>CM053507.1:46202029-46224493 GCA_028627145.1 Eidolon dupreanum
CCTCATAAATATCACAAATTACAATAAAACAAACAAACAAACAAATTTTTTTTTTGCTGAATTGTCTTAAGTGCTTAGCACTACAGTGGTAGAAGAAAAATTATCTTCAAACAAGTGAATTTTATACTTATTTATATATTTAGCTTTTAGGTATATCTTATTATATGATATATATAATTTTAAAAGGAAGATTGTTTGTTGATAATAAATTAACTAATTAATTAATTTTGGCACCTGTCACGCAACTCATTTAATTACATGAATCACCTTAGATATCTCCTAAGTAAAATAAATGCAAATATAGTATGCTTCATATCATTCATTTTAGACCTTTAAGCATTGGAAAAGCTCAGTCTGGAGAAAAAGCTTCAGTTTTACTGAATGAAAACTACTTTCCAGTTTAGGAGAGGAGGGATTATCCAGTTCCAATAGAGGAAGCAATCACGACGATATACACAGAATGGTCCTTGCTTAGTGCTAACGCCAGAAATACTGTGAATGTTGCATTGGACCATGTAAAAATAGCCACTGTTCTGGCATTCACAGGTCTGGGTCATGGTGTGTTAAACAATACGTTCCCCTGATGAAACTCCTTTAAGCCAAAAAGGTTTCACCTGCATTATTCCATTAACCTCACTGCACTGTTATGGGAAATGTTTATTTTTTGAAATGACATTGAAATATATACTTAAAAGAATATTTTAGGATTCTGCAAGCTTCTCTTCTTTTTAAGCCAACACATTATCTTGTAAAAATCAATAGTCTACTTTTCTCTCTTCGAATCATTGCATTTCAAAACTGGCAGCTAATAAATGTTAATATAATTTTTTCTAAAAATGCTCTCTCCCTAAATTTCTATGCCCTCATGTTTACCCTGCCTTCTCAAAGCAAAGGTTATCTTTCCATTCTTTATAATAGTATTAAAATTATGGCTTTTGTTCATTATTTAAAATGGCACTTATGGACATAATATAAAAGCAAAACTTCATATTATTCACCAACTGATTGAAGTAAGTCATGTGTTTTTATAAATTTTATTAAATTTATTGGGGTGACACTGGTTAATAAAATTATATGTTTCAAGTATATAATTCTATAATACATCATCTGTATATTGCATTGTGTGTTCACTACCCAAAGTCAAATCTTCCATCACCACATATTTGACCCACTTACCCTTGTTTACCTCCCCACTAACCCTCTTTCCCTCTAGTAAACTCTACATTGTTATCTATGTCTATGAGGTTTGTTTGTTTATCTGTCTTATTTCTTACTTTCAGTTTTATATCCCACATATGAGTGAAATCATACAGCTTTTAAAATGACTACTCTCCAATCAGATCAAACATACTGAAATATAAGTTGAGACTGATGTAGCTTTTCTGCAATGCTTTCTTTTTAGGCTGCAGTCCACATATTAGCCTCATATTTTCTTCTTTACTCAGTTCTGTTCAATCTACAAAATCTCTCTTGAAGGTCCCCAAACTGCTACTAATTTAAACTTTTACTTTTGGTGACTCACCATTTTCAAACTGCCATCTCTGACCATATCCCCTTTCTAGCTGAATTTTCATATTCTTTTAAACAATAATTGCTTTACTTTTTACCTTTATTTTTGGATTCTTAAATTACCTGTTACATCAGTATCTTTGCTCAAATGATTTTGTTCTTAGGCATTTTTCCTGGGAATAAATTCATGCTATTTTCAACAAGCAAATATTTAACTGCTGAAAGAATTTGGACCTGAGAATTTTAGGAATGGTTTATGTCGCAAATGTACCCTGAATAAAATTTAGCCCTTTAATGTTTCAGGTGCTCTCTTTGTTCGATGCTAAAGTGAGTTAATTAAAAATATGAGCTTCTTGCTGTTTATGCTTTTTAGTCTGAGTTTGGAATGAAACTTTTAAAAGTCAAAAAAAAAAAAAGAAACTTTCAAATGTCCATCAGATTGTCGCTACTGTTATCATTAACCCATTTGTCTACAATAAATGACCATTTATGGAGCCAGCATCTTCCTTTATTGTAAATATTTCTCATGGACTCATTCTTAGATCTATAGGTAACCCAGATTCTTACTGACTTCCACTTTTGGAGTCTTAGCCAACTTGGCTTTCCCAATAGCTTTCCAAGAGAGCTTTTCACACTTTCCTGGTATCTTTTTGACCTCTGTAGACCACAGAATTTTCAAAAGACGTCACACCAATACTAATATTACCACATACCCTTCCAAAAGCCCCAACTTGTTTGTGCCTATTAAGTTAAAACTTTATTAAAAGTTGTCCAATTGAGTACTGTAATCACAGGTCTTTGTCAGACATTTTACATGCCCTGTATTAGAAGGCTGACAGGTTCATTAAGAATTAATTTTCTGGTATATTTTCTCTCTGATACTTTCCTCATGACTGAGCCATCAATTGGCTCTTGCCGATAGAAAGAGGTCTAAGAGAGAAGAAAGCTAGTTGAGAAAACTATGTAAAAGAATCAGCACAGTATCAAACACATAACAAGAGTTCAATAGATGGTAGCTATTATTCTTATCATCGTCATCATCATCATCATCATCATCATATCACATTAGTTTATGTGTATTAAGAATTCATTACTAGACTCAACTCTTACTTCCATTTTCCATTAGATTTTCACAGCAACCCTTGAGGAAGCTACAGTTTATCTCCATTTCATAGACTAGAAGACTGCAGCCTTGAGGATTTAAGTACCTTGAACGGAGTCATATAGTTGAGAACTTAGCTTGTATTTGTCACAATCACTTCCCAATGTTTTGATGTGATAACACCACATATCATTTACCCAGCTTCACCAAAGTATTACTAAAATTTCTACTCTTCCTCTCTCTTTTCTTTATACTGCCATTTTCCCTACCCTAGTAAAGTTTACTCTTACTCCCCTAATCTTAATGAAGAACTTAGAAGGTAGAAATTGACATTAAAAGAGGAAATTTTGATGTTATTTCAGTATTTACATGTTAACTTCCACTTTCACCTACCCATTCTCTGTTCTAGTCATCCACAGAATAATTGCTATTTCTATCATATGTTTTGCTTTTTCTTATCTTTATGCGAGTGCTTTTTCTCTATGTGCAATGAATTTCTCCCTTTCCCTTGATTCTTCACTAATCCTTATTCCATATTCTTCATTAAAATTCAAATCTTCCTTTAAAGCTGAACTTAAATACCAGTTCAGCTTTGAAGCCACCTAGATCTGCCAAGTCAGAAATAACCATGTGTTCCTCCATGCTTCTACAATGACAGCTATGACAGAACGGCAAGGGATTTTATAGCTGCTCACCACCTGTGGGAAATATATCCTATATACCCTTCCAGACACTTTCCCCATCCAACTCTGTGCTATGGCTGGCTTGCATAAACTGCCTTACTAGGTGTCCTTGCTCTGGCTTCTTTTTGGGTTCACCCTTGAAAAACATAAGGAGGTAGTAGGGAATGAATGAAGAAATTGAGGTGAGGGTGTTAATTCCTCTGGCTCCTTCCCTGCCAAGTTGCTGAGGGTTGGCTGCATCCTCAGCTAATGTATAGTTTCTATGGGGAAGCCTTCTTTCCCCAGCAATGCCTCCCTTCCCTTTCCCCTCCTAGGTCTAGATGTTAAAGTAACCAAGATTTTACTGAACCTGGGGTGCTGTACCATCTCTTCTTTCTCAACATTCTGCTTAAATTATCCTTTTAGGTGTACCCTGATTTCCTGCTGAGACCCTGTCTGATGATCTTCTTAATATGTTCTTCTAAGCTGTTGATTTTAGAAACCACATTACACTCATTAGAAGAGTATCTTCAGGATGAGTCAATATGCTCTGATTGATAATAATAACAGCTAGAATTTATTGAACACACAGGATGTTTAGCTCACTCTCCTGAGTGTATTATATGCATTAGTCTATTTTAATTAAATTACTATTAGCTAAGCAAAGCACAAAGATGATTAGAAGGTACCAGAAGTAACTTTTTCATGGTCACTCCAGTGGCTTAGATCTTAGGATTCAGGTCCATCCAAGGCCTAAACCTTAAGTTCTAGATCTAAGCCAGTGATTCTCAAACTTGACCGTGCATTAGCATCACCTGGAGTATTTGTTAAAACACACACTTGGCCCCACCCCCAGAGTGTCTGATTCTGTAAGTCTGAAGCAGGGCCTAAGAATTTAATTTCTATCAAATTCCTAGGAGAAGCTGATGTGCTGGTCTGGGTACCACACTTTGAGAACCATTAGTCCAGTCAATAATACTTTCTATATGCAATGACTCAAACCGTTCAATGGTGTAAAGTAAAAATATTTTAGAGCTAGTTTCCAGCTCAATTCCTAGCTGTAAGTCAGAAGATCAAAGAAATATTATCGTTCATATCTTGTCAATAAAATATGATCCAATTCAACCAGGATTTTAGGTGTTAGAATAATTTGTTAGTGAGAAGTCAAAAAGAAATACACCATGCTCAAGATTTCATTCTGATCAAGTGAACCTTAAGTAAACAAATAAGTATAATGCATATATATGTATGCATGTATTTCTGTGTGTGTGTGTATACACATACACACATATACACCTCACACCAGTGGAGCACAGTTGAATAAAGGAATTAATTCTTTTTATAGAAAAGGAGGTAATAAATTCCATCTTAATGGAATAATGGAATATTTAGTCAATAATGGGACTAAATATTTAAGGTAGAAGAGTTATTTTCCAGAAAACACCAGGGGAGATGGGCATTTTAAGGATAGGAAATGCCCTTTCAGGAAACTCACAAAGGGAACTGAAGAATAACGTAGCAAAGATTCTGGCATCCAATGTTCATAGAAGACAAGTGTGGATATTTTGGCTCTTTAAAAATGGAAAACCAACCTTTGCTCGTCATACACACACATTATTCATATAAGTACTGACTGAACATCTCATAAACACTAGACACTGCGCTTAGCATTCTGATGGTGCAGATATAGTACCTGCGCTCAAGGAGCCTGCGTTTTAGATTATACAGCTAGATGCACTGCATTAATGGATAACATGTTCAGTTCAGACTTGGTCTCAAGCAAAATATATTCATGAATGTGATCCAGGAGTCAAATAGCAAAAGACCTTACCTCAGAATCAGTGTTCATTTTATGAAATTGTAGATAAAACTTATTTTATATGCCAAGATAGGTTTTGCTTAGAAGGCATAATATCCTGCATATGTATTATGAGCCAGTTATAAACATGTAATTTTTCCTAGAAGAAATTGTCCCTTTTTTCCCAAGAAGCTGGAAATAGGGGTCAAGAGTAGAAATATTTTCATTAAAGGCATAATCTCCTTCCAACTGTTCAGCAGAGGTCCAATTCACATCCTTCTGAATGACTTCCAAAATAAGTAATTTAACAGGGATGATGAAAAAAAATGAACCATTAATCTTATGCTGCTTGCTATAATTTAACTCTGGGTTTAGCATAGGAAAAATATTATTTGCATTGATTAGAAATATGTTTTATGGCTGCATATATTATCAATCCTGAACATTTAAAAATTATTGACTGGGTTGACATGATGAACTACACAGGAGCACTTCTGGATGGCATTTCAATGTCATTTGTTACTCATATCATATTGGTCTAGGAACAAATATATATTTCACTCAATTTGAGATCTTATTCCAATCACTAAAATCTGGCATTTCTATACAATGCTTATAATCATGAAGCCATCAGCTAAAAATCACTTAGAAAATTTAATGCAAGTAAATTCCTATATTAACTATCCAACTATTATTATACCATTTCCCCACTTTGCTGAACCTAATATAATGATTTGGTCAGTCTATGAGGGATTACTTATTAACTCATTAAAACATTCTGAGGTATATTTTTAAATAAATTGTGGTCCGTAGGATCTGACAGAAAGTGTGCAGATTTATCTCTGATTAGCTCTGAGACCTTGACCAAGTGACTTAGGCTCTCTGAGTATCACTTTACTAAATTATAAAGTGAAAATAATAGTAGAACCCAAGTTGCAAAGCTAAAGAAAAAATAAATGTAATAATGTAGTTTTGGTAATATATTTTGACATGAAAGAAAAGTTTATTATGGTTTGTTAAAATTATTGAAAACCTGTTGTATGTTAGGGCCTGTTCAAGAAGCTAGAATGTTAAGACTATTCTCTACCCTTATTCCAGATCTACCTCTAAAGTTCTGCCAAACACTAGGAATAAACATATTGGTATTCTTAAGGAGGGGGACCACTGGGGTGACATCTTTGTTGTACCAAGTCTATAAGATATGCAAAATTGTAGCATATCTTTGGAATCCTTCTTTGGACTTCTAGTTATCTTTCTCTGGAATGAGTCTTGACATCCCCCCTATAGATACCTGTGCCAAGGTCGATGATGTTGGCGTCTTCTCTGGCTCACGAGCAGAAGGAAGAAACACAGAAAGACAGGCCTTTCTTTTCTGCTCCTATTACTAAGAACCCTCTTGGATAATGATCATCCTAAACAGATTACTACATTGTTGGATGTTATAGAACCAAAGCAGTATACAAAGCAAAGAGCACTGGCCTCTGTTATACTTGCATTTTACTTGAGATATGTTTTTCCAGGCTGGAGAAAGCAGATGATTCAAACTTTCCAGGTACAGGGATATTACACTCTGGCAATCTCCACCACTGCATGTTTGATCATACTGTTCCCTCCAGATGGAATACTGCTCCATTAAGGTCAGAAAACTAGTGAAATGCCTGATTTTATCCTACAGTAAAAATCAAATAAACCTACTGAAATTCTGCCCCGTTTGCATTCTACCTTCTCTGTGAAACCTGCTCTGACCTCACATGTTGAAAACAATTTGATCTTTTTCAGAAGACACAATTTGAATTGCGTACTATATAAATTATATTTCACATATAAATACATGTACGTGTGTATGTATTACTTTGTTATATTAAGTTATAACTCTTATGTGTCTTCTCTTCCTAACTAAACTAGATGCCCTTATAATTGTAGTGGGTCATATATATCATTCTGTCCTCCAAAAAAATCCAGAAAAATGTCATAAATTTAGTATTTAGTTGCTTAATAGAGAGTAATTAACTAACAATTACAAAATACTAATGTCTCTCAAAGTGTTTTTAATGGATCACAAATTTTATGAGAAAGTCCATGAAAGAAAGGATTCATTTCAACAAATTTGGGACCTGTTGTTCACTAGGCTCTTAATTTATAAGATTCTTAAGAAGTTCTGTAACAAAGAAATTGTTTGACTTAGTTTGACCCAGTATTTTTTCCTATAAAAATATCAGTTATGGAGGACAAGGACATTTTCCATCTCTAACACAGTATCTCTACAGCCTAGGGTAGTGGTTGGCTCTTAGTAGACACCAAATAAATATTTGAATGAGTTTGAATGTATATACCCTTTTTAAGTCACAGAAGATGAATATAGTATATAACATATTTTGATTTATTAGGGAGAATAATAATATGAATAGATACATTTATATAAATCACTTGAAAATAAATATATATATTTGATAATACTTTTTTTGGTAAATCTACACAATAGCATATTTAGTGGCAATGGTAAATGAGCTATATTTGCTTCAGAAAATGTAGATTTTCTGAAATCTACATGAAGAATGGCTACTAAAAACTACAATTTGAATCCAAAACAATTAATTTAGTTAATTTGTCCTCACTATTTAACATTTTTAGAATAAAGTTAGTAAATGTAGAAATTTCTTTTCTGCCATAATTAATATCACATAAAGAATATTTTATTAGCTAAAAATAAGATGTTTTTGTTACTTTAGCATATTTAATAACATAAGAACAATTCTAGGTTTTTTTTTTTTTTTCTTCATGTGACTTTCATAGTAGCTCCATCTAAAATTTGCTTTGGAGATTTTGATCAAATGTCATATTAATTTCCTAGACTGCTTACTATGTGATTTCACTATAGATTTTAATGTCAATATAGCAAGGAAAAATTAAGGCAGAGAGAAATAAAACAGGTATACTCAGCACCATTCTCTATTAATGAAATTTCCCAGAATTTCGTGGGAAGTTACAGCTATAAGTGGAAAAATTTTCACCATGGAACTTAAGGTGTTAAACTATTAAAAAAAATTTTTTTTACCATAACCTAAAACTTCCATTTTTCCTCTTCTTAGGCTTGCCCTCAAGACAGCTATTTATTTTAATGGAAGTCTCTCTCATTAACTGAGGAAAGGAGTACTAAAGGAAGTTAGCCCTTCATCCCACTAATGTACAGATACATACACATTTTCTACTCACCATCTTATTTTCCACCTTAGTTTCATGATTTTGAAATAAAAGTGTAGGGCCTGATGAGTTTGATGAGTTTTCAATAGTCTATGATTATTATTAAAATAGAGTACAAATGATAAACCATATGTAAAAAGAGGGTGAGAGAAGTACAAAAAGGTGAAAGGGAGTGAGAGATACAAATTTCCACTTATAAAGTCCATTAGTCACAGTGATATAATGTACAGCACAGGAAATATAGTCAATGATATTATGATAACATTGTACTATGTCAGATGGTTAGTAGACTTATTGTGGTGATCACCTCATTAGGTATATAAATGTTGAAAAACTATGTTGTATACCTGAAACTAATAAAAAACAGATTAAAATAAAGATTAATTTAAAAAATGCTGTGTGAATAAAATTGTTATATCAAAAAATACAAGTTAGTGAATGTTAGTAAATGCTCAGGTATTAACAATATAAAGAATGTATAAAATGACCATATTTCATATGCAAAGAGATTTATTTATGTGTATTTTTTCTCTCTCACTCATATTCAGCCCCTGAATAACTGAGGAAATCTATTCCCAAGGTGGTGAGTATTTTTTGAATGTTAATTTGTGTTTGTAGAAAAGAACAAAGAAAATTGTCTCAATAGGTCATATATTACATAAGAAATAAGTGAGATTAGAAATTGGATTAGGATTTGTGTTATTGAGTTACCCTGTGGGTAACCAATCACAGCTATGACAGTGTAGTGCAATATCCAAATATACTTCTAAACAATTTTTCTTATAGTATCCATTATCTACAAAGACATCTTAGTTCAATCATACTCAACTATTCCACACTTAACTCTAGAGCTTCTAAATTAAAATTGGTTAGAAGTAGGTATGTGTTTCATTGCTTTGGCAACATTGGAATGGATCTGCTTCAAACAAATAATTGCTAAAGTCACAGGCTGGGAATTCAGGCAGAGCTAGTGTCCAGTTCTGATTGTTGTACCAACCAATTGTGATCTAGGGTAAATTCCTAATTTTTTGAACCTTAAAGATACTGGAATAATAATATTTACAACTTCAAAGGGTTGTAATGGGGATAAAAGTCATTAGAATGATATGCCTTTCAACCAGAAAGTATTGATTAATGTTATTAATGCTATCATTATCATCTTCATTAGTTATAGACATATTACCACATGGAAGTTCAACATTTCCTGGGCCATACATATCTTTCCGTTCAAGGACCTGTATTGTATGTGGGGTACTAACACCATCAAATGACAGATAATATGTCCTAATGCTTTTTTTCTGTAGCTAATTTTGGTATATTTTACCTTTGTCCATTTACGTCTTGGTTAAGCATGTACTTGTCACACACAGAAGAAGCTGCCTCCCAAAGAGAGGAACAATGAAGTATCAAATGACAAAGACACTGAGTGAAGTCTTTCATCTCCTAGACTGTTTACTGTACAGCCCAAAGGGCCTCTGGGTGGCAGCCCTGGGTTTACCTTGCCTGTCTATAATAGGTGAAGGTACAAGATTCCTAGCATATAACCTGTGAAACAGGGGAAGCTACAGATAAAAACTATAACACAAGCAGAATTGTCTTAATTTTTCTTCTTCAGTCTTTTTCCTCATGTTCAGATGTTTGGGGAACTTTCTTGCCCTCTGCTCCTGACAAGAATATGTTACACCTGCCTGGATTAGTAGGTCACCATTGTATATCAGGAAAGCTCTTATTTGCAAGCAACAGGAACCAGATATGGCAGATTCAAGCAGAAAAAATTCTTTGAAAGGTTATTGGTTAGGTTTCAGTAACTAGAAGCAGACTAAACATTCAGAAGTCAAGCCATCCTATTGAAATTACAGAATCATGCGAAAGTCGTGTTTTATGTCCCAGCTTGGCTTGATGACCTGGCAGGAACAGAATACAGGAAGTTGACCCAGGCACTGCTGTCCTTTCTTCTTCACATCATTTATTTCTAATTCAAAACCTAGGACATGGGTGTGATTGGCCAATTCTAGGTCACCTGACTCTCTGCCAGCTGTAAGAGAGACCGAGAAAAAGAGTAAACATTGTATCTGGTATTTTCAGCGTGTATAATGGGAGGAAAGTTCTGTTTCTCACCAAGACTCGCCAAGTGGAAAATTCTCCAAATAAAGAAAGGAATTTCTGATCAGATGCTTGGAAGTTGAAAACAATAACAAACAAAGTCAGATGTTGAATTATAGACATTAAGTAGTTAAGAATATACATGTGGAGTGATTCAGACCTGAGTTCATAGCCTGAGCAAGCTATCCAATCTCATTGAGCTTCATTTTCCTCCAAAGGAAAAAACGTGGAAGATACTATCTACATAGTAACTTGTGGTACGGGTGCAGTGAGGTAATATATGAAAAGTGCCTGGTGCACCCAAAGCATTTTATAAAATTATTATTATTACTTATTACATAATTTATTGCAAAAATTAACAAGGAGAATAATCATAAATGTTAATGCAATGCTAAGTATCACATTTATTATCTCAAATGAGAATTTGTTGATTCAGCAAACATTTCACATATCAGAAAATAACCTGTTAGCATATTATTTCCAAAGAAGGAAAAATCCTTGAGGCTTAAAAAGTATAAATAATGTACCAAAAATTACTCAGTTAAGAGGTAATGATAGAATATTATTCAGCTTTTAAAAAAAAGAGATCCTGTCCTTTGTGACAATATAGATGAAACTGGAAGGCATTATGTTAAAGTCAGACAAACAAAGATAAATGCACGGTATCACTCATATGTTTTTAAATTAAAAAAAAAAAAGTCAACCTAATAGAAACAAAGCAGAAAGTGGTTGCCAGGGGTTGTGGGGTGGGGGAAATACAGAGAGGTTGGTAAAGGGTACAAACTTTCATCTATAAGATGAATATGATCTGAGGATAGAATGTACAACTTAGTAACTATAATTGATAATACTGATAATGGTATAATTGACAATTGATAATGGTAATTATAATTATATAATTAAAACTTGCTAAGGGAGTAGAACTTAAGTATTCTCACCAAAACAGAGATAAATATGTGAGGTGTTGGATGTGTTAATTAACTTGATGAGGAGAATCCTTTCACAATGTATACATATATCAAACCATCATGATGTACAATTTAAATATCTTACAATTTTGTTAATTATACCTCAACAAAACTGGAAAAAATAAAGTGGTAATGGAGGTGAGATTCCAACCCAGGATTATCTAGCTCAAGAAACTACACTCTTAATCATTACAATATAGTAATATAGGAAACATTAAATAAATTATATTTGTTATAACTACAACACTTATTAGATATTAGTTATGTGAAATGGGGTAACATCTTACTGTCTACAATGTCATCTACTTCTACCTGGGGAAATAAAGCAGAATAAGTAAACACTATTCTTGACAAATGGATGAAATTTCAGTTTTTCAAAAAACTGAGTGTCAGATTCACCTCTACCACATAGATCTGTCAAATGGCCTTGCCCATTTTGCCAATGGATAGCACACAGAAAAAACACATTTGTCATTTAAAGGACTAAATGTCACATCATCGATACTGTTATCACCACGATTTGTGTTGGCATTTGTCTCACATTGACTTTAAGGACTATTGGGGGTGGGGTGCTTCAAGTCTCCACATTGTGGATTAATCCCCTCTGCTCGACATAATACTTTCTGCTCATTTACAGAGGGGGCCAAGGATGAACTCTTGAACTTCTCAGTTTACTCATCCTACTTGACAACCCATACTAGCTAGGTTAATTGGATCAAGATATCTCATGAAAGAGTTCCAGAGTTTAAAGTACTCCTATTTTGAAGGAGACATAGGCTAGCCGCCAGCCCAAACCCCTCCTTTCTTGCCACTAGCCTATCCTAGGTTGTTCTTGCTAATATTAGCATTTCATTCTAAAAATTAATTATTCTTATATGATGGCAAGCATACAAATTTAAGTGCCATTTTTATAAATAAGGCTACTCCAATGGATTGTGATTTATGGCCTTTTCTTCTGTAGAACCCATCTGTCTTATAAAATCTTCCATTATTGCATCACAAAGGCTATAATCCATTTCAGAGGGAATTGACTCTTTCCAACCATATAAAATAAAGATTTACATTTTCATATTGCCCAAAAGAAAATAAATTGATTATGCAATACAAGAGAGTAACTGATGGTTTTCCCCATGCTTGTGTTCATTAAAGGGTTTTTTAATAGATTAGCTAATATTAAACAGGTCTTGCACATATAGAATAAAAATTAGTAAATTAAAAGAAAACAAACTGTATCTGTAACAATATAACAAAATAAACACATTAATATATAAGAAGTTGTTATAAATTGATGAGAAAAATAAGTAAATGTCATAAAGTTACAAAAGAAAAAATATAAACAGCCAATAAATATATGAAAATATGTTCACCTTCACTATTAAAATACTATTAAAATAATTTAAATGTCATATTTTAGTCATCCGAATTATAAAGATTTTTAAAAACTAATAACACCACTATTAGCAAGAGCATAAGGAACCACACGGGATGTTAAATTTCTAGTAGAAAAGTAAGGCAGAGTAGCCTTTCTGGAAGACAATATTGCAGAAGGTACCAAAATTGACAAGCAGCCATTCACATTCCAGAAATCCATTCTAAGAAAATAAATGAATAAATGCTCAAAGACATATGAACAAGGATGTTTTTCTCATTGTTTAGAGAAGCAAAAACGTTGGAAATCTAAATGTTGAGCAGTAAGAGACTGGTTAAATAGTGGAATGCTGTCCAGCCATTAAAATGAGGATACAGGCTTTTATTAGGTGATACAGAACCCCATTCATAATATATTGCTAAGTAAAAATATGTTATAAAATAACTTTATAATTTGATCTAATTAAAATATTCTATGCTCACATTATGTTGGTACACACTCTCTCACAAAAACAGTCAAAAAAAATCCTCAAGAGGTGATTTATCAGAAATGAAATTTTGATTTATTTTTACTTTTTCTTCTTTATATTATTTCAATTTTTGGAGTCTCTGCAATGAATTTGTATTACTTTTACAATTAAAAATATTTTAATTTTCAATAAGAAGATTTATAGTCCACCAATTTCTCTTTTATTTTATACCATGGCTCAGATTATTTGAGTAAAAGAAAAATCAGCTTTTTTTGATATCAATCTAAATTTACTTCCCGCAGAGTAAAATTGTTAGGATTTCAGTATTGTATTACTTTTCAGAGCATTGGAGACTTTGGAATAATTTCTTTCACAGTTTTCATCTGATACTGAGGTAAGGGTGAGCTATTAGGATGAAGAAAAATTGTAGTGATCTTGAAGTAGGAAGGAAAGCAACAAGAGGAAATTTTATCTATACTCTTTTTATAAGGTAGAAGCCCCCAAGTGTCAGCCTATACTAATTTATGTAGACTATACCTATATGTATGTGTGTATATATATATATAGATAGATATGTGTTTAGTATATACACACACATACTTAATCCATCGTCTAGTCTAATCATTCCTTGTGGTAGAAATGACCAATTATGACTAAAGACTTTAATTAGCTCCTCCAAATTTTAGAGGTATCCCTAGAACAAAGCCAGGGACAACATCCTCCATCTCCACTTGAATCTATCTATGTGTGGCCACATTCCTGGTCCTTTTCCAAGGAATGTGACCAGAAGTGATATGAATAGTTTATAGTTGAAGGGTAATTAGTTGATACTTGCTCTTGCAACTTCCCTTTATTTTTTGAGAAAAATGTAGAAGCCACATAATGAAGGCAGTGGGTTCCTAAGTCACTGAGCAGAAAATAACCCCCAATCCACAAAAGCCCATACTGAACTACTGAGTAAGACATGAACTTCCAGTATATCACACTGCAGAAATTTAAGTTTATCTCCTAGTGTTTAACTAATGATTTTTTTCCCTTTAGATTTCAGTTGCCTTACCTATAAAATGAAATATTTGAATGGGATGAATTCTATGTTTCTTTCGGGGCTTATATTTTTATCTTTTTTTTCTTTAATTCTCAAAAACATTCCACATATTGATTACCTTTTAAATTAATCACTAAGTTTAGTAGTTTTCACACAAAGTCAGGTTCTTCAAGTTATGGAGAAGTCATAGCAGACTGTTGCTTTAGTCTAAAACATAAGTCCAAATATGAGATGAAATGGGATGAGGACCCAGATAAATGATTTTGACAAAGAGGAGTGAGAGACAGCAGGCTGAAGAATGTTTAGTAGTAATGAATTCAGACAGGAGAAATGGATGGGTGATATCTAACAGATTTGTTGAAAGGCATTTTTGAAAGAAAAATTTGTGAAAATGTAGAAGAAGAAAAAAATAGCAAAGACATGAAATGCTTTTTGGTCCCTAAATGCATTTTATTTCGAACAGATTCATATCACTTACATATGTACCATGAAAGTTCTCTTTCCACTTCTTCCAGAATTTTCTAAAGCCTGACAGAACATCTGCAGAGAGAGGATGTTATTCCAGGATAATCAACTGCAAGTTACTAAATTAAGATCAAAATGTCCTCAACCTTGAACAGTTTTCAAAGAGTGTTTAGAAGAAAGAAACTCTCCAGGGGGTAGCATAATTATATAATTGTACCCTTTTTAAGAGGCTATTTACAGATAAGTAATGTTTCCCCACCATTCTTTAAAGTAAAATATACTAAATAAAACAGAGTTTGGGGATATTTCTTTAGGATAGTTGGGCAGAAATCTGTGCAGACACTGCTAGCTGCCTAGTCAATCACCACTCTCTCCTTATTCCTTACTATCAGAGAACTGGCTTAGGAACTACTGTTATCCTTAAGGCTAAGGTGGTCAGCTGGTCAGCTCAAATCCCTAGCTGACGAGGTGTAAGTAGATGTCTGTTGACAATTTGCAGCAAATAATTTGCTCACTGATTTAGACACTGCTTTTCTTTTTTCTTTTCTTTTCTTTCTTTCCTTTTTTTTTCTCTCTCTCTCTCCCACCCTCCCTTTCTTCCCTCCTTCCTTCTCTTTTCCTGCCTGAATGGTTAGAACATTGTTAGAGATTCAGCAGTCACCTTGCAACTAAGGGAATCACAGAGACATGCTAGAGATGTAGGAGCTGGAGGATAGAAGGAACCTATTTCTTGCTTATATTCTTTAGTTACTGAATTAACCAGAGGGATCATCTACATACTTCCTGTTACATATAAAAATGAGGTAAATCTCTTATTCACTTTTTATTAGTTCAGTCAAACTCATTAATAATAGGTATGGAATTCTAGCCTCAGGTTTCTAGAACCTTTCCCAGCATCCCCTGGTCATACACCTATTCTAGAATCTGGATAATCAGATTTGCTTAGGGTAGATGTGTGGGAGGGCTGGTTCCTTTGGGAAGCCCTGATACTTATCCCCTCCAAAAAAATTAGTAATATATTTATGTTGATTCATCCTTCTATCTATAGTAAGAGGCCAGTCCTTCCAGGAAGCTTTCACTGACAACCTTTTACTTCTCTCTATAAGCAGAATGGTTAAGAGTGTGGGGTCTGGATCGGACTTCCTAGATTTGAATTCTTAATCTGTGACATAGTAGTTTAGGAGTTGGCTGAATTAATTACTTTCTCTGACCTCCCCTGTAAGACAAGGACATTAAGCAGCACCTGCATGCTTTATTGTTAGGATTAAATGAGCTAATGCAGGTAAAGTTCTTGTAATCTTTCTTGGGTCAATCAATTCTAGCTACTGTTATTACCTTTGGTTAATTTAGGGTAGAGCCCCTTTGTCTTCCTATATTTCTCTGTGCCCATCCTGTTCATGACATGCAGAATCCCATACTGCATAGTTTTAGAAGGATTTTTTCATAAATGGTTCTCAAAATGTGGTCCTTGGGTCAGTAACATCAGCAACATCTGGAGAATGGTAAGAAATGTAAGAAACCTACTGATCCAGAAACTCTGTCAGAGGATTCCAGGAATCTGTGTTTTAACGAGACTCTCAGGAAAATCTGATGTACATACACTAAAGGTTGGGACAACTGAGAACATCCATCTCAGACTCTCCTGGAGGCATTTACCAAAAATAGAGTTTTCAGGACATTAAACCTGTTCAACTGGAGACGAGGTCTAGGAAGTTGCCTGGTCAGCATGCCTGCCATGATTCCTCAGCACATTAACAAAAATCCTTGCCATTTTTAATGTGAGATTCACCAGTGTTTTCTCAGTGGACTTTACTTCTTTGCAAAGAAGTCTATGAAGATTTGTTGTTGTTTGTATTACTATTATTATTATACTAATTTTAGAATTTCTAGTGCATAGAGCAGTCTCAGACACAAAATAATTACTCATTAAACAGGTGACCTAAAGGTCTTACTAGAGCCCTAAAATTAATCTCATTAGAAGAAGTACTACATACTCACAAAAAAAGCGAGTTTGAAAGTTGAATTCTTTGAATTTTGCTGCCATTTTCTTAGTTTTAATCATTTCAAATAATATTTTTAATTTTAGCATTTTGTGTTCCAGTCAGCATTTGCTGTCTTCAGTTATACAGACAGAAACAGATAATATGATTTAATGTTTAGTTTTCACAACTTCACAAAAGTAAATAGGTATAAGAGAAATCTAAATAAACTTTTAAAAGAATTTTTGGTATGTTTGTAATTCTATATTCCAATGCTATTAAAGATTTAAACTGTACTAAGATGCTTGGAATATGCTATATGGGTGTTAAGTGAATTCATTTTTTTGTAAAATAGAAGAATATTTTCTTCAGCAAATATATCTGCAGATGTAAAATCACAACCACAAATCTACAAAAAAGGAAGTTATTGAATTAAATCTGATTAGTTATTTTCGTGTGTGTGTGCCTGCTAATAATTATATTTGTTACTTGTTAGCAGAAGCCAAAATTTATATATGTTATGTGTGTGTGTGTGTGTGTGTGTGTGTGTGTGTGTGTGTGTATGTAACCTCAATTACTTTCCATATCCAAATCTAAAGCACTTATATCATTAATTACAGGCAAAAATAGTAAGACAATATGTGCTGCTGGACCATGGCATCAAGACTTCTTTTTTTGTCCTGTGGGACAAGCTAGGCTCCCAGCACCAAACCCCTCTCCCATTGCTGGCAAGCCTGTCCAAGGTTTCTCTGATTGCCATGGGAGAGGCTACAGAAAGGACATTCACTCTATTATAATGTATGTGATCTAAAATGCCTTTGCACATGGTAGACATTCAATGTTATGTTGAATTAATGGATAAAGAAATGGATGAACTGGTATCATAAAACAGACTTCATACTGATCTAAGATACACTGCAGTATAGTGAAATTCTTCCCTACCCCTCCTCATCTCTGTAAGCTTGCAATCAGACAATTGTAAAAAGTTATGGCTGAGGAAATTATAGAAACTAGTACACTCTTACAGATTTATACAACTTTAATTTAGTGGAAAAATATCACTGATTGGGAGCCAGAGAGACCTGAATTCAAGTTATACTTCTACCATATTTTAATGAGCAAATAATCACTTCTGAGGCTCTGTTCTATGTGTGCATTATAGGGTATCATAATACATATTTTTATCATATGACTATCAAGAGATTAAATGACATAACCCACTTGCAATGGTCTGCAAAGTACCTGACACCTAGCAAGCACTCAAGACATTAGCTAATTAACATTAATAGGAAAGAGACAAAAACAAAACTCCAAATACTGGCTCCTACTCCAATGGTCTCAGTGGTCATAATGACTTCCATTCAGCCTACTCTCTTCCCAATTAAGACTAGTGAGAATATGAACAATTTAGGATAAACACTTTGAAAACACTTATTCCTCCTGGATGAATGGGTTACACAAATTAAGTAATTGATGAGTTCTAGAGAAATATGAAAGAACTCAAGTTTTTTTATGTTAGTTCTCTAGAAAACCAATCTGTGGCTCTAAGATACACTTTCATACTCAGCCCACTCCTGCCAGGATCAAGTTATATTGTAAATGGAGAAGTCAACAACACATAATCAACAAGCTAAGTTAAAAACTAGTGAAGCCTCATAGGTTTGATAGAGAAAACTCAGGTTTATTATTATGTGTTAAAATAAGGCAATATGAGGTATTTAATATTAAAAAAAAACCCTGAAGATCCAGAACCCTGTAATAATCCTATAAAAATAACCAACTAGAAATTTATTTAGAAAGTTTTTCTTACAAGAAAGCATTTTCTATGTAACTTTTAATGCACTATTGCTGAGCACATTTCAACAAAACTCAAATATGTGCAGAAGCACTCCCAGAAGAAAAGCGGAGTTTGATGTTACAGGAGATAATTGTATTTCAGGATGAGTAAGACCCTATACTTGACCTCAAATAACTTAACATTAAATAGAGTGGATGAGTCATGTACAGAACGTAAGAATACTAAAAGGCTAAGGTAAGTACCAAAAGGAATATGTGGGGATTCTTAAGAAGGAAATAAAATATTAGTTGACTCTGGAAAGTCTGAAGAGAATAGTTCCCTTTGGTCTTTGAGGGGTCCCCTTTTCTGCCTTCTTGTAATGAGATGAGGGGTGGGATGGGGAATAGAGGAATATAGGAATAGAGAAACTTCTCTACTCTCACTGGAGGGGCTAGAAGATTTTATTACCAGTATGTGGTATAATAATATGTAAGGGCTATTGAGGTCAGAGAAATAGGGATTTGAAAACCTGGCCCCATCTCTTATTCGAGTTGCTTACTTCTCAACACTTCAGTTTCTTTATGTGTAAAATGGGGATGATAAAGCCTTCTACCTGAGTATGAGAACAACATGATACAGCCATATACAGGGCTAAGTTTGGTGCCTGGCACACAGGAAGTGCTCAGTATGGTTGGCAGAGTGACCATGAGAGTTATGTTGATGGTGGAAGTGGTCATATGAATTCTGCTCCCCAGAACTGGCTATGACAGGAAGTACAATTGAAGGACCCCTGAGTTTAGGAGGCTTTATATGCAAGCAATGCTTAACAAATGTAAACTGGTTGTCCAAATGATTATGTGCAAATTGAGGAAGGGCCTCAGATTTGTTCAACTACTTAATATTAGTAGAGGTAGTAGTAACAGAAGCTGAAATTTATTAAGTGCTTACTGTATGCCAAACAATGTACTGAATGTTTTAAAGAGATTTACTCACTTATTATTCACAATGATGCTATGCAGTAGGTCCTAACATTATTCCTTTCTTTCAGATGTACATTAGGGCCCAGAGAGTTTACAATAAGCACCTAAGATCACACTGTCAGTGTGTGATGGCAACGAGTTCAAGTTCAGTCTATCTGACTTGCTGTTAATAACTAAAGTATACAATTAAGCATTTTGCCCTTTGCCTAATTCTCCTTTGAGGGCTTGAATGTTTCACTCAGTCTTCCTGAGTGAAAAAGAAAGTCCTTTCTTTTTGACCGTGCTAGGTTTCAACATTTAATTTCCTTTCTCAAAACAGGGATTATTTAAATGAGCAGCAATAAATGCTGTATCCTGGTAATGCCACCTTGATGACTAGGGGTCAGATACCAGTGGCAGCAAAAGCTCTGATGATTACTCTACCCTGCACAGAAACATAACAGGAAAGGGGGTTGGATAATAATGGAATAAGGCACAGGAAATACAGCGATAGCACCTGGCATGGTGGTGGTGGTGGTGGTGGTGGTGGTGGTGGTGGTGGTGGTGATGGTGGTGGTGGTGATGATGATGATGATGATGATGATGATAACAACCATCACAATAATTATATTAAATAAATCTTACTGTCTCCAAGCATTGTATTAAGTGCTTGGCAAGGGTAACCTCACTTAATCTTGAAAAGAGTCCTATGAGGATGGAATATCATTATTATCATCTTACAGAAAGGAATCCTGAGGTTCAGGTAATCAGGTAAATTGCCCAAGCTTATATGGTTATTAAGTGGAAAGCAGGGATTTGAACTATACCCAACACCTATAGTCTTAACCATTATGCTGTACTGCATCATGAATATAGAAAAAGTCCAATTATCTTTCCCCATTACTCACTCCTGCACTCCAAACTTAAATAAGTCCAAGAGAAAAAGAGATCAAGCTTAGAGAGTGGCAACTAAAGGAGCACCAATAATTTCAAAGCAATGTTCTTTGTTCATAAAATACAGTTCTTATGATAACCTTCTCTACCAATTATCAAGAAACAGGAAGCAAAGACCAGTGTGTAAGTATGTCTCTGCTAATGTGGAAGGTAGGACAGCAAATTTGACATTGGGTTTAACTGTTCCAGAAAATGTGGTCCCAGTAGGCATGCATGCTAGTAGATTTTCACCTCTTATTGAATCCAAAAGCAGTACTTCATTTTCATGTCACTTTTCATAGTTCTACTCTTCTCATACCTGTCATTCATCCTCTGGCCTCCTCCTTTCCCTATTCCTGTACAGAAAGATACTAAGCTTATGCTCTCTAACATAAAAAAAGGTGTGTTATGAGTAGGAGCCATGGTGCCTCAATGTTTTGTATTTTTTCATCTTAATTCTATTATGCCAACTCTACTGAACTTAATTATAGTGAATACAAAATTACACAATTACCCTCTGTTCTGTTCTTCAGATGCTATATTTTGGTAAAATTTACTACATGCTTCTCTTCCCCTGAACACTAGAAATAGATGTGTGTTGATATAGAATTTGTTATAATTACAATTAAAATATAGTTTACATAATGATAGTGTTAAAATAAAATTATAGATGCGTTGTGACAACATGGTCATGCATTTTTTTAGTATAAATACATGCTTAGGCCAATATCTGGTAGCCAAATAAATAAGGAACAGAATGTGGTTAAACTACAAAGGCTGTTTAAGGATTTGCAAATATTTAAAGGAAGCTCAAAATCAGTAAGATAACATTTCCCCTGCCATGTTTTCAATTGCAAAGTTAATGAAATATGTGAAATACCTGGTAAAATTGTTCAGAGTAGCTACCCATATGGATATTGTAAGACAAGTACATTATTTTTCCATGGCTATCCGGTAACTGCTTAAACTCTCATGTATATCAGTGATGCAAATTATCCACTGAGTTTCTTGAGGGATAAAATTATATGTGTGTGTATATATATATATATATATATATATAGAGAGAGAGAGAGAGAGAGAGAGAGAGAGAGAGAGAGAGAGAGATCTGTCTCTGTCTCTGTCTCTCTCTATACACACACACACACACACATACATAGTTGCAATGAACTAGATAGTTCACAATTACTTCTAATTAAAGAGGTACTCTATCACAACTAACTTAAACCTTACAAAATATGGTTATGGCTACAGTATCAGAGTGAAAGGTAGAAGAATGAAATGTTTATTCTAAATGTTTGTAGTAATGGTGTCTTGACTAAAATAATTGAGTCACAAATACTATTAAATGATGTGACACCATTTTGTTCAGTTTTACTGTGAAACAAATTGCAGTTGACCCTTGAATAACACAGCTTTGAGCTGCATGGTTGCGCTTTTATGCAGATATTTTTCAATAAATATACAATTGGCCTTTCTTATCCACAGTTTTTACATCTGTGGATTCAACCAACAATAGATTGAAAAAAGTTATTTTTGATCTGTTTTTGGGGGTCTGCGTATGCAGAAGGCTGACTGTCTGCATTATTCTACACCATTTTATATAAGGGACTTGATCATCCACACATTTTTATATATGCGGGGGTCCTGGAACCAATCCACCATAGACATCAAAGGCCACTGAGTTCTGGGGGAGTCAGAAGTTACATGCAGATTTTTGATTGTATGAAGATGTTGGCAGTCCAACTCCCTTGTAGTTCAATGGTCAACTGTATAGAATATTTTTTTTAGGATAATTATTTTTAGCTAATAGTTATTAAATGTTTTGAGAATACAGTGTTAATCACATTACCTTATTTAATCTTCATAATGACAATTCCATATAATCATTTTTAATATTTTCATTTTATTAAAACATATCTCTAGACCTTTCTTCAGAACTGCTGACTCGTATAGACAACTGTGTATTCAGCATCTCTACTTGGATGTCAAAAAAAATCTCAAATTTTATATCTCCAAAACTAATCCTTAATTTTCCAAAAGTACTTCTCCCTAAGCCTTTTCCATCTCAGGTGATTTTAACTTCATCTTTCCAGCTACCCAAGCCTCAAATCTTAGATTCACCCTC
>CM053507.1:46224993-46465097 GCA_028627145.1 Eidolon dupreanum
GAGGGGAGGGGAGGGGGAGGGAAGGGGAGGGGAGGGGAAGGGAAGGGAGGGGAGAGGAGGGGGAAGAGGAAGGAAGAAAGGAAAGAAGGAATGAAAAGGAAAGCTCATATCTATTGTATTCACTGATATATCCAACCATGTAAAAATGTACACATGGGGATGCTTAAAAAATATTTATGGAAAAATATAGATGAGGAAACTAACAGTAAAGCTCAAAAAGTTTAATTTCCTCAAGGTTCTGTAGCTAGAAAAAGATCACAATATCACAATGGAATTCAAACCTGGGGCTGCTAACCTTAAAGCCCACTGCTTTTCTCTTGGCCTTTTTGCTATCTTAGGTCCATGGAATTCATGATTTGCTTTAATCGGTGCCATGAAAATTCTCATTCCACTGAACAATATCACTAAAATGTTCTCTTTCTCTCTCTATTTATATATTTTCCTTTTAAACTTAAGAAACAGAAAAGAGTTGAATCCATCATGATTATGGTAATTTTATAGCAAAATTAGCAATAGTGACATTTAAGCAATAATGATATTTAATGATAGCGAATAGTAATAAAACAACTTTTAAATGTATTGAAAGGTACTCATCACATGGTAAACTCCATGATAAAATATTTTCACACATATTTTATGCAATCTTTACAATTATTCTAGCAGACTGGTATATTTTTATTATCTCCGTTTCATAGATGATGAAATTGAAGACAGAAGTGTAGTACCTGTTTGATCAGAGTCAGACAGATAATAAATTGTTAATATGAATTTAAATTCAAATCTAACTCCTGAATTTGATTCTTAACCCCTAAATGAAAATTCTGATAAGTCATTTGATAGAAGCATGTTTTCTACTAGAAAATATCTCATAGTATGTCTGCATGTGCTAATACCTTCAAAGCATAGTCCATTTTAAAATGCAATAAAAAGTTTAAATAGTACTTTAACAAACAGAAATATTTATTTCTGCATTAAACAATAATGCAGAAAAATAGGCTGAGCCCTTTGAAGTGGCTTCCTTGCTAGCTTCCATCAAGACTAGAAGAAAGAATCAGCAGCTGCATAATGGAGAAAGCACAACACCCAGAGATGGAGAATTCTGTAATGACCAATTATAAAACTATTACACTGTAGCACTTTTATAGCAACAGGAATAATAATCCATTAAATTGAAAATTCTTCCCTCATTCTATGGCCCACACAAACATAATGTTGCATTTGTTAGGATATATTTCCTGTGCTCTGTCAACTTGGCTTTCAGCAATTGTATTAATACAGTACTCTCACTTCGTACATATATATATCTGAGTGATGGATTTCCCCACTTGAGGTTTGTAGAAAGTATGGAGTGAATGAAATAAAGTTCAGGAAGAAATATCATAATCTATAATGATGGGCATTGAATCAGGACAAAGAAAAACATCTCTCATTTATTTATTTGAATGAAGAATCTACTATATATTTATTGTCTGCAAACAAGGCTACCTGTCGCATCATGGAAAGAAAGTGCCTTTTATTTAGAGGTAAGTATTTGTGTGCTCAAGTTTCTAAGGACCTACAGATTAAAACAGATTTAATCAGTTTTAGAACTAAAATAAAATATTATTTCTTTCTGTAAACAGATGTGGTTAGGCAATCAGCAACTTCAGTGTCTTTAAGCCCCTACAATTTGAGGGTAGTCAAATCTATAATTGTTAAACATTTCTGCATTTGTGCAACAACCAAGCAGTATGTTTAGTGGTTAACAACCTGGGTATTGTCAGACAAATCTATATTTGAATCTGGACTTTGACACTTACATGCTATGTGATTTTGGATTATGATAACCACTTTCTTCAGCTATACAATAGGGATCACAACATGTCCTATGCACGACTATTATCAAAACTAAAAGAGATGAAGTATTTACCGTGTATCACATAGTGGCTCATAGTGAGGACTCAAATTATTATTATTATGGTTACTTGTACTATTATCGAAAAACAATAGAACTTCTGATCTCCTAAAATGAGATATGTGTCCCATATCTTTGTAGTCTCATATGTTTTATTTTTTAACCTTTAATCTCAATCCAAGAAATATTTAGTAGTAAATATAATTGAAAAGAGATTATTTGCCAAACATGGAAATACCATAATATTAAGTGTTCTGGTGCAATACTCTTTTCAGATAAATATTTACCTGTAAGAAAATTTTATTGTTTTTGTTTTTATTAAGTACATAAAACATATATATTTATTGTGCCAATTGGCAAAATGTCCATTAAGTAATCAGTCTGACTATATGTTGCATAAATGTTCTTTTTAGTAATTACATGTACATTTTAGTTATTGAGAAAATGTGTTTACAACTCTTCTTTTTTGCGTATTTAAAATAAAAAGGGGTGAAAAATAGTTAGGCTTGATGCTTGCTGTAGAGCGACCCAGGAGTTTAATGTACTTTGTATTCTATTATGTCATGAAAATGCTCCTGTGCCCTTGGGAGATCAAAAAAAATATTTGCTTAAATGAAAGGAACCAAGTATGATTCTAAAGCTTCCAAACAGAAGGGCTGATAGGCTGCAGTTTACATCAGGAAGTATTCGACCTTCTCTCTCAACTGTATCAAGATGCGAAAAATGTGAACACAAATGCTTAAAGTTAAATGGTAAATGTTGGGAGGAGTGGAAAAGGATGATAAGTTTTGAATATCCAAAACCTGAGTTAGAAGGATTATACTTAAAGTAAAGAAAATATCACATAGTATTTTTCACTTGAATGCCAGTCAGCGAACTTTACATAAATGAGAGAAATCAGCTGTTTTAGCTGTGATGCTTTCTTTTCGATTGCACATGTCTGAAAAGAAACTCAAAATAGTAAAAAGTAATTTTAAGAAAAAGTACTAGAAATCCTGGGATGCAGTTAGACTCAGATATAGCTGGATTTGGGTGTTCCAGAATATCAGCAGGGCTCAGCTCTCTTCATCACTTAGCCTTGCTTGGCATGGCATGCTTTTTGTTCTACAGAGAGTCTTTTCTTGTGTAGGATGACCACTGGGAGTCCCAGAGTCATATCTCCCCAGCTTAGAAATTCCGAGAGAAAACTTTCCCATTTTTCTTTGACAGAAAAGTCATAGGGAGGATTTGAATAGGCCTAGCCAAGGTCAGATGCCTACACCTGAACCAATCACCTGCTTTGCTTGAGCTCAATCAGGTGACTCATCCCTGGGGCCAGGGAGGAGGCAGTAAGTCATTTGGCAGTATTCCAAAAGAAAAGCCTACTGTTTTTGCAAAATGAAGGGGGGTAGGACACTGGGTAATAAAAACTAGGTCTGCTACTATAAACTCCACAGTTCTTATTTCCTGCCCCATGTCTTATAACCATGCAATAAGCTGACCTAGGAGGTCACTGTCCTCATCGCCAGCCTTAAAACACATCACTAAGTAGCACACTGGTAAAAGAAAAAGGGAAATCAACTAGACTAATATTAACTAGAGATGGTTATGTGAAAATATCCTTAAAAGGTTCCCCCAAACTCACTCAAATGTTCAGAGTGGGAGCTGGTAATAAATACAACATCATGGAGCTTTGACAAGAGCAAGGCTAAACCATGACACAAGGAGATTAGAGACTTCTAGAAACCTCTTTTTTTTTTTTTAAGAAAAAACTCAGATGAGAAAAATGAGGCCTAGAAAAACTAAATGACTTAGTTAGGGTAACATAGCTGATTAATGGAAGCATCGAGATGACAACACACTTTGAGTAACCAGGTCAAGACCTTTTAAATCCATGACAAAACCTATATATGTAAAAAATAGAGCAATTATGGTTTTTTAAACTCTAATTGTCTATAAAATTGAATTAAAGGCATCTAGTATTTCAATGATTCTTAAAGAAAAAATGTCCAAAGACATTCTAATTGTGCACATAAAATACATGTGGAGGTATCTTCAAATATATTATGTGCCTATCTCTATTCCCTCTCTGCTTTTTTAAAAAATGCCCCTTTAAAAATTGCCTACTCACCATCTGTTAGGTAAATTTCCTTAGACACAGTAAATGTGGAGGCAGAGATTGTTATAGAGACTATTCCAAATGGCACTGACACCTATATTTATGAAATTTTAAAAAGAGTAGGTTGGAGTTGCTTTTTAAAAAATCCACTGTAGTAATATCACACCATCCCAGGTGCCTAGTTCTATCCAATTACATGAGATAGATAGATAGATGATTAGATAGACGATAGATGATTGATAGATAGATAGATAGATAGATAGATAGATGATGATAGATAGATAGATAGATAGAAAGAAAATTAAGCACTTTTACATAAAATGTTTTCCCAAGAGTTTGAGATAATATTTAAGCTTCAATGGACAGAAAGAAAACATTTGAAAATTTACAAATCTACTTGACTTATGGCACAAAGTACACAGGTTTAGATTTGCAATATGCTCCAACACGGGTCAAGTTGATCACTTTTTCCATCTAGTTGTTTCTGAGGGAACAAAACTGAAACAGATGCCATTCAATTCCAAGTCTATAGCATAGACCACGACATTACACATGAAATATTATTCATTCAGAGTCAGGATGTAGCAAGAGTAATTTATACTCTCAGAGTATTTGCTCTCAAGTCAATAACAGAGAAGCCTTGAATAAAAATGGTCCTATTACTTTCTACTATAATATATCCTACTTATAGCCCATAAAATAGCGGTCAGGGGAGATTTAGCCTCTGGGCAGCACATTATATAAACTCTCCACTTTAAGCCATTCCCACTCTGTAATTATTTTTAAAATATATTACTCATTGTCAATATTAATTTAATTTAATCTTTCTTAGCATTAGAAGGTATTATTTTATACAAGCTCAGAAACGAATCTCCAGAAATTCCTCCCCTATGCTTCTTTGAGCTGAAAATTCATTGCAGGGTAGTTGCAGTGACTTAATTGCAGTTGGCAGAGCCCTGGCCACACACTAATTTCATTAGTCTCAAATTCTTGGTTTTGAAAGACCTACTGGATATGATTTCTGTCCTCTGACATGTCACTTACTAACCAATTCAGTGTGTATATATAGAGGACTTGCTCAGCTTTATCTTTGGTCTTATACACCAGCAGGAAAATGAGAATCTGAAATCATAGACTCTATTTACATCTAAGTAGTCATTCTTGCCTAATTGTCAGGGAAGAACTTAATTCCAGGCTTTGCTGGCAGCAGCAGCATTTGTTACATTTATTACCATCTCATTGCTCCCTCCTGCCCCACCCCCAGTGCTTAGCACCTCCACCCCACCCCATTTAAGTATTCCTTCCCCCAGCCTAGAAGCTTATCTTACCATACATTTTTGTCTCAAATGATAGGTTTGGCATGGTCCCCCTGGCAACCCATAGAGACTGCGGAAAAAAAGAACTCAACTCTCTAGACAGCTAAGAATTCAATCATTTAGAGGAGTTTCTTTTTTATAGGACAATCTTAATTGAACTGAACCCTGCAATCCCAGAGAAGATTCACCTACCATTCTTTTCTCTCTTCCTAAATTGATTGTGCCTTTCAACAATGGGTCTGTGTACCACTATTCTCTCTGTTCATTTTGCAGGCTTACATGGTCTGGGAAACTGGGAACTGGACTTGCATGTCAGGAGCTTCTAAGATCACATATAAAAAAGGCTACTATATATTCCAACATGGGCAATGATCAACCAGAATGCCCACATCAATGGTTATATCCAGCTTGCATCACAAGCTACAAGTTGGTGCATTCCTCCTACCACCAGCCTCTTCTCAATAAATGCAGGTGAAAACTGGGGGGGCCTTTCTCCCTCAGCTGTTCAATACAACATGAATAGCTGCAATTTGCAAATTAGAGGAAAATGACAGTGTTTTCTCTGAATAGTTTTGATCCCAATCCACATTGCTAACACTGGCTAACACCGGGTTCCTTCACTTCCCAGCCCAGGGAATAGGAAAACTAAGTGTAAGGCCAGCTGTTTCTTTCCTCACAAGTGCCCTCAGGGTCACACACCAGAAGAGGAATCAGCTCCCCCTGGAATCTTTTTCAGCAAACACAGATCTTCAGCCTAGTCTGCGATCTCTTGACTTCAACATTTTACTTTTATTTAAGACACCCCCATCTGCAGTACTGCCATGCTCTGAGTAAAGACAAAAACAGGCAGCCAAATAATTTTAAAATGCTAAACCAAACACACCTTTAACCCCCAGAGTTCCTGAAAAACCTATGAATTGCCCAGTGGTCTCTGGTGATCTCTGACTTCATGGTCTCCTGCAGCACTACCCTCCCCCCACACTCCCACCCCTACCTCCACCAAGTTGTCTAGCTTTAAGCTCAGAGATGAAGAAAGCGCCTCTGGGTTTTGCTTACAACCTAGGCTCCTCCTGAAAGCGTCAACTCAGAGGGAAGACTGCCCCCAGAGCACTTTTGGGTGTGCAAACATCTAGGGGTCTCCATGATGGCACACTCAGGAGGTGCTAGGGAAGCTCTTAAGATCACAGAGGCCATACCAGGCTGCAGCCTTAGATGGCACCGCTCCTTTTGACGCAAAAACAAACTTCACACTCTTGGGAGCTGATGTGATGACAGCTTGACTCTCACAAGGAGTCCCCTTTAGAAACCCAATACCCTTCGGAAAAACACTTGGTTACAGGGAGCATAAGGAAACCAGAGTCAGCCCGAACATCTGGAAAAGAGATTAATTGGATTTGGGCACTACCAGGCAGGGAGAGAGCTGTGCATTATTAAAGGACCATCTCAAGACTGAGATGAACAAAATGCTTGGGAGTCAGGGAAGAGAGGGAGAACAGAGGCAGAAATTGAAAGAGGAAAAAACAGAAAGATACATAGGGAGAAATACGGAGAAACAAGGAGAAGCAAACCCACAGTCACGCAGACCCTAAAACTCAATTTCTTAACCCAAAAGCCATCCATTCAGATACCCAGTGCAGCCCGGGAGCCACGGGGCAGAGGCTGCGCAGCGGGCGGCGAGAGAGCACTGCGGTAGAGCCCACCGCTCAGCTGCCCCGGATCCGCCTTCCTCCCATTTCGCTGTCGCCCTCCGGCGCCCGGAGCAGAACCGCCAGGCCTTGCTCAGTGCACCCCATTGCTTCGCTCCAGGCACCTTCTCTGCTGGCTCCGGGAATCGTCCTAGGAGCCAATAACTGGGGTTGGGGGGCTGCTTTAGGGAGGTTGTGGAAAAGGGCAGGCGGAGGGAGGAGGCAGCGAAAGCAATTTTGTTTCGCAGTTTAGCATGAGCTCATCACTAGCTCTGAAGTGGCAGGAGTAGAAAGCTGATGGCCCAGCTCCTGCCAGTGGCCGGACTGCAAATGCAATTTAGACGGTGCAAACATTTGCCCACAGCAAATCACCAGGGGGTCACGTCTGCGGGTAGCATGTCCCCACTTGGGGAGCGTCCCCGTACCTTCCACCCAGGCTCTTGCGAAGACAGGCTACAGGTCGGAAAATCCAACCTGAGAGATGGGCAATTAGCATCCTCATGTAGGTGAAGACCTAGCCCTCGGCTTAAGAGGTGCCTCCCTAAGCTCTTCTCGAATTTTTCCAAGGGAGCTGTGGCTTGCCGGGCGGCCTGGGGCTGGGAAGCTGGGGAGTTGAGAAATGCCCAGGTTCGAGGCGTCTTCTCATCTTTCATATTCCTTGCGCCCAACCGGCTCTCAAAGGAGCCGACACTTTTACAAGGCTGTTTTCGGAGCATATTTCACTCTAATGCAAACCCATTTAAATCATCGCCTTGTTTTCGCAGATTGCTTCTTGTAAATGGGGCCATAAATCCAGGATGTCATGCCGGATGGAGTGGAGCGCGCACAGGGGAGAGATGGAAGGGAAATGAACCAAGTAGGGATTAGAAATATCTCCTCGGGTGGGGGGGGGGGCGGGATTCGGAAGGATCTCCAGGGTGGAAATGTGCGAGGGCTGACCTGACCCCGCACCCCTGTAGTCCAAACCAGCTTTTAGGATTCAGAGCGCAGGGAGCTACATCGCGCTCTGCCCCGGAGGGAGAGCCCCCCTACCTGGAAAAGCCTCAAGATGTTGGCTACCATGATGGAGACCGAACTCCCCGAAGCCCCAATCACTCCAACTACTTTCTCCGGCTTCACGAAAACCGGAGGCTCGCCATTGGTGCAGCGCACGTCGGAGGTGTCCTTCTGGATGAGCGCCTGGACGAAAGTGAGCGACTGTTCGAGCGCGTAAGTGTCCCTGGAACAAGTGTCCAGGATCCGCGCGCCTAGCGTCACGTTGGGCAGCAGGTTGGGATCGCTGTTGATCTGGTCCAAGGCGTAGAGCATCGCTTCCAGCCTGTGGATCCCGTTCTCCCTCTTGATGTCGCCGCAAGGCACTCCGCTGGGACCCTTGGCGTGCACAGGGAACAGCCCCCCGAGGGTGACGTCCCCCTCAATCCGGATAGAGTGCGGGGCGTACATCTCCTGGCCGCGTGCCGCCGCCGCCAGCGCGCACAGGAGCACCTCCAGGACGCAGCAGGGGAACTTCATCAAAGTCAGGACGCGGAGCAGCTTCCCCAGCTGGACCATGCTGCTCCGACTGCTGCGGTGGCGGCGGCGGCGCAGGAGGAGAAGGTGGCGGGCTCGCCCGGGTCCGGGCTCCTTGGGGTGAGCTCCTCCGGGGAAGCCCTGGGGCTCCTGCAGGCACGGAGGGTGGAGGCGCCCGGGAAGGGGAGGCTGGGGAGGGTGGGAGGTCCCGCGGCGCCTGGCAGCTTGGGGCGCCGTGCGCTCTCGGGTTCGCCCGCCAGCGCGCCGCGCTCGCGCTCCCGGACTTGCAGCTCGCGCTCTTCAACAGCCCAGCACTGGGGAGAGGGCGCGGATTGCTATCGCTTTAAATGGTCGTTCGGCTCCCTCTCCTCCTCCTCCCACACCCTCCCTCGCTCGCTTGCTCTCTGTCTCTCCCCACCCTTTCCAGCGCCCGCCCTCCCTACTGGTTTGCATCATCACGCAGGGAGGGGCTGCGTGCTGAGGTAAGGGGGGAATAAGTGGGCGGCTGGAGGTGGGGGCGGGAGGAGTGCCTCGGATTGGGAGTCTCTCGGTCCCCAGGGGATTTAGGCTTTGCAGGTCGCAGGAGAGGGCTGAGCTCTTGTCCCCATCTCACTGTAGAAGCCTCTCGATAGCCCGCCTGCACCCACATACACGTTCTAGGCATGGGTGGCACCAGCCCCGGGATGGAGCGAGAATGTCTGGTGCTGACTTCCAACCCTGAGGTCCAGAACCCCGGCCGTCAGCTCCAGGAAAACGCCAGGGAGTCGCAAGGTGGAGAAACCGGTGATGACGGGGAGCGGGAAGACCCTAGTTAGTCTCCACTGCTGATCCAACTGTGCCAGTTTTTCCTAAGAAAAAGAACATACGCAGAGGAGCCTGATTGATGACTTTAAAGAACCTTTACCCAGAAACTTCCCCGGGGCCCAGGCACTGGACTAGCCTGTAGAGAAATAGGCCAACAAGGAACATTAGGAATAAAAGTACATTCTTGGTCTTCAGGGGTTACTGAGACCAGAACTCGCCAGCGTCCCAGCTAGTCTGGTGGAAACCTCTGACTCGTCCCTCTTCTTCCTTTCATATCAAGAGATGGAACATATGAGAACTCGGCAGAGCACACTTTTTTCTCTGGCGCTGACAGGTGTAAGGATCCCTCTTACCCACTTCCAGAGATGCTTCTGGGCTGGTACAGGTTTTAGAGGGCAGGAAACAGCAGGAAAGAGGTGATAGTAGGAGGAAGAAAAGAGGGGCAGACAGAAGTCTCCTCAATGATTCCAGATGGCCTTTTCTCTTTCTCTGGCTGGAGATTTAGGGGCAAAATCAGGATGCTAGAGTGGGTTGCAGTACAATTAGGTAGTTGTTTTTCAAAAGTGTCCTCTCTTACAGGCCTAGCCCAAACTTGCCCCACTAAAGCAACAAGTGGCCCTAGGAAAGGTGATGTCTTTGTCCTTGGGATCCAGAGTGGACTTGAGGAGGTTAACTCAGCTCTTCCCGAGGCTTTCTGTTGCAGTGCAGCAAAACTATATTGCACATATTTGAAGGTGAGAGAAAAACAGAAACAAGACTATATATTTTTGTTTTTGTTAATGTACATTTTGTTAATGTACAAGGACATTTTGTTAATGTCCTTGTACAACCCCACCCACCCCCACGCAAACACCAAAAAGTCAGAAGATAGGTAGCTGGTTGTCTCTACCACCAAGTACCTGTGTATCCTTGACATTTCTAGTCCTCTGTATGGGTTATAGTTTCCCCATCTGTAAAATGATAAGATTGAATTGGATGCTCTCCAAGTTATCTTTTAACTCTCAAATCCTCTTTTAAAATAGGCCATGTCCCTTTGTACATGGTGCTCTTTTTAGGCCAATATCCTCTGTTGTTTTATGTTTGGGAGACCAGCTTTTTGATATCCAAAGAACATTACAAATATGTCCTGGTATGAGGACTTTTTTTTTCCTTGCCCAATATCTATTCCTCTTTCTTCTAAGGAAAGTCCAATCTGTCAATTTTTTTGGATATGTCCTTCCTCCATTTTTCAATGCTTAAAGTCTGAGAAACACAGACACCATTTTCCATAATTCAAGCTTGGCTGTTTAGAGCATGGACTGGGGTCCTTTGGCTACAGTGATAATGTGTTCAAGGATGGGAATGGGGCCTATTCTGATTTTATAAGACCATAACATTTCATTGCCATCTTCAAGAAAACAGTGGTATAATATACAATGTGATTATCAATCACTCTTAGATGTGATACCCTGCCACATAAGTGTACACCTTGCACAGTCTTATGCTGCTCCTTTCTGCCAGTCCTAGAGCTGTGAGGATAAAAAGACTGTAGCTGCCCTAGGAGCTTCTACATAAACAGAGAAATATTTGAATTCCATAATAAGAGACAAAAGAGAGGAGGGAAAAAGATAAAGAGGAATGGGGTAGAGATAGATAGGTCCTGATTAAAAGATCTGAACTCCTAGATTCAGCCTGGCTTGAAAGACTGCCTCTGGATTTTTTCTATTACATAGTATTTTCTTTCTCTTGTCTGAATCCAAAAAAAATACTCTTTTAATTCACCTGTTCCAATACATCAGCAAAAAAAGGGTGGAACAGCTGAAAGAGATAACTTGTTAAAGTAGAATCAGCTAATTTGGAAAAAGTAAAAGAAGCAAACAAAGCAACAGAAAGGTATACTTGGGAACATGAGTACTATGATTCTAATATTTAGGCATCAGTCCCCAGGCTGCATTTGACAGAGACTATATCCTTATTAAGTTTTAAGTTTAAGGCTATTTATTAGAAACTTGGTAATAAAAAAAAATATATTTGTAAAGCTGGGTAGCAAGTAATGACACTTGATTTTTTACCTTCTCAAGTCTGAATCCATGTGCTACTCTTCTATTTTCATTTCATATCTTGTAATTGCTCAATGAGTATATCTTGGCTAACTACTGAATGTTGCCTTATTCTGTGTTCTCTCTTTGCTCTGATCATTCTCCCCAAACATCTGGCAGCAATCATTATCTACTTTCATTGCAATCATCTGTATGTACGTCTTATTTCCCCTGCCAAGTTGTAAGATCCTTGAGGGTAAGGGCTAGGTATTATTTGTCTTTTTTCCTGGACATTGTTTAGAATGGTGTTTTTTTACCTAAGGAGGACTCGTGTGTTGAATGAATCACAACTGGTTTTGCCATTCCCCACAGCCTTTATTTGACAGCAACCGAAATATAAAGTGGCAGAGCAGAAACAATGGCAGATAAATTACTGTCTTCTTAGTCACAATATGCAGTTTCTAGAACTTAAATGATAATTAGTAGATTTAGAAATGACTTTATTTTACAAAAATTGCATATGATTGAAATATTCTAACCTTAAAGCTCTTGATCAAATCTAAAGAAAGGCTTTAATTGGTTCTTCCTGAGTTAAGTGTTCACTCCTGGAGCAATAACTGGGGCCATTGCCATAGACAGGCTGAGGAAGGTCAGAAGACAAGTGCTAGTATCACCTCAGCCAGATGGAAAGAGTGATGTCTTACCAGGTAAGGGGGAAAATGATACTGAGCTTGCAAAATCTATAAACATCCAGTATATATGGAATCTAATTCATTGTTATATCTTTAGCCACAGTGCTTAGTGACACAATATTTTTTCGTTTTTTTGTTTTGTTTTGTTTTGTTTTTGAGGTTATATGAATGGAAAATCTTTGTGTAAGAATGGTTAATTTACAACTGGGCCAGTCATTGTTCTAATGTCATATTTAACTGGCAGAGGAACTAGTTTTAGGCACAAAGATCATACATTATAAAATGTGTTCACAGGCTTGGTCCTGTGTAGTCATGCCCTCATGAAGGAATTAACAAAAATGTGTAATTAAAGTAAGGGCTCAGTCCTAATTTATATTCTTAGTATTGTATTTTCTTAATAAGCTCAGTTTTATTTATTTTCTTTGTTGTTCTTCCCTGCCTATCATCTTCTGAAGAAAAGAATGTCTCCACTTCCAATTCCCTCTCTATTTAAATATAATTTGTAATTTACAAAGTTGTCATCCTTAACTGCTGCTACTCCTGTTACTAATATACTCAGGTTATTCTTCCATCCTTCATGTAGGTCTTAATACATAGCTTTTTTTTTTTTAAATTACAATCTTACATTTGATTTGCACTACCAAGTGAAAGTCACCTTTCTTGAAGAGAAAGAGAAAAGACACTCTATTTCATCTGTTATGTTTTTCTATCATATTTATTTGTAGTAGACATCGTGTGTAACTTACTCAGCATCTATTTCCTGATCCCATCTAATTAAGAAACTCTGATTTTGTCCATCCCCTAAATGTGTAGCAGATGGAATGTTCCTACTGTTCCTTTGGTAGTATCATCAGCCATTCCTTTGGGAAACAACCCCTCTCAATCTCTGTGAATTGAGATGGAACTGTCAATCTTAATGTCTCACATACCCAAACTCAGGTGTAGGCACACACTGAGGGCTGGCAGAACTGAGCTCTTGTTCACTTGCTGAAACATTCAGGGATAGGAAATGAATCTGAGATTCTGTATTGATAATTAAAGAAGGCAGATCTATTCCTCTTGAATTTTCATCTATGAGAACAGAAACTGGGGCTTCCAATAGCTGTCTTTTCTACCATATGAATAAAGTCTGTCTGAGTATAAAATCAACCCAAATGGAAGTAGGTCAAAGACACAGAAAGAAAAGTAGAACCCTGAAGAGGTCATCTGACACCCTGGATCCAGCAATGCCTGAAGCTGCATTTGCCTTTGAATATTAAATGTTGATACCTAAATATATTCAATTCTTTGCTTAAGCTAGTAAATCATTTGAGTAAGGTCTCTCAAAATTGAGGATGCTAATTTAGATTGTTACTGCTAAATATAAGAAGATAACTAAAATAAAAATAGCTACTGATTCTCAGAATTCATGACAATAAACTATAGAAAGTGTAGAAATCTATGATATAGAGAGTAATAGTTTTAGGGTTAGCTCTTGATGCGAATCCAGAAATTGAGCATATGATATCAAATAACAGTGACTTCAAATGACCAGTTGAGTAAGAAGTAAAATTAAAAATTAAGAAACCTTGAGTATAACTGATGGATTTTTAAATTGTCATAAGAACATAATTTATGTTTATCTCATAAGAAATATAGCAATAGTACAGATTTTTATATGTGCGGAACACAAACTATGTAGGGTGTAATAGTTTACCTATTTAAAGTTAGTAGTAATTCTAAAGTAGTGGAGTTTGCTTTGTCATTGGGAATAATCACACCATTATGTTCTCAAGACCTGCTTATCTGTGGGCAATGGAGGCATTTGAACCTGCCGCTTGAACCTTATTGATTTCTTGAATTAACTACAACCAATGTGTAAGGTTTACTCTTTTTCATTGAGTACATACTATCTACTAGGCACTAGAGTGAGCAATTTATAAGCAGTGACTCATTTAATCTCTGTGTCAAACCTATAAAAGAGGTACTATTATTGTTCTTATCCTAATTTTACACGAGAACTTGTAATAGCTAACACTTATCTGGCACTTACTATGCCCCAGGTACTGCTCTAATGATTTACACATGTTGATTTTTTAAAATCTCAATAAGTGACAATTTATTTAATCCCCAAAACATGTAAGGTAGGTATTATTATCACTTCTATTATTCAGATGAAGAAATGAGGCGCAGAGTTTTTAAGAGACTTGCCAAAGATATAAAATTAGGAAGCAGCAGAACTCAGATTTGAAGCCAGAAAGTCTATCTTCAAAGTCTATATATTTTAACCACTCTACCATCTAGCTCATGGGTACAAAAGCAGAGCTCACACTCATGTCTAAGTTCAGTAACCATGCTTTTAACTATTCTATTTTCAAATTGTTATTTAAAAACTATTAGACACTGATCTCTAGCAACAGAGATTTTCTAGAATTATTTTTCCTGGGTGAAGCATGTTCAGGGTATGTATCCAGTGAACTGCATGCAGGTATTCATTTGTTCAGTTCCTGCTTTCTGCCCCTTACCACACTCAGGTGTACAGTATATACTAGAGGTAGAATGTAGCTGTTCTCCATCAGCCATCTAGGTCTTCAAGTGACTATGAATACCTCTACTGTACCTTATGGTCCTAGACAAGCTGCTTATCTTTGTTCAAACACTCTGCCTGTGTCATGTACTGTTGTAGTTACTGAGCTGTCACTCACAACCAAGTGGCACCCTACCCCTTAACCCTGAAACTGCCAAGTACAACAAACAACTGCCTGAATCAAGCTCAAGTTCAATACCTCATTTGGAGTGAGCCAAGGGCATATCTTCCTTCCTGGTTCCCAAGTATCACTTTCACTATGGTATCAGTGTACCATTTGGCCCAATCTACTGATTTAATTCAGTAGATTGATCCAGTGAATGATTTAGTGAATTCAGTGAATGATTCAGTGAATTCAATCATTTTATTCAGTGAATATTAGTTGAATATTTTATATTTTATAAGAGCTCTATTTTTATAATATTTCAACATGGCCATCCAAATGAGCTTTTGTGTTTTTCAACATAATCAACAGACATTAAAGAACTATTTTTAAAATGTTCAAAATATTGAACAATTTTCTCTGTCTTAATATATCTTATTAGTCCAATATCCATACCTCATTAATATTCAAACAATACTCCTTGGATAATTACTCATGTTCTTTGCAAGTCTTGATGCTTTTTGATGTGGGACCATTTCTCATGATCATATCTGTTTTGAAATTATGTAACACAAGTTAATGTTAGTATCTTAGCCATACAAGTTCTTTATCCTGTAATGATTTTGATTCTTCAGTTCTTCAGGACCTCCCTCCCCACCAAATGGAAAAGCAAAAGCATAAGAATTGTGATCAAGTGTCATTTATGTGAGGAGAACATAGCATTTAAGCATTTGTAGACATTCATTCAGGCAATCAGTGTCCATTGAAGACTTCTGCTTCTAGCATGATGGAGTAATTGGTCCCAGACTTTCCCTCTCATTGCCAATTATTAGAAAATAAGACAGAATGTATTAAATGACTTTTTAAAGACATTAGCAAGAAGCAGCTCAGGTTGGTGATGAATAGGAACTAAGAGGGGAGCTTGAAGAAAGGAACTAATGAGGAGAGCCCTATGAATGTTCTAACTTTCTGCCTGATGCTATTTTTCAGACCCAAACTGAGCATGATAGATGGCTAATTTGAGGAGACAGAGATCAGAGTTCAGGGAGGCAAAGGAAGCTGTAATTTGCAGAGAAGAGAACAAGAAAGTGGGATTCAGGGCTTCTAGTCAGATGGCAGAGTAAGTAAATGCTGTGCTTGCTTCATCCCAGAAGACATCAAAATTGTAACTAATCCTTCACTGAGAAGCACCTAAGGTCTAGCTGAACAGAAGTCCTATAACTAAAAATATAGAAGAGGCCACATCAAGACTGGTAGGAAGGATAGAGACATAGAACAAGTGGGTCCCATGCCCATGTATGGGGGTTAAAAATCAGGAAAGATATCTTGGCTACTGAGATCACCCCAGCTCTATACCAGGCTCCCCAGTCCAGGGTTTCAGTGCCAGGAAGAGAAGTCCCCATAACTTCTAGCTGTGAAAGCCAGTGGAGATTGTGGCTGAGTGAGATGGAGGGCTGCTGGAGTCCCAGACATGTCTCTCTCTCTCTCTCTCTCTTTTTTTTTTTTTGACATTCAATATTATTTTATATTAGTTTCAGGTGTACAGCATAGTGGTTAGGTATTTTTATAATTTATGAAATTATTCCCCAATTAGTCTAGTACCTAATTATCAGAGAAATGCAAATTTAAATCATAATAAGAAATCAGCTCACACCTATCAGAGTGTCTATTATCAATAAATCAATAAACAACAATTGTTGGCGAAGACGTAGAATAAAGGGAACACTTGTCCACTGTTGGTGGGACTATGAGTTGGTACAGCCACGATGGAAAACAATATGAAGATTCCTCAAAAAATTAAAAATAAAACTACCTTATGACCCAACAATTCCAGGTATTCCTCTTAAAGGGTCCATGCACAAACTTACTCCCTGAAGGAATCACTCGCTCTGAACTCCAATACTGAGCAGCAGCTCAAAAGGTGCCAAAAACTTATGGAGAAAAACTGAATTGTCTGGCTTCAAGGTGAGGGCTGGAGGGGCCATTGTTCCTTTGTTGAGTCCTACCCTAACCCAGCCTGCACTTGCAGGGGGTGCCATATCTGAGCTCCATCAACCTAAATGAGCTTTGCCATGCTCTAATTATTTTCTGAGACCTCACCCCACCCAAATTGCTGGCCTATCCAAGCCACTTCCAGTAGCCTTTCAAAACAAATAGCCTGTCCTGGCTCATGCAGCAGACTTTCCTAAAATCTCTCAAAGGTTCACAAACCTCAAACAAACAGCATCTGGTCTCCATGTGCCCCGTACCTCTAGCTAAATAGGCCCAAGCCCAGCACTAGTGGCAGCCAATTTAAGTTCACAGCTTAGCTTCTTCCAATCACCTCTAAGCCCAGCACAAGTGGCGATCATCTGTGGATCACTATGTAGCTCATAGCATCGACAGTGGGCAGGATAGAGGCAGCATCTGAGCTTGGCCTGCACCACAGCCCCTCTCAAGAGTCCACGGAACCAATACACTTGGTGGCCAACTTCAGACCACACCAGAGCACCACCCAACAACCTTCACAAATGACACACCCAAAAGGAAGACTAGACAGGCACTAGAGCTATGCCAAAAAAATTATTGCTCCATAGGGCCAGCCCCTGCATAAGAGTTCTTCTGCGGTAGTCATGGCCAGTTCTCACAATCAATCAGCCTGAGGGTCAGTCCCTCCCATTGATGTGCAAATAGCAACCAAGCTCAACTACAACAGAAGGGTATGTACAACCCACACACCTGAGTACCCGGCTCAGGTGACCAAGGAGACTATGCCTCTGGGCCCCACAGCACATCTACTACATAAGGCCACTCTACCAAGACTGGGAGACATAGCAGCTCTACCTAATACATAGAAACAAACACAGCAAGGGAGACAAAATGAGGAGACAAAGAAACATGTCCCAAATTAAAGAACACAACAAAGCTCCAGAAAAAGAACTAAATATGAAGATAAGTAATCTACTAGGTGCAGAGTTCAAAACACAGGTTATAAGGATGCTCAATGATCTCAGTGAGAACCTCAACAAAGAGATAGAAAAGATAAAAATGGAGATAGAAAACAAAAAAGAATGAGTCAGAAATGAATAACACAATAACTGAAATGAAGAATACATTAGAGGACATCAACAGTAGATTAGACGAAGCAGAGAACTGAATTAGTGATTTGGAAAATAAGGTAGCAAAAAACACCCAATCAGAACAGCAAAAAGAAAAAAATTCAAAAAATTAAGATAGTTTAAGGGGCCTCTGGGACAACATCAAGTGTACTAACATTCCCATCGTAGGAGTACCAGACGGAGAAGAGAGCAAGGAGTAGAAAACCTATTTGAAAAAAATGATGGAAGGAAATAGACATACAAGCCCAGGAAGCACAGAGCGTCCCAAACAAGATGAACCCAATAAGACCCTCACCAAGACACATCTTAATTAAAATGCAAAAGATTAAAGACAGAATCTTAAAAGCAGCATGAGTAGAGCAGTTACCTATAAGAAAGTTCTCATAAGGCCGTCAGCTAATTTAACAGAAACTTTGCAGGCCAAAAGGGGTTGGCATGAAATATTCAAAATAATGGAAAGCAAGGACCTACAACCAATTTATTCTACCCAGCAAAGCTATCATTTAGAATTGAGTACAGATAAAGAACTTCTCAGACAGGAAAAAGCTAAAGAAGTTCATCGCCACCAAACCAATATTACAAAAAATGTTAAAAGGACTTCTTTAAGAAGAAAAAAAATTTTAAACAAGTATACGAATAATGACAAGTTAATAAATACATATGACAAGTTAATAACAACAATGATTTTAAATGTAAATGGATTAAATGATCCAATCAAAAGACATAGGGTGGCTGAATGCATAAGAAAATAAGATCCTTACATATGCTGCCTATAAGAGACTTACTTCAGATTGAAAGACACACAAAGACTGAAAGTACAGGGATGGAAAAAGATATTTCATGAAAATGGGCGGGGGAGAAGCTGGAGTAACAATACTTACACCAGACAAAATAGATTTTAAAACAAAAGCTATCACAAAGGACAAAGAGCGACCCAGCAATTTTACTTCTGGATATTTATCCAAAGAACCCAAAACACTAACTCAAAAAAACGTGTATTCATATGTTCATTGCAATATTATTTACAATAGCCAAGATATGGAAGCAACTTAAAATGTCCATCAATAGATGAATGGATAAAGAAGAACTGGTATGTATATAAATATCTATAATATATATAATGGAATATTATATATAACATATATAATATTACTCAGCCATAAAAAAATAAGAATGAAAGCTTGCCACCTGCAACAACATGAATGGACCTGGAGGGTATTATGCTAAGTGAAATAACTCAGACAGTGAAAGACAAATGCCATATGATTGCTCTTATATGTGGAATCTAAAAAACAAAATAAATAAACAAAATGGAAACAAACTCATAGATATAGAGAACATTTTCACAATTGCCAGATGAGGGTAGGGGGTTGGGAGGATGGATGAAAAATGGGAAGGGATTAAGAAGTACAAATTGGTAGTTGCAAAATAGTCATGGGGATGTAAAGTATAGGAAATATAGTCAATTATATTGTAATAACTATGTATGATGTCAGATAGGTACTAGATTTATTAAGGTGATCACTTTGTAAATTATATAAATGTTTAATCACTGTGTTTTACACCTTAAACTAATTTAATATTGTATGTCAGTTATAACTGAAAAAATTTTTAATATATGTATTTTTTAAAAAAAGTAGTTATGGAAAGAAAGAGGGCCAGAAATTTATATGAGGGGGGTCTCTTAAGTTTTGGCTCAACAATAAACTAAATACATAGGATGAGGAGCCGGAACCCAAGAAAAATAACAACCATTGGGAAACTGTAATAGAGCTTACACAGGGTTGGGAGACATTAATGTTCTGTGCCTCCAGAAGGGAGAGAGCTTTTTGAATAGTCAGAACATTTAGTAGAGACCCAGAGAAGTTACGCTTTAATATCAGGGCTAAATATCAACCCTAAAATGTCTTAAAGAAAAACCTCAAAAGGATCAAACTGATCTGCGACTAACTAGATGACTGCCAAAACAAAATTTAACACTTTTTAAGGACGTGAAATGCAGACATTTAACCATCTTATGTTTATACTGTACAGAATCAATAAAAATAAAAGGCATGTGAAAAGACAGGAGAAAAAGTAGTCAATAAAAACAGACATAACAATGATAGATTTGGGAATCAGCAGACAAATACAATAAAACAGTGTGGTAGACAGAATTCTAAAATAGCTCCCATGATCATATTATATTATATGTTGAGAGAGGTTTTGCAGATGTAATTAAGATTATTAATCAGTTGACTTTAAGAGAGGTTATCTAGGTGAGCCTAACCTAATCATATAAGTTCTTTAAATGCAGAGACTTTTTCTCTGGGTGGCTGCAACAGAGTAAGTCAGAGATATTCTGTGAGAGGGATTTTACATAAAAGAGGCTCTCTGTAGCTGAAAGGGAGGAAGCCATGTAGAAAGACCTGAGAGTGGTCCTAGCAGCTTGCTGGCCCCTGGATGACAGCCAACAAGAAGAGAGGGACATCACTCCTACAGTTGGCAAGGAAATGAATTCTGCCACTAACCTGAATTAGCCTGGAAGTAGATTCTTCCCTAGAGCTTCCAGATAACAGTACAGCCTGGCTAACACTTCGACTTTCACCTCATGAGAGCCTCAGGCGAGAGCCCAGCTGAGTCTGCCCATACTTCTGAGTATTTGCCGAACTGTGAGATAAATGAGGGTTTTAAGCCACTAAATTGTGGTAGTTTGTGACACAGCAATAGAAGATGGATATAAACAGCTAGTGTAAATATGTTCAAGAAGTGGAAGGAACATAAACACAATGAGAAGTAGAATATATAAAAAGGACCAAATGGAATGTCTAGAGCTGAAAATACTTTATCTAAAATTTACTGCATGTGCATAATAGTTGCACACTGCAAAAGAAAAGATTGATGAACTTGAAGAAACACAAAACATTGATCAAAACAGAGCATATATTGTTCCATAAACAAGTCTCAATACATTTAAAAGTATTAAACTCATTCTAATAACAATGGGTTTAACTTATAAATCAATAACAAAATGATATCTATAAAATCCCCTAATATTTGAAAATTAAACAGTACATTTCCAAAAAACTCATAATTCAAACAAAAATATCCAGATCAATTAGAAAATATTTTTAGATGACTGATAACAAAAACAACCTGCCAAATTCTATTTAGCATAGCTAAAGCAGATCTTAAGGAGAGATTTATAGCTTAAATCCTAATATTAGAAAAAATATATTTAATTCAGTCATCTAAATTTTGCAGTAGAAACTGAAAAAAATAAAATAAATTAAACCCACAGTAATTAGGAAGAATAAAGAGCATAAATCATTGAAATAGAAAAGAGAAAAAAGAGAAAAATCAATACTATCAATAGTCATTCCTTATAAATATTAGTAAAATTGAAAATGTCTAGTTGGACAGATTAAGAAAAAAGAAAGAAGGTTGCAGCATTCCTGCCAGAAACCCACCCTTCCCTTTTGGGTGTACTATCTTATCTCTTCACCTCCCGAATTCCACAGGGCTGCAGCCTTCCTTAGCATGGCCCATCTCCTTCTAAAATATACTTTCCATAAATCTTACTTTTTCACAAAAAAAAAAGAAAAAAGAAAAAAAAGTAATGACCAATATGAAAAGAAAATAACATCACTCTAGATCTTAGAATCTTGAAAAGGATAATAAGAAAATGCCATCAAAATTTTTATATCAAAAAATTGATAACTAAATAAAATGGGCAAATTCACTAAAAGACAATTTACCAAAACTAATTCAAAAGGAAAGAGAACACAGTAAAAGCTTTATGTTTGTTCAATTTCCTTTATGATTAAAAACCTTCTCATGATTGCCTTGAACTGATGGTGGGACTGGGAATTAACTGGGAATGGACATAAAATATTAAGGGAATAAATATGCTCTAAAACTGATATATGTTGATGGTTACACAACTTGGTAAAGTTACTAAAATTATTAGTTTGTAGACATGAAATTGGTGGATTTTATAAGCATAATATATTTCAATAAAGCTGTTTAAATAAGATAAATAATGTAATATGTAAAAAGTCCTTTCCACAAAGAAAATTCCAGATCCAGATGGCTTCCCTGGTGAATTCGATGAACAATTTTAGGAAAAATATCAATTTTACACAGACTTTTTCAGAAAATAGAAGAGAAGGAATCAGAATGGAGCAAATAACACAAGACATATTTGATAAAGAATTTGTACATATAGATTATATAATACACACACAGAATAAAGAATATATACAGAATGCAGTAGGAACATGAAAAGATGCTCAACACCACTAGTTATCAGGGAAAAGCAAATTAAAACCACAGTGAGATTGTTCCCTATCAGAATGGCTAAAATAAAAATGACTGACCATCTGACTACTTGTCAGATATAAAATGGTGCAAGCCACTTTAGAAAATGCTCAATTTCTTATAAAGTTAAACATATACTTACCATGCAAAACAACATTTCCATTTCTACCTAAAGAAATAAAAATATATATCCTCAGATGTTTCTGTATAAATGTTTATAATGGTGTTATTCAAAATAACTATAAAGTGAAAATAATCCAAATGCTCACCAAAAGGATAAATACATGTACTATATCTGCACAATGGAATACTATTGTGCCATTTACATATAAATCTCAAAAATGTTATACCAAGGAAAAGAAAACCAAAAAAAGTGTGTGTCATACTACCTTTTATGTGAATTCTAGAAGAGTCAAAAGTAATATATACTAATAGCAGATTGTGCTGGGCCTGGATATAGTGGATAGATTGAGTAAATAGGGATAAAAGGGACCTTTCCAGGGTAAAAGAAGTGTTCTATAACTCAATTGTGGTGGTTTTTATTATATAAAGTTCTATGCTTAATTTATGTATTTATAAACTCATTAATCTATATACTTAATATATGTGCATTTTCATTGATCTAAATTATACCACAATTAAGTTGATATAAAAAGTTAAAAATTATCAGAATCTGGAAAAATTAATGAATTCCTCTCACCCATTTTTATCATCTATAAACTGAAGACAATTTCTTTTACTCTCTCTGAGTTTTACTATTTCTTTCAGTTCTTATTACATGTCATGATTTTTATAATTATTGTTAAATTGTAAACTTGCATGTTTCCTTATGAACTTTTACACTTATATTTGTGTTGCTTCTTATAAAATATTATTTTTCCATAAATATAACAGTGATTAATGTTATAACTAATACTTTCAAAAAGGTATTAATGAAAGTGCTTTAGGAACCTCTCTTTCCAACACTGACATAAAGTCTTACTTAGGATAAGACCACACCTGTCTCACTCCTACTGCAGGTCCATTCTTTTCTTAGAAAACTATGAATATAAAATACCACTTGTTCTCTAGCTTCATATCCTTGCTCTTCAGAAGGTGGTGTCCTATGATTTTATCCAAAATAGTCTTCTCTATGCCAGATTTGTCAAAGTCATGTCAGGCTTCTTCACATCTTGTCACACACTCAGCAGTTATAAAGGAAGCTGTTGGTTCCGTGTGACTTTTTAAAATACATTTCCCTATCTTAGGACATTTGTTCATCCTCATGTTTCTACTTATGGAACAAGCTTTATCCTTATCTTTCTACTTATGGGACAAGATTTTAAGTTTATGAAATGGTAAGCCTATATTTCCTAGTTACCCTATTCAGGGAAGATATATGGAGAGAGAGCGCATCTATAAAAGGTAACCTGGTAGAATCAAATATAGTTAACAACACTACTATTTATTTCTAGAGCATCTCAAAATTGCATGATGTATCTGCTAGTGATGGGGCACTTCTGATTCAATTATAACTGAAAGAATTCTTTAGGGACTTTGTGAAATCAAAATATTTAATTAAAAGTAGTTAAAACTTTATAAGGTCAATGGAAATATTTTACATCTTGATTGGGATATCGGTTACATGGGTAAATATATCTGTCAAAAATAATAGATTCATACACTTGAAATGTATTCATTGTCTCCATTTACACATACCTTGAAAAGGTTAATAACCATTTTAAAGCTTAAATTTACAGTGGAGAACATATCAAAAACTACCTTAACCAGGTGATCAAAGTTAACGTCAACTGCAATAAGCCATATTAATAGAATATACCCTTGATGGTGATAAAATTGGCACTTAACGTTGTAGTTTTCCTCCCAAAAACCTATACATTGTGAGAAAAACATCAGAAAAATCCCAATGTAGAGACATTCTACAAAATATCTGATCAGTACTTCTCAAAACTGTCAATGTCGCCAAAAACAAAAGAGTGAGAAACTGTCAGTTAAGAGGAGCCTAAGGAGACATGATGACTAAATATAATGTATCCTGAAAGGGATCCTGTAACAGAAAAAGGACATTAGGCAAAAACTATGGAAATATATATAAAGTATGAACTTTAGTTAATAATGATGTATCAATTTGGTCATTAATTGTGACAAATTAATATAGGATGCTAATAATAGGGAAACTGGGTGCAGAGTAGATTAGAATTCTCTACTATCTTTGTCACTTCTCTGTAAATCTGAAGCTTCTCTTTTAAAATAAAAAAGTTTGTTAAAATCATTTTGAATGAAAGATATGTATATAAAATACAGGGGAGTTGCATATATCCATGAGGGAGTCAGTGTTAGGGTGGTCATATAATTTACTGTCCAAATATGGCCATTTTTTTGGAGTAAAAAGCATTGCTTTTAAGAATTATATCAGGATAAGAGCCATAAACTGAGATGTATGAACACCTTAAGTATAAAACCATATTAAATATTCAAGCTCTTGTTTCACACTTCCTGTGTTTCAATTCAATCTCTGCCACTTGCTAGTTGGGTACATTATTTAACCTCACTGAGCTTTATTTGCAGTTTAAGAAGGAAAGTAATATTTATCTTATCAAATTTGGAAGAATTAAATAAGATGATCAAATAAAGAGCTTACTTAGTAAATACCTGGCACATAATCAATAGTGATAGATAATATTTGTGCATATATAGATGTTAGTGAATTTTGCCAAAGCATGCCTATGTAATTATACCAAATCCTTTAAACTAATGTGTTCTCTTATTTTTCATCCTAACCTAGTGGTAATCACATGAATACTTACTCTTTAGTAGTTAGCTCAGATGTTACCTATCAACTTCCAGGTCCCACACAGAATGTGTTAGGAGACTGAAGGATATCTACAATAATGAAGATGAACATGTTAATAATAACAACAATAAATGAAATTGTCTACTCTTGTCCTTTAGTGCGCTCTCTCGCTCTCTCTCTCTCTCTCTCTCTCTCTCTCTCTCTCTCTTTCTCTCTCTCACTTTTCCTTATCTTGGTAGGTCAGTCAGTTTCATGGCCTCAGCACCCAGCTACAGAAGTCGAATTTGGACAAGGTTGAAGCATATCCTTTTAGATATAGAGATTGGTCCAGAAATGAGCTGAAGACTAAAGCAGAGTCAATCAGTATCATTTGGGGAAGATGACACTGGATTTATAACTTCTAATGATGTTAACCCAGAGCTGCCAACAGCTGACTTTGCTATGCTATGAAAAGACAATCTCTGAAGATAAAGCCAATCCAGAAGAAAACAAAACTAAGATCTTGAGAAGGAGACAGAGTTTTGGCGCCATGATTTGAACTTCTGTGTCTAGCTGTGCCTGAATGTATCCCCTATGCAAGCTTTTTTCCCCCTACTTAAGCAAGTTTGCATTGTTTTTTTTTCGGTCACTTACAACTGAAGAAGCCACAAGTAATAGAGTAAATTTCCCACTTGCATTCTGCACTTATATACACTGCAACAGCTATCATACTGTGCATGATTTTTGAATTGTTTCTTTCTTCCCTAGACCAAAATATCTGGTAAAGACTGAAGTTTAGAGACTTGGTCTTTCAAGTCAGAATTTTTCCTCTTGGTCGATGATTTGTAAATGTTTGTTGAATAATAAATTGTACAGTTCTTATATAGGTGAGTTAACTATTGGTCCTCCATCATTAGAACTTGCAAACAGTAGGTGAATAGAAGGACAAAGTTTCTGGTTTGATTCTGGACACTTTCCTCTTCCATTACCGTCTCTATTTCAATCTGTTATGAGGTCATTTTTCTCTGATGCCTTGCTTGTCCTTGAGAAACAGTTTTGCAAGATAACTCACAGTCACTATTTGTTCATTATGCCTGAATTAAGCTTCATAGGGCTTTCTAACTCCTTGCAATTATACTGTTGATCTTTCATCTCCATAGCTGTCACTTTTCTATGTCTTTGCATTTTTAATTCCTTATTCCTTGCCCACATTTGTTCAGTGGGAATATTCACTATACTCAGCAGATCTCTTTCATTTATATGTGATGGAAAGCTAACACAAACTAGATGAAGCAATCCTCCACCCACCACCCACCCCTCCACCAAACAAAAGGTAATTTTGTTAATTCGTGTTGCTGGATGCCCAAGGGGAAACCTAGCTTCAGATTTGGCTGTATCTAGGTGCTTAAAAAGGTCTTGGGGCTCATTGTATTTCAGGATCTATTTGACATTGTATTTCTTTGCTTGTTGGTTTTGTTCTCTCCTGTGGTGCCAGGCTCTTTGTTTGGCAAGCAAGACAATCATAGTCCCCAACACCTTACACAATCATTGAAGGTCAAAACCCATAGGTGATACAGATTTTTATGCCAAAGACCATAGAACAAATATAAAAATATAATAAAAATAATCAAATTGGGCAAAACTGAATCATGCTTTGTACTAAGAAGTGATCAGCCATTGCAGTTGAGAGACTCAACAGAACTCTGTGGGTGGTGGAAGAGCAATTCCATACTGGAAATAACAGTTGTTCACTAAATACAAAGTAAAAAAAACAAAACATAACAAAACAAAACAAAAATAACCAAAACCTAACTCAACAAGTAACTCCGTTTTGTTTTAACTATGGAAAGCTGATTTACAGAGCTCCTCAGTTATGGTAGTAAAGGATTAGGTTTAAGATGGAAGCTGCATATAATGCTGTAGCTCACTCCTCAAGACAACACTTTCTTCATGACTTTTTCCATTTTCCATTCTAAAACATATCTGGGCATCAAATTAGCGAGTGTGAGAACCCCATGCCCATCACCATAGTCTATGCTAGATTTTGGCTGCCTTGCTCAGACATCAAAGACAATATTTAACTATTTTCTGCCCATTATTTGTGGGGCCATATAAAGAACTTAGTGAGAACTGAGTTCTATTAAATGACAATATTAAATATTTTTGTTGACTCACCACACCACACCCACGAAGCATATAGTCAACTCATATGCAGCCCACTTAATTTCTGTATACTAAGGCTTGACTCCCACACTTGCCTCACTCCTCCTAGCCCCAAACATTTTCCTTAGAATTTCTAAAATATCTCATTGTACTGCTAAACATCTTGGGACAAATGCCCATATACAATAACTATCAATATGGTAAGTTGTCTTCAGTTAGGTCTCAATTCTGATCTGGATTCTACATCATGTAGATCAGTGGTTCTCAACCAGGTGTGATATTGCCCCCCAGTGGATATTTGGCATTGTTTGGAGACAAAGTTGATGGTTATGACTATCTCTCCGGGCATCTAGTGGGGTAAGGCCAGGGATGCTGCTAAACATCCTATCATACGCAGTACAGCAAACCACAAAGGATGAGTCAGCTCAAAATTCCAATAGTGCTGAGGTGAGAATCCTGATCTAGATTAATAACCTCATACATTTTGGACGAATTTTTTTTTTCTCATTTAAATTCTTTATCACTTCCAATATCCATATATACTCAAACAGGAGGAGAAAGAATTATATGAAGGCAAAATTCATGAGGCAAGGATAATCATTCATGGTTTTAATCCTCTTTATAACCCTTTCATTCTCTCCATATTTTAAGTCATCATGTCTTATTACAGCATTCCACCTGGGTTCTTATATCTTCAATATAACAGAAAAGTAAAATAAAAAGCACTATGCATTAAAACTCAAGAAACCACAATCCTAGTTCCAGTTATATCTTTCACTAGAGTTATGACTTGGGAAAAATTATTCCATCCCTTAGAAACTGATTTTCCACCTTTTTATTATGGAAAATTTAGATTAAGTCATTATTTTTTTAATCTAATAAAAAAGACAACAATATAAAAAGAAACCTAAAGAAAAACTACAGAGAAAGAAAGTTGAGGAACCAAGGACCCTACTGATCTAACTGGTTTCTTCCTCCACAGTGGTTCTGGAACTGGAATTCTTCTAAATTCATTTTACTAACCACTGAAATCAATGAACTCTATTTTCAGTTCTAGCTCTAATATTTAATGACTAAAGCAAAATTTATCTGTCTTAAGCCTCATTTTTATGATACTTTGCTTTCTATCAAGGATTAAAGTTTGACTTAATAAAATAACCAAATTTATCCTCTTAGATACCATCATGTAGTAACATTTCTGAGATAAACACAAAAAGGGGATTATTCGAATACTTCTAATCTCAAGCATAATGTCAGTCTAGTGCAGGTGACATTTTAGGTGAGGACAGCATTTTGCTTCTGCCAAAATATGTCAGAAGAAGGCTTATTCAAGACTAGCCTAAAAGGAAATGCCAAGCCACAGAGAAAACCATGTTCCCAAGATGGAGACAAGTGATGAAAGATGACTCCCTATGGCATTCACTTGATATAGGAAAAAAAAAAAAAAAAAACACTTCTGAATTTAAAAAAATGAAAAAAAACAAAACAAAACAAAATTTTTGTTGTTAACTAGTGGATTCTTCTAACAAAGTTTACACTAAAATTTGTAAACACAATTTTGGAATTCCATAAAAGAAGTACTAATGTAAGACCAGCAAAAGTACTTATTAAAATATATCCATGATCTCTTCTAGCTTGTCCAATTTGTTGCTAGTAATTATTCATGGCAGTTTCTTATATTCCTTTGTTTTGTGTGGTATCAATTATAATGTCTCTATTTTATAATTTTATTTATTTGAATCCTCTTTTTTTTCTTGATAAGTTTAGCTAAAGTTTCTCTATTTATCTTTTCAAAAAAGAAACCACAGTTATTAGTTCTCTTGATCTTTTTATTGTCTTTTTAGTCATTGCTTCATTTATTACTACTCTGATCTTTATTTCTTTCCTTATACTCACTTTGGGCATAAATTGTTCTTCTTTTCTAGTTACTTGAAAATTTAGATTGTTATTTGAAATATTTTATTTTCTTAATGTAGCAATTATTACTATAAACCTCTCTTAGAACTGCTTTGGCTGCATTCCATAAGTTTTAATATGTTCTATTTTCATTTTAATTTGTCTCAAGATTTTTTCTTTTGATTTCTTATTTGACGTTTGATTGTTCGGTAGCATGTTGTTTAATCTCTACATCATTGTGAATTTTCCAATTTTATTCTTGTAATTGATTATTAGTTTAACATCACTGTGGTCAGAAACATTACTTGATAGAATTTCAATCTTCTTAAATTTTTCCAAAAAAGGCATCAAAATGGTTAACAGGTACATGAAAAGGTGCTCAATATTACTAATCATTACAAAAATGCAAATCAAAACCACAAGATTTATCACATCACACCTGTTAGAATCTCCATCACCACAAATAAAAGAGATAAGAACTGACTAATGCTGAGGATGTGGAGAAAAGGAAAGAAACCCTTGTGCACTTTTGGTGGGAATGTAAATTGATGCAGCAACTATGGAAAATAGTATAGAGGTTCCTCAAAAAATTAGAAATTAAACTACCATAAGATCTGGAAAGCCCACTTCTGGCTATATATCTAAAGGAAATGAAACACTCATTTATTGCAACATTATTCACAATTGCTAAGATAGGAAATAAATATATATTTATATATAAATGTATATAAATATATATAATGTATATAAATGTATATAAATATACAAATATATATAATTTAATATATATATGTAAATTAAGCTACAAGAAAGAAGGACATCCTACCATTGTGACAACATGGATAGACCTTGAGGGCATTAATGCTAAATGAAATAAGTCAGACACAGAAGGACAAGTACTGTATGATCTCATTTATATGTGGAATCTCAAAAAACCCAAACTTGTAGAAACAGTGTAAAATGGTGGTTACTGGGGAATGGTGGGGAGAGGAGGTATTGGTCAAAGAATACAAACTTCCAGTTATAAGATGAATAAGTTCTAGAGTTCCAATATACAGCATAGTGATTATAGTTAACAATATGGTGTTATATACTTGAAAGTTGCTTAGAGAGTGTATCTTAAAAGTTCTCACCACAAAAAAGAAATGGAAATTATGTGACATGATTCAGGTGTTAACTAAAGCTATGGTGGTAATCAATTCATAATATATAAATGAATCAAATCAATGTATGTACACCTTAAACTTACACAATGTTAGATGTCTATTATATCACAATAAAGCTGGGGTACAAAATGTTTCTTTGCTTCACGATTTCTTTTTAATCAGCCTTATCAATGATATTCAGTTTAAGATTTTCTGTTAGAGTTTCCTTTTGTTGCATCTTTTCTTGATGTCTTTGTTAAGAAAATGAAAATGAATAGATTCTGTTGCATGACTGTCAATATCTGAGTGTATGCTTGATTCCAGAAGTGCTTTATTTACACTGAATCTTGAAACATATTGAAGTTTCAATACTTTTGTTTTCAAATCTGACCAAACTTATCTTGGGGTAGAAGGGATTCATGCCTCCACTCAAACAGGATTTCTTTTAATCTATCACATGGGTAGAATTTGAGAGCATTATGCTAAGTGAACTAAGTCAGACAGAGAAGACAAATACTGTTTGATCTTACTTATATGCGAAATCTAAAGCTGAATTCATAGAAACAGAGACCAGAGTGGTGATTACTGGGGCAAGGAGTTGCTGGAAATGAGATGTTGGTCACAAACTTCCAGTTTTAAGATGAATGAGTTCTAGGGATCAAATGTACAGCAGGGTTGTTATAGTTAATGAAAATGTTTAATATATTTGAAAGTTGCTAAGAGAGTAGATCTTAAATGTACTCACGACACACACACAAAAATGGTAGTTATGGGATGTGAAGAAGACATTAGCTAATTCTACAGTGGTAATCATTTTATAGCATTTAAATATATCAAATCAACATATTGAACACTTAACCTTACACAATTTTATATGTCAATTATATTTTAATAAAAATGGGGGACAATTTTCTTAAAACTTTTGTTATTTCCTTCTCTTTCTTTCTGTTAGTTTTAAATATTTTGGCTTTTTAAAAAATTCCAAAACAAAATTTCAAAATTTCCCAAATGCCTAATGTAGAAAATCAATCCCCAAAAGTATTCTTTTTATAATGATATTTTTAGAAATTAGATGGCCAAATACAACCCATTGTGAGTATTCTCCATTCCTATTTGCCAGATAAATTTTCTGAGAAATCCTATTGGAAAATTAACATTTAAGTTGTCTCCCCAAGATATTTCACAACTGAACTCTGCCTCAACCTTTTTTATATTTTTTAAGTAAAAGCTATTAAAATCTGTGAAGTTAGCAGAACACATTCTGGAAAATGTTTGTCTGTAATTTTTATCTTCCTTATTTTTTCTTTTTTTCAAAATCTTTTGCGATCTGCCCTATGGACATTAATATGCTACTCGCTTAGTAGGAAAAGCACTTTTGCAACAATCTCTAATGTTTCTGAATTTCTGATGTCAATGGTGTCTTTTAAATCTACATCCTAATTGGGTTTTCTGCAATGCTTATGAAACCACCATTTCTCACTACTTGATTCCTTGTCTCCCTTGATTTTCAAGGAAATATTATTTTCGGAATCTCTTCCTATATGCCTTTTTCCCCCTGAATATACATAAGTCTCTACTAGGATTCCATCCTTATTTCTATTATTTGTTTTATTTCCTTTTCATTTGGGATCTTGTTTACTATATTTCTTCAGTTATAACAAATGGATGCTAATGACTCTGAAATCAGTATCTTCAGCCCAGACTCTAGTCCTAAGCCTGACAATCAAATTTTATTGTTTCTCAAATACTAGCTCAGAGTTTACAAGCCCTTTGTAGGTAGGAATTTTGTTACAGTCATTTAAAATTTTTTTTAAAGCTCAGCACTCTCATTAGAGTGCCATTATCATTGCACATACTTAATACACGCCAATTGAATCAAACCTTTAACCAAATAAACTATATGACTTAGTAATACATCTAAAAGTTGAGGTCAGTTTAACTAACTATTGGTTAAATCATTATGTTTCTTTGGCTGTCATTTTTATCTGAAAATTGCAGCAGATAGACTAGATAATGGCTATGTTTCTATCAGCATTACCTTTCCTGTTTCTAAAATTCTCTATGATCTCTCTTTAAAAATGGAAAACATCTTGTAAAAAATGCTTAAAACAAAATAGCAAGCCTCAATAGTTATTTATATTTTAAAAAAAGAAACCATAGTTATTTCAGCTCATATGCCTTAATTTAATAAACTTTTTTGAGTGCCAAATACGTGTCAGACACTAGGCTAGCAGTTTAATTAAATGAACAAAAATTACTAGGTATAAGCAGAAAAATAATTCTAGAATATAATTTGCATTTTGATTTAAAGTCTTATATTCTCTTATCTATGAGTTTTAAAAAGTGTTCTACCAAATCTTAATTGAAACTAAAAGGAATTTGGAAAGTACCTAAAAAACTCATGGAGTCATTGTTAAGGGAACCACAACAGAAATGTTTAATGCTAAAATATTTTCATAATTTTAAAACATAATAAAATTAATCCTAATTACAAACCTTTTGAAAGTAGTCTTTTAAAACACGTACTGTGTTAACCAATAAGTAATTATTTTATTTTGTGTTTGCTATAAATTTTGAAAAGGTGAAATCACAGAGAAAATGATATTGGCCTAAAATTGATCAGAAGTGCTGGAAAGACATATAATGATATTTACTCATTATCAGAGTTAAGAGAGGTTAAAATGAAGCATATGGCACACAATAGTTCATGAGTAAAAACATCTTCAAACATTGGAGGCCACCCTGCTCACAGTAGCATAGAGCTACATATGCACATGGGAAATCTCAACAGATTGATAAAGATTTAAATTTAACCCTCTTCACACTGGAGTGAAGAACATTAAAAAAAATAGTAATTGATTCAGACAAACAATTAGTGATGAGACCACATATTTGTATCCTGCTGTTTCTTTGTCTTTGAGACTTGCTCTAAATTATGCAGTAAAATATTACACAAAGTACTGGAGGAAAAAGCTGACATAAAATAAATAAGATGGGAGCCTATTTCTAATAGGTGAAGCCATGTACTTCTAATGGTTGTGCTTGGTGGGATTTAATACATAAAACATGAATGAATGTTTGCTATCCCCTTTTAGACCCTCACTGCATTCAGGATCCAGTCTTTATTCACCTTAGTATTCCCAATATAAAGCTGAATATATGTCCACCAGAAGGTACTTCAGAAGGCTGCTGAAATCAACTAAGCTAAGAGAGAGAGAGAGAGAGAGAGAGAGAGAGAGAGAGAGAGAGAGAGAAGAAAGAAAGAAAGAAAGAAAGAAAGAAAGAAAGAAAGAGAGACAATACATAATATATATATGATTGGTATTACTGTATGAAAAAAAAGGTGTGTAAATATAGTAGAGCACCTTTTAATTGGCCTCCACTTAAAAAACCTATTGGATTAACTAAAAATCTCAATTTTCTTTGCAAAATTTATAACTTGCATTTATCACTCAAAGGTTGCTCAAGGCTACTAAATTATAGTGTAATATTGTCCCATTTCTGCTACTACCAGATAAGTTGCATATTTACCAAGAATAATTTGTATTTTTTTCCAAAATCTTTTTTTTAGGTATACTTTTAATTACTTCATTCATTATTTATATCACCTAATGTAATATAAGCATGAAAATAGAGCAGTTCTTTTGAAAACTATGCTTAATGTTTTCAAAATACTTAAGCAAATAGCAAAAAAAAAAAGTCCTGAATTATGTATAAAAAACACAAATATAAAAGATTGGGTGGGGGATGTAAACTCTGAGAATTCTAGTCTTGGATTGTTTAGCAAATATTCTCACGTTCTCATTTCACTTAAAAAAGACAGCTTGGAAATAAAAGCCAATACATTATGGATATAATTTATACAGGATAAGAAACACAGCTCTTCAATCAGCAAACTCATGCTAAAAAAAAGAATTCAACAAAACAAAAGACAGAAAACAACACTAAAATGTAGCCCTACTTCAAAATATTGAAAAATGAATGAGAGTTAAAATACTGCATCTGTATTAAATGTTTAAAAATGACTTTTAAAAAATTATTTTTGTCATTAAGTGGCCAATCAGACCAATCATGGTAAGTGGAAGACTTCTATTCAAACTAAGGACAATGTATAATATCAGAAATCTATTTTTAAAACACTTTCCTGGTACATCTTCTTATTGGTAAGTCAATTTCTCTATCCATTCTATGATGAAGGCTTAGTCATGAAGTTTATTACCTCAGGTAAAAATAAAGCACATTCAGCCCAGAATAACAGTCACTGTTCAGTTTCAGGTCTCGAAGGTGACTTATTTTTTTCCCATGGGGAAAACTTATCTTCATACACTATGTCAATAATATTAAAATTTCAAAATTCCAATTCATCTTATATCTAACGAGGTAGAGGCCAATGTTGGATTAAAACAATATATATGACTTAGGTGTATTTTAGTTAGTGGCCTCACTGTCACTTATAGATAACCTTTAAAATTTTTTCTTCTTGCAAGAGAGGTACCTAAACAATTCTTTTGCTTTTGAGGCCTGCTTTTTAAATCATGGTGTGATACCGCTATACTTGCTAAACACTGCAAAAATCTTCCTTCTGAAAAGGAATTGCTAATGGTCATTTGCATCTGAGAAGAGAGAGTGGTTTGGAATGTCTAAGAAGAGGGTAAACATGAGATAGTATAAGGTCTGCTCATGACGGAAGAAGATCTAGACATTCTGGTATGCTTCCACTGGAAGAGCTAAGGACTAAGAGCCAAGCTTGCCATAAGGCTGGGATCATCATGGGGAGGGAATAGGTAGCCTTAGAATGGATACCTTGACATAAGTACTCTAAGCCTGGGCCTGGATGACAGGCATTTCTGAAACTCAGAGGATCTGAAGCGTCAGTGAGAATCAAGATGGAGTCAAGTTACTGAGGAAAGTGAACCACTGTGTTTTGAATAGACCATAACTTACAGACTTATACCAACCTTAAGACACTTTAGCAGCAGGTAGAGCAAAATGTGAAACTGTGGCTCAGTTTAGTTATATGGGTCATCCAGAATTTATTTGAAGCCAGAAAGAGAAGAACATGCAGACCAGAGATCCCTTCCCTAAATCCATGGATAGATAGGTATCTCTGTGCATCTAGAGTAGAACTACATTTGAAAGGAAAAAGATGGAACATCATTTGAGATGAGATCAATAACCTTAATAATAAGTGTGAACTATGACTGACTTGATTGAATATTCATCTCATAATGAGTTTCTTTCCCTTAGGAAGTTTTAAGTTTTTCTGAAGTTCACTTATGGAGAAATAAGGTAACCATATTTTATTTTGTTCACATTTGAGTGGTAATGTATACATTTTTTCACATATACACATACATACACACTCCAATATATATACCTATAAAACTAAGAATAGAAAAGAAAAGTATCTGGAAGGAAAATCATATTGCTCTCTATCGAGAAAGTAATATTTATTCCATTGATCCTATGGAAATGGCAATGAATGAAAATGTGTAGTTCTTGTTTTTGTTTTACTTATTGAAATGATTTATAAGCAGTTTTAAAAATTAGAAACTCTTTAGTATACACCCTCAAAGAAAGGCATAAGAACTCATGTCTCTGAGTTAATTATTCTGATATATGTAAATATCAATAGCCTAAAAACATATGGCAACACCAGAACTGTGGAGAATTATTATATGTATGAAATTAATTTTGGTCTCATTTTTTAAAGCTCACTTCTGATGAATCAGGCCAATACAATTAATAAGAATAACACCATATTATAGGGAGGAATTTTATTGAAAAATTGTTTTTGATAAAATGTATAATATTGTTCCTAATGAATCAGACTCTAACTTCATGAAAACACTAAAGTATATTTTAAAGAACCTAATATTTAGCAAATCAACAGCTCTATTTTGGTACAGAAGAAATAATTTTTTTCTCTAAAATTATTTTTTCTTGATTATCTGAAAGCAAAAATGACAAATTTTATTCTAGTGTCAGAGGAGCATAATCTTTCAAGTTCAAATTTCCAGCTTTGATTTTTATTTTTTTCTTAAATTACCCATTGTTTTCCTCCAAAACAAAACCTCCTATATAAAACTGTCTGATAAATAAAGCAGTGACTTTGAAATAAATTCAGAAACTGTAGAGATAATCTTTTTTAAGAAGAATATCTTGGCTATGATCACTTTCTCATCATAACCTTCATTTTAAGTGCTTGACTATTTTCTAAAAGATATGTAACCTATTAGGCATAAGTGAGAATTCTAGATTAATTCCAGAAAAATCCAAAGGGAGTAAAGTCCTTCCAACCAAGTTAATTTTGCTTAAAGGAATGGTTTTTTTTTTTTACTCTTTTGCATTCTCATCAATCTTTCTAGACAACAATAGATACAACATTCTCTAGTTGAAGTTTGATTTTATTTCCAAACACATTTTATTTCCTGATCTAATGTGGAAATAAAGGTTTACTTTTTCACTAACACTACATTTCCCAGATAGTTATGGCCTCCCATGAGGTCAGTAGGACACACAGAAGTATGTTATACTAACTTGGTTCTCATTATAGCTGTTAAATCCAATCATTTATTTCCTTCTCTCTACCCCAGAATTTATATATTTAATTTCTACTGTGTGCTGGTAATTCATCTTTGAATAAAATGAAAACCATTCTGGTTTTTATAGAGCTTACATTCTAGTAGACGAGAGAGATAAAAGGAAGTGCACAATAGATAAAAATAATTTCTTATTTTAATAGATCTTAGATTAAAATAAGATATTGAGAGAGATAATCCCTGAGGGTAAGATAGGGAAACTTAGTTTAGATGAGGTGGGCAAGGAAAGCATCTCTAAGGAAGTGATATGTCAGGTGGGACCTGAAAGTGAGAAGGGACTAATTACAAAAGGGGAAAGAGAGATAGAAAAAGACAAGAAGAAAGAAAGGAAGGAAAGAGGAAGGAAGGAAGGAAGGAAGGAAGGAAGGAAGGAAGGAAGGAAGGAAGGAAGGAAGGAAGGAAGGAAGGAAGGAAGGAAGGAAGGAGAGAAAGGGAGGGAGGACGGAGAGAGGGAAGGAGGAAAGTAGAGTGAAAGAGAGAAAGAAGGAGGGGGGAAATTGGAGGTGTCAGAAAAGAGGTTGGAGCATAGGAAAAATAAAATAAGAGAACAAAGTAGCTGCAGTGTGATAAGGAAGGCAGAAAGTGACACTAGATGAAGTTGGAGCATTGGTTAATAGCTGGGACGTGATAGTTATGAGAAAGCCTAGCAATAATTGCAACAATTTAAAAACTGTTCATTTTTGAAATGTCAATGTCCAACAGAGTAAAAAGTAATGAGTTATTTGCTATGATTTAAGAATTTTGTGATGGTGGTTGCCTTCTAAACTATTAGAATCCTTCCTATCACAAACACTGCTCCACTTTGTCTAGCTTTGATATTATTCCTACCATCAGCTCCTAATAATGCAAAGATGCCCATTGTAGACTGTATTTTTTTTTCAGCCAATAATATTGTTTTCTCCAGTAGGAATAAAAATGTTCTGAGGTGTAAGAGGCTGGACACACACATTTCAGTAAATTTACTTTGGGGCACATAACTGGCCTATTTCCAGATCTACTCTATCATTCTCCTAATTGGAGTCCATAATAGTAATAGGCCATGGATTCTAACAACTATGTTTTACTCCTCTGGTTATGATGACTATTTCCATGTTTCCCTTTCTCCTCTGTTACAAACTCTGAGTCCATGGCCCAAATTCTCACCCTCTTTGGGGTAAACTAACAAACCTATTTTAATGAGTTTTACTCTTTTTTTTTATTTTTCCAAATATCACCTTTTTCAGCAGAGAATTTTAAATTACTTTCAAGACACTTCAGAAATAATTGTGTTAATCAGAAAGTTGTCGATGGAATTAATTTTTAAGGAACATATAAAATTCTGGTAGGGGGGGCAAATCACAACGAGTTCATAGACTTTTATGAAAAATTTGGCATTTAATGAAATAAATTCGAAGTTTCAACCTGTTTCTGAGAAAAATAAAATAAAAAATAATAATTGCAAACATTATAAAATCTTACAATTAATAAAAGTTCAATCATCAAAGATTTTTATTATCTTTAATACCCTTACAAATAATTTCAAAATATAATGTGTTTGAAAATCCTTTGTATTCATTAATTGTAATTACACTTAATAATCAAAGGTGTTTAGTTATATGTGTTTCATTAGATTATTTATTTTTCATGTTGTTAGGTCAGATTACAACATACTAAATATGAGTGAAATAGCTGTAACTTGTACTAATAGAGGCTTTTAGTTTTTGGAGACATTCTCTGTTCCTCCCTTCAAGTGCTTTGTGTAAGCTACTTTCCAAGGTAAGATAAACTTTTTCAAAGTTTTAGTTGATGTGAGTCCTTACAAACTAATTGCATTGCAGATATGCAATGAAGAATATACTTTTGAAATTGCCAATAGCAATAAATTAAATACAAACAGAGCAAACAGTACACTGAGCCCCAGCAAGTGTGCTTTTCCTTTGCATGTGTTGTTTTTGTCTGTGCCACGGTTTGTCTATAGGTGTGTCTACAGAGACTTCTAATAAATTATATCATAGTTTTTTATTATTCCAAAAATTGTAAGGAGCAAGGAATTATTGGTGTCAAGAATTACCAAGAAAAAAAAAAGGTGAAAAACTACATTAGAATCGAAGTTCAGAATTTTTAACACGCTCTCTCTCTCTCTCTCTGCGATTCCCACCAGGAGGCCAATGTGCACTGCATGCCTAGGCTTGAGTATAAGCAATTATCTCTTGGCTGGAGTTAGGATAGGCAGAGATCCAGATGTCATGGCTATATGACACTGAGAAAAGAGTGATATTTAGGGACTGAATTAAGCAGAACCCTGATCCTTGATTCATGCTTCTGTCATGTATCCTGGGATGAGCTAAGAAATGAGTATGTTCCCTATCATTTTTTCAAGCGAGTAGCCAAGTTTCTGTGGGTGATTTTCCATTAGAAATTGGAAAATTCACTATTCACCAGAAATAGGCAGCCATCCTAAACTTTTTGCAAGATGATAATTTGGACAATATCATTGTCACTTCTGCTGGGGCAATCCAAAGGTGATGACAATTTGAATCAAAAAATATAAATCCAAGTGTATTTGAGTTAGAGACCTCAAAATCACTTACAGATAATCTTTAAAAATATTCTCTGCTTGCAAGAAAAATGCCTAGATTTTATTTTTTACAAAGTGCCCCTTCACCTGCTAAATATTCTGAAAATTCTTCACTCTAAAAAGGATTTACTAGCAGCTATTTACACTTTATGGTGAATTAAAGTCATGATGTCCTTTCAAACAAGAGAATGTGTGCTTTTATTGAGATTTCATTTAAGAATTTGTCTTCTAATGAGGAAACTATAGAGAATGAAAAAGAGGAAATGAAATGCAAAAAGGTAATGGAAAGAAAAAAAGTAGGGTGGGGAAGGGAAGAGAAAGGAAATTCAGGGGAGAAAATAATTGTTTTTGAACAGGAGTTAAGTGACAAATGTGGTGCTATTAACTTTCATATCCTTATGTCACTTGGTTCCCCAACCACAATTAAGTGTTTCAGAAAACTTCTAAGAGATGACCTGAGATCTTCTCATCCTGAATTTCCTTGTTGCCCTGGGATCCTTCTCCATTTGTATCAGCAAAATGTATAGAATTGAAAGCTTAGCTGATAATATCAAGGTAGCTGGGATATAGACTTTTATTTTTTGAGCTTCCCAATACATTTTTGTAACTCTGCACAAAATAGTAATTTTGAGAGAAAAGATTTTTGTGAATCAAGAGTCAGCTTCCTAGGATAAGCAATAAATTTAAAGGAATATTTATCTAATCTGGTTTAATCACAAGAAGAACATAAGAAAAAATCATTTTTAGGTCTAGAGAACATTAGAATTGGTAGCTGGGTTGGATCCCATTCTAGTAAATGAATCCACAATCCTCAAGCCCAGTACCAAGTTCAGGCAGAAAGGGGGTAGAATAATGTGCTAATAAGATTTATCATTTAATCAGCACAGGCTATTATTAATTTTAATAACAATTAGGTTGTCCTTTATTTTAGTCTGCATAAAAGCTGCAGTGGCATTAACAGGTAATTACACTGAAAAAAGTAATTTATTTTTACTATTATTCATTTAGTAATTATGGATATAATTATAAGGAAAACATAAGGATATTTATAATATTCTTCATTTGAGAATTCTGAACTTTATAAATTATTACCACTATCTAAGGTAAAATAATATAACTTAAAAGGATTATAAGTAATTCATCCAAGTTACTTTCTCCTTTTAGAAACATCTAACTTTGAAAAAAATTCAAAACGCTTTCTAAATAATCTTAAAATTTGCCCTCACTTCTCATCCATGAAATCTTTATATTTTACAGAAAATAAAAATGCTCTCATCTCTATAGCCCTCAGAGTTTGAACATTTTACTCACTTTTATTATCTAATTTTATCTTCATGATACCATGTGTTATGTTGAACAGGTATTGATATTTCCATTTTATATATATTATAAAAATGAGGCTAAATTTGTCCGTGTGCTCTTCTCAAAGGCATACAATGAAATTGTAAGATTCAAATACAGATTTTGGGTCTTCATCTCCAATACCAAAGGTTTTTTTTTTTTTTTTTTTTTTCCTATCAAATCAGAAGACACACAAAAGTTATATGACTTGCCCAAGGTATCTGGCAGAGCAAGAACAAAGAAAAGCAATTTTTAGATTTCAAACTTAAGGGCATATGACAATCACTAAGTTCTTATGAAAAACACAAATTGCAAGCTTTATCTCCAAGTATTGCACTTTAGTAAGTCTGGTTGGGGCCTAGGAATCTGCTTATTTAACAAGATCCAATTGTTTTTGATGGTGGACTACATACAGGCTGCACATAGAAACAATGGCCCTACCGTCACAGTTGTTTATGAATCAGAGAAGCAGATTTATTGTGGACCCTAGGAGGATGCCATAGATGCCTTATACCAGGGGTACCCAACCCCTGGGCCATGGACCGCTATCAGTTCATGGCCTGTTAGGAACCCAGGCCACACAACAGGAGGTGAACAGCGACAAGCCAGAGAAGCTTCACCTGTATTTGCAGCTGCTCCCCAGTGCTAGAATCACCACCTCAGCTCCATCTCAGATCATCAGGCATTAGATTCTCATAGGAGCACCGGTCTCTGGTGCCAAAAAGGTTGGGGATCGCTGACCTATACGATTAACTTCACGGGGAGGTTTGTTTTGTTATACATGTGTATGTGTGTGTGTGTGCGCATGCGCACGCATGTGATTAACTATATCAAATATATAAATATATTTAATTATATATAATTGCGTATAAATTATTTATATATAAAATTAAATATATATTCAATAATACATTGTATTACAGGTATTCTCCACTCTTCAAAAGTTCATTTTATGTCACTTTACTTTTACAAAAGACCTACAATAGTACCTGTTTTCACTAGTACAAAGAAATCCAAAGATTTTTGCTTTTACGAAGAAAGGCAAGAAGCAAAAATGTTCAGTGTTTGTTTTGCAGGGAGCCCTTGGAGAGGCAGCACACACCCTGAGCAGTGAGAGTGGCACCTCCAAGCTCCTTCCCCAGAAACCACACTAAGCTTCTCAGCATCAGGCTGCAAGAGCTTAGAGAACAGTGTCTATGAGCATCTCTGCTTTATCTCCCTTTATTCTGTACATCTGTTAGCAAGATGTGCCCTAAGGTAATTGCTTCTTTGCTTTATACCATTTTGACTTAAGGTTTCATAGGAATGCTCCGCTTCCAAATAGAGGGGGAAACGTGTGTGTGTGTGTGTGTGTGTGTGTGTCTGTGTATTTGTTGAAAACAGTTCATGCTTTCTTTTTAGAAGTTAACATGATCTGAGTACGATGTGCTTTATAAATATTTTGTACTATATAGAAATGTTTGTATTTAATTCTTACAAAAGCCCTGTGAGGTTTGTGCCGATGTTATCCTCATTTTACAGATGAGGAATCTGTTTAGCTGTTGGAAATAAAATGCTGTTTATATGAGCTTACTAGAGTATCTATAAAATGAAAGAAGTTACAGCAAAAGATGGAAACTCAATGTTTTTTAAACACTTCTATTTAGGTTCATTCTAATTTAAATAAATAGGGAATATCCTTTCCCTTTTGAATTATGTTGAGTTTACTTCCCTGCTAAATAAGAAAAACAACAAACTGATAAGTGTATACTGTATTTCAAAGATAAATGAAGTAACACCCATTTTTTTTGTTTTTAACTTCTCATAAATTCAACAAGGCTGACTGATATCTTTACCTCTTACACACAGGAAAGAGTTGGGATGGAAAGAGATTTTCATTATTGTAAAAAGTATTCTGGACTTGAAATCAAAAGATAGGGCTTCAAAAATCCTTGTTTATCAGATTTACAAACTTCAGCAAGACATTTCTACCTCTTTGAGTCTCATTTAATAAGTGGGGTTTTAAGACAGTTCGTACCAGGTTTAGTGTCATAAACATTTCTTTCTCCTTCCAGTACCACCTATAGTAATACTCCATGACTATCACCACATAGTAAATATTTACTGAGAATGACATGATGTTTTTGTGGTTAAACAAATGATAAATTTAAGAATCATTATTAAATATTGAGTTCATTCTTTGAAAAATGTCTGGCACTTATAGTCATTCAATAAATATTTGTTTACTGAATAAATATGTTAAGTCAAGTGTGAGACAAAGGTGGACACAGAACAGAGTACCAGTTTTTATGTGAGTGACAAGGGAAAAAATTATTTTTTACTTTAGTCTCTCTTGCTTCCTGAAAGGACACATCTTTTATATTTCTGAATGGAGTGAGGATGAAATTCCTTACTGAAGATGCCAGGAGAGATCAATTTTTTGGGAATAAGAACAGGCTGTGTGTGTGTGTGTGTGTGTGTGTGTGTGTGTGTGTTTGCCCATGCATGTGTCTGTGTATGTGAATGTGTTGGGGCATGAGAGAAATGAGAGGTTAAAAAAAAACTGAAACCAGCTTGGATGACTGCATTGGCTGCAGACAAAGAAAAAATAAAATGACTGTGCAGAGGTGAAGTAAAAAAAGAGTAAAATAGAAGGAAATTTGGGTTCTTTAATAAAGTTTGGCCATGTGGTTTCTGCTATAGACTATTTTTCATGGGTCTTCATGAAATAGTAAAAATATCCATTTCTTTTTAATATACAGTTGGTTGTTCCTAGGATATATCAAAATGCTGAGGCTTGCTTCTACAAAGGTGGTGAGAGGAGCTTGTCACATTCAGATGCTAACAGTGCTATTTGCTCCAGGCAGTCCCAAGTCAAGATCATGTGCCTTTTATATCAACGCCTTTGATTTTCAACTTTCTTCAAATGGGAAATAAAAAGTATTAAATTATCCTCCTTCCCTCCTACTCCTTCTTCCTACCCCCCTCACACACAAATTTCAGTACACCATAACATTAGACCAACATATTTCTAAAGGGATCTAGCTGGTCAGAGTACACAATCAGAGTTTTTACATAAAATCTGCTGAATGTCAAAAAAATTCTAAATAAAATGAAGTAGAGATGGGGAAGATTCATCTGAAGGGAATATTTGCTTCAAGATTTGCACTTATATTTTAATCTTTTGTATATGTCAATCCAATACTTGAGCTGTTGACTTTGAGTCTAAATATTTTGCTAAAGAAGAGATGAGCAGTTTATATACATTGAAATAAAATGTATACTGAAAAAAATTGTAGTAAATATTTAAGAATACTACTTTTAAGTATGTGTGAATCAGCAGCTAAGACAAATGTTAAATGTTAACTACAATAAATTCTAATCAAGTCCTATATATTTGCTAGCTGATGGTCAACTTGGTTAAGCATTCCAAATTGTTTAAAAACATCTAAAATGGGACTGATCACAGTTATTTCACATCTGAGCTAAGGATAACAATTTTTTAAAAAACAGGTTTATTGAATAATATATAAGAACTTCAGTCCATTTCACAAATGGGCAGGTGAATTTCTGCATATGTTATAAATTTCAAGAAAGATAATCCTTTGGTAGTGTTAGCTTTGTCATCATTTATGTGAACTTAAATAAAACCAGATTTATTTTTAAAATGTATTTTAGTCCAGCCTTTCTACTAATGCAGATTTGCCCTGTTGTCTTCATAATTAGCTCAAATTAATGGTATCTTAATATTCCTTTTACTTATTCATTCATCACAAAATTTAACTGCATGGTATTGCTCAGGCATTTTGTTTAGCACTGATACTACATACATAAATGAAACAACTCTTGCCTCTTAAACTTACTAAATAGCGAAGTAAATGGATATTCACAAAACAAACAAAGAAAAACTGATAAATATTAATTTAATTCTTTCTATGTGCTAAATACTATTCTATATACTGGTAATGAAATACAAATGTCACATTCTTCATGAAGTTGTATCAAAGAGAGTTGGTAGGTGCTAGTATGTAGACATATGCAATTCATTACAAAAAATAAATAAAAATGCTTTATTTTCTATGTAGAATATTATTTGAGATTTACACTGGAATTCTTCAACTTCAGTTATTGTTATAGTATCTCAAAGGCAATTGTGCAATGTAATAGAAAAGATGCCGACTGAGAATCAGTTTGTACAGTTAGATAAGTAATTTAACATAGGTCACATTTTCTTCATCAATTTTATCCATAAAGTGAGAGGATGAATGATCTATTTTCTAAGAACACTCTAACATGAAATTCAGTGTTTCTTATACTATAACCTTCATCCAATCTAGGGATGTTTGTTAGATAACTTCAAATTGTAAGAAAAAAAATGTGGGGAAATGGGTAATAGTAAAATATGTATTTCCACTGTGGCACTCACTCTGGCTCTTTACCAAGTATTTCCTGTTTTCTTCATTTCTGGCCTGTGGTCAAATAACATTTGAAGTTGAGCCTGTAGGTAACTGACTCAGATTATAACAGTGTGAATAAGAATTTTTGTGAACTGGCACACAATTTTTTGCCTTTCCATGCATTTCCCAAGGTGACATAATATTCCAAATAGTGAAGAGTTCATTAACCTGTGTCCCTGAGTAAAGACAATGAGAAGCAGAGACTCCTGCTAACACAAGATAGACACATGACCCAAGAAAGACCTTTATTGCTTTGAGCTGCTGAGATTTAAGGGATGTTCATTAACACAGCATAACTGTAGCCATTCTGACTAATATGGAGACTATAGTAGCAAAATGACTGTATTACCAATAGATCTGTTCTTGTTTTCACTCTTCTTTGTATAAACGCTCAAAAGGTTTACTCCCACTAATTTATGGCTATTACAAAAAAAGGAGTTATTTGATATTATTCTACACACAATTTGCTAGAGGCTTATTCAACTTTTCAAACTGGAAATTAAATGTTCTTTTATCCTTTACTTTTAAACTGAATTTGGTTGATTTGGGTAGATATCGTAAGCAGAATCATTTAAACATATATATTCCATAGGTGTAACATGGATTGTAAAAACTCAGGGGAGATTCATTTTAGATGCTGTTCCCTGTACTCCCCTTTTCCTGTCATGAAGACTGAATTACCCCTTTAAATACTTTTTGGACCAATTAGAGATTCTTTTAGATGTAATGATCCCAAATTCCTTGAGCATTAGCATTATCAAGTCATTATTGTCTTTCAGAAGTTTCCTCAACTATGTAAAAATACCAAGCCTGTATCAGGCTGACTCATTTAGACCTGTCTGTTCATACACCACCCACCCATAACATGTGAAACTCCAACACCAAGCTGGAGGCTCCCACACACCAAATCCTGGTTTACAAAATCCAACCCACAATATAACACCTGCCAGTGATAATATTATGGCTGTAACTCACATTGTTCAAGTGCTGACCACAGCACTATGAAAAGATTATATTTTGTGATATTTTTATGACTTATTCTGATGCCAAGGAAGGGGAGAAAAAAAGGAACTTGGGTGGTCACGAATTGCTGGTAATTGGTCTTTTCTGATCTATTTCAGTGTTCAGGCCTGAGACACAACTCACTAACCTGTACAGAAAGAAATAATTATCCCACTCATCAGCCCTTAGCAATAATTCATAAAGTCTGAACTATGGTACTGATCATGTGTCTTTTTATGCCAGCTTTATTTCTGCTGGTAAATAACAATCCATTTAATTACAGAAATAAATCTGCTATGCCATCGCCATGAACTTGAAAGTGATAAAAAAAAGTTTAATATAATAGAGAACTCAATTAAATGCCATTCTTTGGCCTCAACATCATTTTGTTTTAGTTTGTTAAAGACCTCCTCATCACACCTAAATGTGACTGCTCAGTGGAGATAACTGTTAGTCCTTCTTTTTAGTAGTTACCTTTTTGAGTTCTCTTTGTTATAACTATTTAGTTTCTTATTAGTCCCAAGCTCTTTGTCAGGGAGCCTGAACTCTTGCCTATATTGTATATTCTTTTCTCTTTCTCTTGCCATTTATTCCTTCTTTTTTGCTATGATCTCTTGTCCTAGAAAAGGTAATTTCACACATACTGAATTACTGCAATTTAGGTCAAAGAAACCAGGCACCATGAAACTAAGATCTTTATTTAGAAAAAAAAAAAGTTTCTGATCTATTTCTCCTGTTAAGCTTGTGAAAAGTCTCACCTTTTCTTATGTCAGGGATATTGCAAAAAAAATACATTTTTAAAGCATCCTTTAAAAAAAAAGTTCTGAGAGGTACCAAATATGCTAGTGTCTTTCCATCATGCTGTTCAGAATAAGTAAAACCACATTATAGGAAACAAGGTGTCTGATCCTTCTATTAATATCATTGATAAACCTTCTGTAACTTGGCTCAACCAGATCTGATATCCTGCCTTTTTATGCTAAAGTCATGGAGGAGTTAAGTATACTATCATTACACTGGTTTTGGTAGTTTGTGAAGATTTAGAAGATTATTTGGGGGAGATTAAATTTGTTTGCATCTGCTAACAAATAATCATTTATTATTTGTGGGAGGGTATGTACATATGCTCATACTCATACACTACACTGGCACTTTTTCAAAAGCTTTGCAAATATTATATCATTTAATAAAATACAATAATCTTATTTTGTAAATGAAGAAGCTAAGATTTTGAGAGTTCAGACAACTCAAACAAGATTGCATAGCTCAAAAGTGCTACTGTCAGTCCTCAAGGTTGGACAGTAAAATGTTCTAACTTCATCACTTCTGTTTTTCCTCCACCTTCATCTCCTCCTTTCGCCAAATGACTGAAAAAAGTTTCTGAATTCATGTTGACAGACGTTGTTGAAGGCCTTTGATGAACAAAGTACCATGTCAGATGCTGTAAAACACACAGGGGGATAAAATGAAATTCACAATCAAGTAATGGTGTTATCTAGTTTTATTTTAGTCGGAAATCTCTAAAGAGAAAAACAAAGTGAACAGAGAAAGTTATTTTTCCCCTTTTTTTTGACAACCTGGTTCAGCGAAATGTTTACTTTTTACCCTGGAGTTTTATGCCACTAACTAAAAGATGAGATGGTTTGTTAGATTTTCACCTCCTCCTTTTTATTATTTTGCTAGATTTAGTCATACCTTTTTACAAGATGCCTCAAGACCCTCTTAAGGACTTTATAGCATGAAAGTCACCTTGAGATATGAAGACTAAAGGAGTGACATCTCTGTGGGACATATTAAAAGAAAATGTAAAGAAGAAAACAGATCCTGAATTAAACTCTTATGACTGTTGCCAGAGAGAAGGCAATGCTGGTAGCCTCACACGTATTTGAATATAAACTGAAGCCTTGAAATCTATGCATGGGACTGATCCTGGTGCTGCTCCGATGAAGCTGAAATGAGAAATCTCTTTCCCAAAATGACAGTTTTAATCTTTTAATAAAAGCTAACCGAAGTGCCTATTATACGTGAGGCCCTGTCCTGAGCACCAGGGATTCTAGAGGGAAACGTTTCCCATAGTCTTTCATCAAGGGGCACCCATACTAGTGAGGGAGATGGGAGTAAATCATATTAATGTACAAATAAAAAGCTAATTATAGGTAATGATTAGGGCTATAGTCAAAAGTGGTGGTGGGAGGTGGGGAGCTAGTAAGAATAAAGAAGAGAAACTAATTTAGGCTGGTGGGTCAATATCTCATTGTGTAGCCACAGTCCCACGTGAACTATTTTTCTCCCTTTTATGCAATTGCCTTCACAAACTAAGTGATGATGCCTGTGTCCCTTTGAAATGATAGCCAGCATATTGATATGCAATGTTTTTGGGTTCACCATATCTGGAATCTCAGATACCTTAATCTGAGAATCTGAATTATGCTAATGAAAACATATATTTACTTTTTAATCCCAATTTATCTATATACAACAAAACATAGGCTAACTTTCTACTAAGTAAAGCAATATCAATTTGAGCATGATTTAAAGAATATAACAAAAATTTTAAATAATGTCTTTAATTACTCAGCCATTAAAATTAGAATGTTATATTTTAAATCTCTCATAGCAATTCTGAACCTAAATCAAGAATATCTAAGCATTTTTTTAAAGCCAAGGATACAATTACAATGCCCAAATTCTATACTATTAATATATAAATAAATATAAATTTCATCACATCCTTAAAGTACGTTTTCTATCAAATACATTAAAATGTTTTCTGTCAAACACATTCAGCTACATTGTATATTTATTTTAGTACAGCAAAATAAGGGAAAAAAACTAACAAGTTAATTATCAGTCATTCTTACCATGGCAATCAGCAAATTAGTTCAGTATTTAGTAAGTATATATAGGAATGATATTGTTCCCCTAATATTTTGTGACACTCAGAAGACTGATAGCTAAGTCCCTGTGTGTGTGACTCTTCTCATGTAACAAAATAACTTTTTTAAATGATAAAAAGGGAATAAAGAAAGCAGATTCCTTTTCCCTTAACTTCATTCAAAGTTGGGAAAATGTCAGCTATTCTGGAAAAATCCAAGAAACACTTCATGTCGGTAAAATAATCTAGAATGACATGATCAACCACATTCTTTTTCTATTAAGTCTGTAGAATTTTACATTTACTAACAAGACATTACAAATTTTTTCTTGTTTTTATTAAAAACAAAAATAAATAAGACAATATGGAAGAGAAATTCATAATCTGCAATTTATCCTAAATTACACAGTTCAAGGTGCAATTTTCAGCTCTGACTATGTTTTACATTAAAGGCACGGATCCCAAAATCTTGATGCACAATAATATATTAGCTTGCTATGAACAAAGAATAAGACCTTTCTGCTATGACTTCTGAAAACAGCCACTATATTGGTGGTCCCCCCCCCCCACACACTCCACGATTAATCAGAAATCACTGTTTGATGTTTGCTACAGCTGTAGATAGGGACACTATGTCTTTTAAATTCATGATTCAATGTTCAGCATTCTCGTTGATTATTTTAATCATATCACACACAGAAGTACTTCAGTCATCCAATATTTCCCAGGAGGCACAGTTTCAATTGCTATCTCTAATCTTTTTCGAGCACCCTCTTCTGCTACTGATCATTAATTAAACATAGTTCTGCTGACGCTTCTTTTGGCTGCTGTTCCCCTAGAAACTGCCCGATTGACTGTCATCATATTGTCCTTCATCACAACCACACTGGTTCATCATCAATTATTTTCCTCTTTCAGAACTATTTTCTCCTCTTATAATAGTCTTTGATGACTCGATAAATTTTTACAATCAAATTCCACCTCATTTATTCAAATTACTACTCTTCAAAGGCACTACCAATCTCTTTGTAATCATTTCCTTATTCCCAAAGGAGTTTAAGACCCCCAAATCAAGTGTAGGTATAAAAATGTAAATGCCCAAATCAAAAGGTAAATGTCAAGCTAGGAGCCAAGTTTGATACCAAAAATTAGTGCCAGTTGGAAAGGGGCAGAAACTAAAGTAATTTATTAATTTATTTTCATTCACTGAATTTATTCATTCGGTGATCAAATATTTATTAAGTACCAATGGTATGTCAGACACTGTGCTGGACACTCTGGTGGGTAAAGTAGAAATGGCATTTTTGGCAGATTGTATTTTTCAACATGGTCACACCCACATGCTCTTCTCATAATATAGCTTCGAGACTTTCCCTATAGAGAAATGAGTGTCTCTGTTCTTGCTCCTTGAATCTGCATGGGCTTGAAACTATGCCAGGACTAATGTAATTTGATTCCTGAAGCTACACTGAAAAACCACACATTTTCTGCTTGGTTCTTTTGTGACGTTAGCTTAAGTAGCCCTAAGCTACTATGTAAGTAATCGGATTGCCTGAGGCATCCATGCTGTGAAGAAGCACAAATAAACAGCCAGAAGAAAATGAGTCCCCCAGCTTTGGTAGAGCTCACACCAACTTGCCAGCCATGTGACTGAGCCATCTTGAAAGTGGATCCCTAGGTTCAAGTAAAGCCTCCCCAGCTGATGTTGTATGGGACAGAGCAAGTCATCCCCACTGAACCCTGCCTAAATTACAGATTCAATAATTATTGTTGTTTTAGTCACTGCGTTTGAGAGTGGTTTGCTACTCAGCAATAAATAACTGATATATCCCAGACTTCAGAGCATTTATTGCCTGTAGTAGAAAACAGAAAATGTTATCAACTTATATTTATATTACATATTATACATAGATAATATTTTTATATAATCACCATGTTTGAGTTAGGGGGTAAGAAAAAAATATCACAGGAAGCCACACCTCCAACTGAAACAACATCTTTATGTGAGTTAGAAAGGGCTGCTTCCTATATACTTCACTGCCATTTACTGTAACACATGAGATAAAAATCTGAGATCATCAGGAGCATGAGATGGACCCCTAGAGTTGCATGCTTAGTGCAGTTATGGTCTAGGCAAAAACTTGGCATTCAGAAAGCCCCAAACCACCAGGGATAAAGTCTAGAAAACCAGAACCAGAATCCCAGAAAATGATTTAATCTCTTTTGCCAGAACACTCTTCCTAATCCTTGGCCTACTCATCAAACTGCTGGGAAGCTTTCTTTTTAACTCTAGGCGAGGATTCTAATAATAATATTGATACTACTACAGCTATTACTACTAATGTATTTACTGATCAATTACTAATTACTAAATAAACATTGTACATGTATTTTCTCTTTTAATCATCCAGCAACCCTACAAGATAAACACTAATGTTATCAACATTTCATGGAAAAAGAAATTGAAGAGTAGTGAACTCAACTGCCACACAACATATGTGCAGTGGGTTTGTGATAGAACTCAAACAGCCTCTATCTACAGCCTGCACTCTTAATCAATACATACACTGTCTTCTTTTATGCTGTAGCAATGCCTACCATTCTCAGTTTCATCACCTTAACTGCCTAGTTGATGGCAAGTTCTGGAGGGCAAAAATCAAGTCTTTATCACTATTTTATCTGTATAATTACTAATGAAACGTTTGGCATATGTGTGGTTGGTGTTCAGTAAATTTACATTGCATAAACGCATGAAGACATGAATTATATAAGTCACTTCTCTTCTCTGGGACATAATATCCTCATCTGGAAGATGAGGAGCATACAGGAAATAGTCAGATATATATCCATTTAGGCTCTGAAATTCTATGATTGTCCAACTTGAACAACCTCTAAGAGAAGCTGGATCAGAGAATCTTCATTCAATATTGCCTACCCCCAGACTAGAAAAGAATAAAAGTTTCATAAGATTATACTGAGACTGGCTTCTCCTTCTCTCAGACTTAGGGACTTCCTGTGCTACTTTCGTGAAACATATCACACACTATGGATTCTTAAGAAACACCCAGGTGAAAAGTCACACCTTTGTTCCTAGTGATTGGTGGAGAAATAGAAAACCCCTCAAGTCCCACAGGGTTTGGTATTTTCTAGGGAAGACAGAGGTCAGGGTTGGGATGCCATTATTACTTTTTTTGGGTCTTTTTTCCTCAGGGATACTCTATCCAGGACCTCTTCACTATGTGAACCACAAGTAAGAGAAATGGGAAACTGAAGCATCTCTTGCAAGGCAGCAAAATGAATTCTATGGAATTTTTATATTATAGTTTTTGAAATTTGATATATAAATGCTATGTTATGCTGAGCTGGCTCTGGGAGAAAGATGATCTAGTCTGTTACCTAGTATAATTTTGCAGGGTTTTTTTTTTTATTATGAATTGGGAGAAGAGGAGAGCAGTATTAAGTTGATTGCCAAGCAAAATTACTCAGCACAACTCTCCCCCTTTGAGCTCTCACAAATAAGAGGCGTGGATCTCTGTCCCAGATTCTCTGTTCCATTTAGGTGTCACAGTCATCACATCAAAGTCTTTTTTTTTTCTTTTTTTTTCTTTTTGCTCCACAATCTATTGACTACTTTACATTGAATCTACTTACAGTAGTACTTACCTCTCTTCTCTTTATTTGTCAAATATACATTTATTTTATTGCTAACAGTTTGGTCAACCCCTAGAATGTATACCTCTATTATGAATCTTATTATTCTGTGATTTCCTGGGGACCATTCCCAGACTTATGGACCTTTGTAAATATTGACCCTTTGTGTTTCTTATTACAATAGTGATAGATAAGCAATTTTGCAGAGCCTTCCAAGACAACTAGTCTTCCCAGTGTTACCTAATTTCTTCATTCACATTAAACTTTGGATGTTAGCCAATTTTTGCCAAATGAATGTGGGAGAATACCAAACCCTTGCTTATTGAGATTCTTCTTTTCTGTCCCTCCTTTGTTCTTCGACAACAGCATCTAATGACCACACTCTCCCTCCTCTGTTTTCATAGCTAGTAACCGTGAGGTCACTTTTTTCTTTGAGATGAACATTAGTTAGACTTTAAGTAATTCATGTATATACAGCTTGGCACAGATATGTAGAAAATTAGAATGATGGTCACACACTCTCCTGGGTCTTTGGTTTTCCTTGTTGCTTCAGTTTCCCTCACTATCTGGAAACATTGGGCTTTTTGCTTCTTTCTAATGTTTAATGATTTGGTATGTTATAGATTGTTTGCAGTCTCCTTATAAAATCTGTGTCCACAGATCTTCTCTCATTTACCCTGTTGTGTAGAATTACAGAGGTTTGTAACACACGGACAGACCCTTTCCTGCTCGGCCTTTCTCCGTCTTCCTCCTTTTCTTCCATTCATTAACCATTTGTTGAGCACTTATTATGAACCAGGCATTGTTCCAGACACTGGAGCCAGTGTGCTCAAAAAAAGAGATGAGATGCCTGGTGCTTATATATCAGAGAGGTGGGGAAAAAAGGGATCAGAAAGAAAAAAAAAAACATAGGATACAATTAATAGTGATGAATTCTCTAACAGCAATTATAAAAGACAATGTAATAGAGTGTGATTGAGGACAGGTAGGATGGTCACAGAAGATTTCTGAGTTGAGTCAAAATGATCATAATAAGAAAAGGAGCTAGCCACGCAAGGCTTTTTACAATGAGAACATTTCAGGCAAAGGGAATAGCACATGCTGTCATGTGGGAAAAACTTGGCTTAACAAAAATAATTCAATAAAAATGATAAAATTAAACTTGAGAACAAGAAGAAGGCAATGTATCTCATCCATGAAACCAAAGTTTAAACAAAAAGTGAATAATGCCATTCCAAAGAGGACACTGATCATCTATTTTCTCTATTCATTTCTTCAAATGATACATGACAGAACTCAGCTTAACCCATTAAATAGAGAACTAAAAATCTGTGAGACTGAAATCAGATAACCAATTCAGTTTATCTGGTTATATTATGTTACCTCAGCCCTTCCTTCCCAACTTTTTTATGAGAATATATTTTTGAATTCTACAGAAGCATGAGTGTCTGATATAACATAACACTGAAGTTTGAGAATTAGGAGAATATATACATGTGTCTGCCAAGAAACAAGTGCATAATTATTTATGGCTGCACTATTCTTAACAGTCAAATAATTAAATGCTATTCATTTTTAAATGGATAAATTTTAGGGTATTTACATAGTAGAGAAAAATGTGACATATTTATACAACAGAATGACAATGACCCAAGTAATGTAACAAATAAGAACATGAGTAGTATCACAAATGTACAGTTATGTGAAAAAAGACAGGCATAAAAGCATACATACTATTATGATTGAGTTCATTTGAATTTAAAAAATAGACTAACAAACATCATTTTTGGATACATGTGAATGTAGTAAAACTATAAAGAAACGTAAATTAATCATCATAACCCTAAGAGGAAGGGCAGTAGGGAGGTGGGAAGGAAAAATGTTGGAAGTGGGCTGGACTGTTTAGCAATTCCAGAGAGCAGGTGATTATCAATATCTTGATCAGAGTGGCATTATATGGGTGTTCTTTTTGTGATAAATCACTGACCTATATATCTTTTATGACAGACTCACCTAAGTAGATGCTAATTTCACAATAAAAATATTGATTAAAAATAGAGAATAACAAAGTTTCTGACATACAGTAAATATTATATTTATTAAAACAGATCGTATTATTAGTTTGGAAAAGACATTTCTCCTCATCTGTGAAAAGAAGGGTCAGATGAAATATTTTCTAAGTGCTCTTATAGCTCCAAGGAGAAAAAAAAATCTATTTTAAGAAAAAAATGTAATTTACTGAGTTCACAAGCCTACTCTGGACTCAGATCTCTGCGTATAACATGAAATCCAGACTTAGTTTTGTCCAAACTAACATGTGGAAAAAATAATAAATAAATAAATAAATAAATAAATAAATAAATAAATAAATAAATAAATGTTTTTCGATATTAGAGTAGTGTACGTCTTACTACATACATCATATGTTGCATAGCCACTGAATTTCTGTTTTGCATTTCTTTACATGTATAGTATTAATGAATTCATCACAACAGTTTGAATTATGTCTTTTTTCCTGCTAGTCTATCATTGAATAAAGTTGAGGCTCTTTCTTGTCTTTGTTCCTGTTCGATCCTTGGAATCTGCTGTATTATGGCAGACAGTCAAAAGTATTTGTGGTTCTTTTGACTTAAGTCATCTTATCACAGGGCTCATGGTAGTTTATAAGTTAAAATAATATTCGCTGTTGGAACAGATACACCAAAATTCTCAATAATTAGTAATAGTTTTACTAGCAGAGTCTGTAGGAGTGGTGCTCCCATGTAGTCACTGGGAATGGAGACTCTGCCAAGACATCTAATTGTCCCTCAGGTTGAGTGGTTTCTGATACCCAGTTGGCATAGTGGAAAGAAAGATACATGGGAGATTACACAGGAAGATTCTGTGAGAAAAGCCTGAGAATGGCATACATTATTTTGCCCGTAATATGGAAAATCTTATAACACGGAGTGCCTAGATGGAAAGGGGGCTGGATCATGTAATCCTTGTCTGGGGAGTTTCTTCTTGGTAATAAGACCTTTGAAAGATTTGTCCACAGTGAATCTGTGATGAACAGCTAGCTGGTTGAGCCAGCTGCAAGACTCTTCAACTCATTTTTGGCTACAAGATTCTTCATTTTTTTTCCACCCAGCTTTATACATCCACCCCAACTAGTTAGACTAGTTAGACTGTAAGGAGCTAAAGGGGAAGAGATTGGACTGGTTTTTAAAAGGATTTTACTTTTCTCCTTTCAAAGCCATCCATTAGTGCAGCCAGTGTTGATAATTTATTTGTTGTTTTAAAAAACTAGAGAGTGAACTAACACATAATTTATTTTTTTGCTTAGTTGTGAGGACCTAAATACATGTGTGTATAGAAAGAGTGAGAAGGGGAGAGAAAGAAAGATAGAAAGAGGGAGGGAGAAACAGACTTGCTCATAGTGTTTGAGAGAAATGTCTCAAAACATTCAACATTCAAAACAGAGAACAGTTCTGTTTTGGAATTCATCTTCATTCTCACACAGTGCTGCATGAAATTTGAAATTACAACCTCGATTCCTTGATTCACATCAATAAAGGAATATTTCCAAGAGCCTTCCTTTCACGTCAAAATCTTAATGTGTTAAAACAAACAATACCCTTCCTTTTGCAAATGCTTATTTTATTTTCAGACTATTCCTAAACTATATGTCCTTTCTTATTAAAAGTCAGCTGTAGACACATTGATCATTCAACATAGGATATTTTGAAAACTTTAATTTTCTAATAGGCTACTTGAAAGTGCTGAACAATCACCAAGAACTGGAAATTGTGAAAATTCTGCTTCTGTGATTCCAAATTAGAGCTCAGAGAACCTTTGGCATAATTAACATATAAAATAGCATCACAGTACTGGGGTGACTTAAACATGAAAAACAGGCACAGGTAATGTGGTTTAGAATCAAATCACTGAAGTATTGAAGATTAAACAGAATTAATGAATATTATACTGCAGTCTCCATAAATGAGCCAACAAACATGCAGCAAAATCCTGAACTGCAGCCTTGAAATAAAAAGCTTAATGTAATTCAGTGCTTATTGGTTGCCTAGAAACTAACTTGAAAGGGGGTTGGGGAGGGAGGACTACAAAACATGAAGGGTTCATAGGTTTAATAAGGAAATTATTAACTCTGAACTGCTTGGTGTGATGTGTATGTTCTACAATGCTCTCTTCTTGCAAGAGCTCCTTAATATTTCAGAGAGCAAGGTTAGAGTGCAGGCAGAAGAGGTTGCTATAGGGCAGTGGTCAAGGTTCTGGGCAATCGTGGGTAGCAAACACCATCATATTCAAACCTGCAGTCATTGCAAACAGAGATCATCTCCACTTGTCGACAAACTGTGTCTGTGGACAAAGCTCACTTATTTACTTTTTCCAAATTATCTTCCTAGAAACATACAGCTTAGGATTGGTTATTAGATGAGACATTCTCTCAATTCATTAGACCGCTAAGGATGTTAAAATTTAAAAATTAAAAAAAGACAGGTAGGAGTTGGAGTAGAGAATTAGAAGACAGTTGAATAGCTTTTATATTAAGAGAATTGAATGGCCTGAGAAATGGGGCACATATCTTCATTTGAATGCCTTTTGGAAGAGGAGGGACTAGTTTTTAAGTTTTAATTGCACACCACAGTGTATTAAGGAGTCACTGATATCTCTCATGTCAAATTCCCCGTGGTTAGTTCAGCTTCTTGTTTTTATTCAGATATAGAAACTGAACTGAAGAGGTGATGCCCAGGTGGCAATTCACAAGGTAGCATTTTAGCATTTACTCTAAAACCATTAAATAAATAGCCTGCTCAATTTTAGTATAGTGCATACATTGGAGATACTGTGCTGTAACATCTTAGCTTGAAAGAGTTGCTTAGGGAGGACATATTTTATCCTAATTATTTTTGACAGAAATTAGGTCAGATGAATTAGTTTAAAATTCCGCTGAACAACAGCATGTTTGCTAATTACTTCAGGGTGTATACATAATTCATTTACAATAGGGACAAAAAGAAAATACTAGGGAAGAATGCTAGCCAGTCTTGATCCCTCTGATGCACCATTCATAAAAAGAGGACCCACTGTGACCTAAAAGGGGACATGGGGAGCAGAGAGTATCTAGAGTATGTTATTCATATGAGGGCAAATACTAATTTATATCAATATGCAATTTATATAGTTATATGCATTTAAGTATCTATATTTAAAATATTTTTTAAAATTTAAAGATATACTTAAGAATAGTTTAGGATATAAATGTCAGAGTAAGGCAGAGTAAGGGAGTGAGTGATTAAGAATGTGGGTTTTAGAGAAAAAATTTTCCCAGATCAACCCCTTGCAAGGTTTGTGACCCTGGGCTATGTACAAGCCTCTCTAAGATTCAAGTCGTTGCTGCTGGTTCAAGTTGTTGCTGCTGGTATTGTTAAAGGTGCTTTTAGCACCTACCTTCTGGATTGTTGTCAGAATTAAATGAGATTTTATAAATATATATATATATATATATATATATATATATATATATATATGCCATAGCACCTGACACAAAGTAAATATTTAATATTGGCTAGGTATTATTATTTCTATGTAGCATAGGAAATTAAATAAGTATTTGCCATACTATCTATATACTTTTAATCTTTTCCCAAATTACCTTTAAAATAATTATAAGTTTTGGCTTAGATTGCATTAGAAAATTCCTTTTAAATTTAGGTTTAATTTTCTACAGGAGAAAAATTTAAATATGGATTTAATATCCATTGATATTAAGCAAAACTCAGAGGTGTCCAGGGGCACTTGAGCAAATAGAAGAGTGTAAGTGTACTACCTGTTCGTAGTCCTACTCAGGTCTAAGATAGCATTTCAAATCTTTAATTTATTAGAGAAGCGCAAATAATGATAATAAAGTTATATAAAATCTTCTGATATTTATATGCTTACTCACAGATTTTTAAAAAAATCATATGACACAAGTTTATCTCATATTGGTTTCTATTAGTTTAAAAATTCTAGGCTAAATTATGAGTGTATTGGGGTACCCATAATTTAAATACCTATAAACTGAAGACTAATTTTGCTGTCATACCAAACAAGTTTCAGTCTTCGCATTAAGGTTCATTTTGATTTTTTTCGCAAGTACTAGAATATATTTACAGCTTAAAAATTAGATGAAATTGAAGGCATTAAAATGAATGACATTAAAGGAAATAGCAGAAACATATTTTCAAGTGTAGACCCAAGTTGAAAATACAATTTGTAACAATCTCTCCACCAGTGCTATCTATTTTGTTGCCTAACATTTATGTTAAAATAATTGTTGATAGTTTAATTTACACGTCTCTCTGGAAAAATAACTGAATACTGAAGAGAATCCATGCCTCCTGAGGCATGTAAGGTGTAAATCTGGATGGTGATGACCTCATTTTGTCAAGAAAATGCTTTCCTACTTCCCATGCAAGAACTGAGTGTCTGAACATGACCATGGACTGTCCGAAGTGTTTTATAAACTGTTCTCTCTCAACAACTGATTTCCATATTAGAAGCATACTCTCTGCTTGGGGGAGAGCTTTCTCTTTGAAGCTTTAAAAAACCCCAATAAAATGAGCAACTTGACAACTGCCATCGGAGAATAAATTCTAAAAAAAAAAAAAAAGTCTGCAGAATTATTAAAAGATAAAAAGAGAAATCTATGCACTAAATAGATCTACATGGACAAACTGTGGAAAGTAACCTTTGAGTATTCTAGGGGAAAATTTAGCTGTTAGAGAAAGGAAGTGTGTATTGAGGTGGGAAGGGAAAGAGAATGCAAGTATCTTGAATTGCCGAATAGCTGATTATAACAATCATCAGATATAGACCATTCCTGCTCTTGACTCTTCTCTTCGCCAGAGCAATAAAACTCCTCAGATACTGACTGTGAGACACACCTCATGATCTTTTCTAGTCTTTGTACTTCTCAATATCAATGAGCTGTAACTGATATTACCATTCCCACTGGCAGGGCCAGCACAGCAGGTAGTCAAGATGTGGAGTCAGGGTGAGAAAGATGTAACTGAAAATCTTTCCTCCGACACAGACCATGTGAGATCTTTGTCTATCTCATAAAATTGTTTCAGCATTTAATTTTATGTAAGAAAGAGTTTAGTAAATGCCCCGATGTATCATTACTCCAAAATAAGAAGAGCATTATTGTTGGCACTGTTGTAATTTTTATCCATACCAAATAAAAACAATCTAGGTCCAAATTTAAAGAGATTTCAATATGAAATAGAAAACATTAACATGGAGTATGAGAAAATGAGAAAAATTAGACAAACAAATACATTTTATGAATAAAATTTTATTTTAGTATTTGTCTATTTTTGAATATTTTTATCATTATAAAATATGAACACTGGAATTTTCTTGAATGCCAACTGAGGGGTGAACTATGTGTTAAGTACTTTACATATACAATCTCATTTAATCATTACTACATCCCTCTAAGATTGGTATTATTATAATCTTCATTGTAAAGATGATAAAAATGAGCCTAAATGAAGTTCACTAGTATTCTCAAAGTCCCCCAGCTGGTGATACGAAGCTATGATAGCAGATGGTAATGTCAAGTAGACAGCAGGATGTAGGGACTTCCATCTTCCTGCCCTGCTGGACCTCACAGTACATTACCTAAATTTGTTTGGACTTACGTAACCAGCTATCTACTGTTACATATTTGCAAGAAAGGATAGAGGTGGAGAGGCAGAGCATGTGATGAAAGGGAAGAAAAAACTCATTTCCAAGCTTGGCTCATGTATCTAGTCAACCACTAGGGGGCAGGCTGATACTCAGATATGTTTCTAAGTTTTTGGCATAACCATAATGTACAAAACACAAAGCAGCACCTTACTTGTTCCCCACTATCCAAAGGAAGCACAGCAACTTTTCCTTCTAGGCTAACCAAATTAACACAGTTATAAATAAATGTAAATAAAGTGTCAGCTTTAGTCAGGCTGAGATAGGAGAGTGGAAATATAAAACAGTTCAGCCACTTCAGCAGTGTTGGATAGTTTCTTAGGAATGTCAACATTAACTTAACATACAATCCAGTAATCCCATTCCTAGATAAGTAGCCTAGAAAAATGAAATCATAGACGTATGCACAAATTTGCACATGAATATTCATAGCAGTACCATTCTCGAGTGATAGTCAAAAAGTGGAAACGAATCAGATGTCCATCAACTTATGAATAGATACACAATAGGTAGTATGGCCATAAAAAGAATACAATTCAGCAATAAATAGAAATTAAATACTAATGTATGCTACGACATGGGTGAACTTCATCAACAAAGTACTAAATGAAACAAGCCAGACACAAAAGACCACATGTTGCATGATTTACACAGACTATCTAGAACAGGCAAATCTAGAGACAGAAGGCACCTAAGTGTTTGCCTGGGGCTGGGCATGGGTTTGGGGTAAACTGTAAATAGGCATGAGATATACCTTTGGAACAATGGAATTATTTAACACTGAAATGTGGTGAATATTGTACAACTTTGTAACTTTATTAAAAGTCATTGAAATGTACAATTTAAATGAATGAATTTTATAATATATGGTATATTTTCATAAAACTGTTTTAAAAAAACCTTCAAAAAAGTTAGGGATGGAGCATGTCAGGTGTGAGATAAGACTTTTACTCAAGTTGTTTGCTTCCTAAAACATTTATGCTTTGCTCCACATTCTGCTGCAGCCGCCTCCTTTCCTAACTTTCATAAGCCTAATTCCTTTAAAAAGATTTTTGTCTCTGCTTTATGTCTCTTTATCCTCATCTCATATTCAACCCTCAACCCACAGCAATCTGGCTTCAGCCCACATTATTCTACTGAAACTGTTCTTGCCAACTTTGTTATGACCTCGTTTTATTACATCTAGTAGGTGTATTTCAGCCTTCATTTTTATTTCTGAACACTTCTGACCCTGTGGACAATTCTTCTCTTATACCCACTCTTTTTCCATAATGTGTGATATTTTATTCTCCTGATTTTCCTTCAATACCTCCAGTTACTTCTTCACAGTCCTCTTCCTGGGTTTCTCCTCCTCTGCACATCTCTTATGTGCTGATACCACTCAGACTTCCATGTAAGATTCTCTAACTTCAAAATGAGGTCAAGGGACCATCTACCTCAAAATAATGGGATAGGATTTGTCAAAAATGTAGATTTGTGAGTTACATCCTACATCTACTCAATAAGACTCTCTGGAGTTGGTACTCAGGATTCTGGATTTTATGAGGTCTCTTGAGTAACCACTCTTAAATATCTCTCCTGGGTAATAGAATCCACTCTCATATGTTCAATTACCATCTACCTGCTAAAAACTTCAAAATTTCTATCTCTTGCTCAGATCTCATTCTTGACCTTCAAATCCATAGGCCCAATTTCTGCTAGCCATCTCATTTGGAGTCCTACAGAAACATAAAACTTTCTATGCCCCCAAATGACCTCATTACCTTCATATGCAATCTTCTCCGGTGTTTCTTTTTGTCTTTGAAAGTGGAACCAGCCACCACTTGTTGCAGATTCTAGAAATCTATTTAGCTTCCTTGAACCCTCACACTCACCCTCCTCCATTTTCAAACATCTTTGTAGCCCTCTCATTTTAATCTTCTAAAAATCCGAGGGTTTCAGCTTCTTCTATCCATCCCCACTTAGTGGTATCCTAGATGAGACCAACAGCATTCCTCGTCCAGAAAACAAATCCCTCAGCCTATAGTTTGTCTGCTTTCACCTGTCCATGACTTTTTATTCACACTGAATTGACTTTTCTGAAATGTGAAAAGTCTTTATTTAAAACCTTATCACAGAATCCTAGTGCTCTTAGAAGGGAGGTCAAATTGCTTATTACAACAAAAGGAACTTCCATGATGCAATCTCAGCTTGCCACCTAAGTCTTATTTATTATCCTCAATCCCTGTGTCATCTTGACAAGAATTCTCTTACTCATATTGAAATTCTCTTACTTTTTCAAAGAACATCAAAGTCATCTTTTGCCTCTACACTTTCATGTATGATGTTTATTGTGACTGAAGGATTCTTCCCAATCTCTTTGTTTGGCTGACTTTCATTAATATCTCAGGCAGGTGTCACCTTTCTTATCACTTTCCCTGAAAATTTTCTCTGACCCTCCAAGTTCAGACAAGAGGACCCTGCACTGTGTGATTATAATATGCTGCACTGACCCCATCATAACATTTACTATACTACATTATAAGTCTCAGTTTACCTAACTTTCCCTCCACTAGACTATAGGTTTAGCAGAGGATGGAACCAAGTGACCAGAATTTGGAATGTATGAAAATATATCTATCAAATGGTTCAACAGGTGAATGGCCTTTTTTTTTTTTAATAATCCACAATCTTTAAAAAAAGTGTTAAAATCTTACATTTTTAGCTTCTATGTAATTAGAATTAATATTGAGTCTGGAAAATTATATTCTTGATTTTTGGATGAAAATGTAGATATTATTTTAATATTTAAATGTTTAAGAATGGATAAGTATAAATTTATTAATATTTTAGAGAAAAGTTTTCTATAAAGAGTGTTCACCATTTCAGAGCCACCTCAGTATGAACCACAATAAATTATATACAAAATTGTTTTTACATAATTAGATAAAAGAATAGCACTATAAATTTTAAGCTATTTAATAATACCACAAATTGAATGAAATTCTTATTTAAATAGAAATGAGAAAGAATCTTGTTCAAGGTCTTTTATTCCTGTTGATTCACCATCTCTGAATAAATAGCATTTAAGAAGCTATAATGAATATTTCCTTATTTAACAACACATTTTCCTCCTCTAAAGCCTATGTTTTTTATCCTGTAGATTTTGGGGTGACCTTTTCACTGGCAATTTCAAAATACTTCATTTATTTTTGCATGTGGGCTTTTAAATAGAACTAGAACCTTTGAACCTCTATATTTGGAATTCATAAAGCAAATTCTTCTAGGAAGCTACATCAGGACTCTACAACTAGAAGCTTAGACTAGATATGCATAAAATCAAATATTCAAAGCCTAGGAGCCTGTCTCATGCCTTCTCCCTCAATGGCCATCCTGGTGGCAAGTTTAGCTCTGGACAGCTCCTTCAGAAATTGACCGAGGTGTGCAGTGCATTGTAACCAGTAGTAAATCCAATTCAAGGTATTGCTCTATTGCCACATCATGGCAAATCAGAGCTACACAATTCAGAGTACACTGGAATATTCATTTGGATATGAAAATTAATGATGTATCTGTAAACTTAACTTCTGCTCTACTATGCATGCTGAAGGATATTTAAAATACAAAAACTGTAGTTTTAAAGACTAGTTCTTCCACTTATTGGTTGTGTGACCTTAAAGCAAGTAAGATAATGTATGTTTTTAATGAGCATATAGCAAATTAAAAATGAAATGTGACTTAAGTATACTACAAATGAAATCTCACGGCTCTGAAATTGAGTTCTTTAAATAGCTGATTCACGAATTATATATAAATATAAGATATAACTTCCGGTTAGCACCAATGGCTCCCAATGATAATACATCACACTGCCTGGAAGAAAGTGTCATGATAGTAAACCATAGGGCAGAATTCCACCAAGTAATAGTGAATGCTTTTATTAAGGAAACAGAAAAAGAAAAGAAAATGTGAAATAGTGGCAGTTTCTTTACACAAAAGCTGTGTAAAAATTGTTGCCCTTAGGGTAGAAAAGTTTCTTGAATTGGGAAATCATATCCTGAGCTGACAGTTTGGGACATTTGTTCACAAACCTATTAACTTTTCTATAGCTTCACATTAAACATCACAAGTAGTTTATTCCCTTACCATTGGGCCAGTAGGCCAAATTCTGCCTTGAATTTTTCATTCCTATATTCCTTTTGGCTGTTTTTACTGATCTATATACCCTTTCTCATCCAAGAGTGGCTATATTTTCCTCTTCCTAATTTTCAGGAGATATCCTTGTGATCCTTGTGACCTTTTAGTGAGAGATGTTCAGCCTAAAAAACAAACAAAAACTATGTAAAAGTATGCTGTTCTCTATACAATAAGGATAGAGCAATAAAGATGATAGAACATGTCCCTGTCCTTAGCAAGTATATATAGAAGTTAGACTGGGGAAATCCCATGAACTAAGATACCAAATGATAAACAAGGTGATTCAGAGAAGGAAATAGCACCATGAAGAAAAAAAAATAGGGTAATGAGATATAAAAAGAATTGGGATCCCTTGGAGATACTATACTAGGATGATTTGGGAAAGCCTTAGGTAACTTTTGTTCTCTATCCTGAATGATTAGAGTCAGGAGGTACGGGATGCACAATTAGGATGAGGTATGCACAGTTCTCAAAAAGGTGACTTGTAGGCAAAGCAAAAATCAACTATAAAACCCTAAAGAAGGAATGACTTTGCTATGTCCAGTGGTCAGAAAGATCAACTATTAGAAATGGAAGAGAATGATATGAGAAGAGGTAATTAAACAGGTACCAGATCACAAAGAACCTTATTAGGCCAAGTTAAGATTAAGATTTTATTCAAAATGCTATGGTCAGTAATTTAGAAGGTTTTGAACATGGGAGTAACAAAATCTACGTTGTTTTCTAAAACATGCCACTCTGTGGGCTATGTATGTCAAGAATGGACTCTATGGGAGCAAATGTAACAATGCAGAGAAACCAATGAAGTGAATTGCTGAGGTTCAGATGAAAGATGATGGTGGTAGAGACTAGGATGGTGGCAGTTGTGGGAAGTATTCAGATCCAATATATAAATAAGAAATGGCTGATGGATGGTTGTGGGAGGTGGGGGAAAAGAAAATATATCATAAAAAGTGCCTGGTATACATATATTTATAAAATCTTATCATCTTTGGATTGAAAGAGTTTAGAAATTATGTTGTCCTATCTCCTTATATTGCATGTGAAGAAGCTTAGGTTCAGGAACAGAAAGTAACTTACTTTGAAACACAAGTAATAATGCCATAACTAGTGACTAGATATATTACATTTTCTTATCTACCTATCTATCTGACCATTCATTCAATGAATAATTCACTAACTTATACATTGAATATTTCACTATTTATTCATTAAATAAGTTTTAGCTGACAATTACTTTGTCCACAACGTGCTAAATACTGGAGCCCGAGGGTTAGAGATACAATGATATACATGACACTGTCGTTCCCTTAAGGACCTTGTAGCCTGTTTGAAAAAAATGAAATAGAACATTAGCTAGAATTTTGTTGCTATAGGTCATATGTTGAACACTTTTCTTATACCCTAACACTTTCATTTTTTTCCATTAATAGACAAATTCCTTCAAAAGTATCTTGGAAGATTCTATCATGCCATGTATAAACAATTTTCTAATTCCCCTTAACCTCAGCTGAGGCTGTTTCCCATGCCTTCACGTAGGAAAAAGAGAAAAAAAATTGAAACCTATAATAGTTTAATAAGGAAACTTAAAAGATTTGGATGCATGCCTTATATTTTATAGTTATGGATGATAACAATGCTCATCTTACAAAGAATCTTTTGCTATTTCTCTCACAGATAAAAGACTTCATTACAGATGGTGAAGCTGCATGAGCTAAACTAATTTCTATACATGGAATCAATGAAAGTTAAAACTGGAAGGGAATCTCGAGATCATATAATCCAACCTTCTCACTTTGTAGGAATTTCGAGGAAATTGAAGCCTATCTAGTGGAAGAGAAAGGTCTAGAATCTGGGCCTTTAAATTCTTGCCTACTTACATTTCTCCTCATCTCTCCTATTGCTATCCTATTCATTGTTCCTGTCATCACAAAATTAATTTTTAGTCTGTTTTTTTCTCCATAAAACTTTAAGCAGTTTGAGTTTAAGACTAGTTGTGTTTTAATTAAACACAACTTTGGGTTAAAGAATAGAGGATCTTAAAAGCAGCAAGAGAAAAGCAACTAGTTAACTACAAGGGAGCTCCCATAAGACTATCAGCCAGTTCTCAACAGAAACTTTGCAGGCCAGAAGGGACTGGCAGAAAATATTCAAAGTTATGAAAGGCAAGGACCTACAACCATGATTACTCTACCCAGAAAAGCTATCATCTAGAATCAAAGGACAGATAAAGACCTTCCCAGACAAAAAATGCTAAAGAGTTCATCATCGTCCAGCCAGTATTACAAGAAATCTTGGAGAGACTTCTTTAAAAAGAAGAAGAAAAAAGATAAAAAATACCAATAATAATGTGGCAATAACTACATATTTATCAAAAATTATTTAGAATATAAATGGATTAGGTGCTCCAATCAAAAGATAAGGTGACCAAAGGGATAAGAAAACAAGACCCTTACATATGCTGCCTCTAAGAGACTCACTTCAGATGGAAAGACACACACAGACTGAAAGTAAAGAGATGAAAAAAGGTATGTCATGTAAAAAAGGAAGAAAAAAAAAAAGGCTGGAGTTGCAATACTTATACCAGACAAAATAGAGTTTAAAACAAAGATTATAACAAGACACAAAAAGGACCCCATAATTCCACTTCTGGGTATTTATCTGAAGAAACCCAAAATGCCAATTTAAAGGGACATGTAAATCCATATGTTCATTGTAGCATTATTTACAGTAGTCAAGATATGGAGGCAACCTGGGTATCCATGAGTGGATGAAAGGATAAAGAGTTGGTGTACATATATATAATGACATATTATTCAGCCAAAAAAAAAAAGAATGAAATCTTGCCACTTGCAAAAACACTGATGAACCTAGAGGCTATTGTGCTAATTGGAATAAGTCAGACAAAGACAAATGCTATATGACAAATGCTAAATGCCAAATTTCACTTACATGTGGAATCTAAAGAACACAATAAACAAACAAAACAGAAACAAACACATAAATACAGAGAACAATTTGATGGTTGCAAGATAGGAGGGGGTTGGGGGTGGCTAAAAGGGGAAGGGATTAAGAAGTACTAATTGGTAGTTACAAAATAGTCATGAGGATGTAAAGTATAGCTCAAAGAATAAAGTCAATATTATTATAATAACTATGTATGGTATCTGGTGAGTAATAAATTTATCAGAGTGATCACTTTTTAAGTTATATAAATGTCTAATCACTATTTTATACATCAGAAACTAATATAATATTATATGCCACTATAATTAAAAAATAAGAAATATTTTTAAAAGTATTAAATTTATATAAATACATATAAATGTATGCATATATACAAATAATTTTAAGAAACTCTGACAATGAGATATAGTTTTGCCATTTCCTAAAAGCTTATACATAAATTTCATATACTAAAAAATCTGAATATATCTGCTATTAAAAGCACAAGTGTGCCCCCTTCTGAATAAATGAAATAATGAGTTCTATATTTGCTCTTAAAATAACAAGTTCCCTCCTTTCTGGAACAAATTGAATAAATGAATTTTAAAAATCACCAGCAGCAAGTTTTAAGATCACTCTTTTCTAGAAACTTTTATGATTGGAGACATTTAAAAAATATTCTGATGATATCTGATTTGTTTTCTTATATTTGTTTGTTTTTTTTTCCCGACAGCTGGAATCTTCTAAAACAAAACATCCAAGAAAAAATGTTAATCTTGTTCTGGACAGAGAATCAAAAGCCCGGTTGCCATATAACGCAGAATGGAGTGGGAAGAATTGGGTATAGAGCTGGCAGTTCTTTCAAAAAAGTAATAGCAATAAAGATGTCAGGAAGAAGTGAACTGACATCCCTCTGAGACAATTCAATTATGTTTTGAAAGACAGTGGCTATCTAAGCTAAGTATTTGTATTGACTAAAGTTCTCCTTTGTTCTGTCTGTTTTGTAGTTGAAGAAATAAAGGCTCGGCATGATTAAGTGGGTTTGGAAAGTATTTAATGATCAAGCCAAACTTTCCTTCAATACAGTGTTCTACTGACAGTAAAACACAGTGATCAAAATTATTATAGTATATATATTCTATCCTTAAATCCATTTGTTTCAATCTATTTCTCCTTATGTCTCTCCTCCTATGAATTTAGAAAAACAATTTTTGACCAAAATGTGGTACCATGATTGATTTGATTATCTTGAGCAGTATGCCACTTGACTACTATAAAGTGATATGGAAATGAAATAATGATGATGACAGTGACAATGACAAAAGCAATAGTTATAATGAAAATGATAATGAAATAAAATATTATGATAAAGTCCTAATATTAATAATTGTTGATAATTAAGTGATATATTAAATCATAGTTAAATTAAAATTTAAGTTAAATGAATGAATGGATAAATGTAGAACTAAGTTCTCCAATTCACAGCCAGAAAATACGTTCCTTTGTTATATATCTATTATTAGAGAGGCAAAAATAGCTTTTCTTCTTTCAAATATAAGGCAAGCTGATTAAGCCAATAGCTACTATGGCAGGTTTTAGTGGAATGGGAAGCTAAATTAGTTACCTTGCTTCACAAATTCTATCATCTCAATAAATTTTTTAAAAAAAGAAGTATTAATGGAATTTATGTAAATATATAGGATTTTCTCATTAGTAAAATGAATCATTTCCTGGACATTTGACTTAGGTTGAATCTTCTTTTTCACATAATATGTAAAAATTTATAACCTTTATATAAATTTATTATGTTCTATTTTTTTTTCCAAAGCATTTTCAGAAAATGTCAACTCCTGATGCTATCAGAACTTTGGATGAGATAAATAAAGGCTTTTGAATGAAATTAGCCTATCATCAACTTTAATTATTTTCCAACACTATTTTTTTAAGATATTACCAAGATTCTCCACACCAGATTCTTTCCAATGATGTACTTATTACTGAATGAAATTTTCAAAACACTGCATTAAAAAAACAGAATGTTGCATCTTTAAATTGTTGTGCTGAACAGACAAAACTGACTGATAAAAGCACATTTGTAAATGTCAATTGCCATATGGCTTATACTTTTGCTAATGATCAATTCCAAGATTAAATCAATTGTTGAACAAATATCATAAAACCTAAAATGTTTACACTAATTCCCTTATTTTTTCCTGAAGTCACATCACTAACTTGTGCCAGTATTTATGTACTTTTAATCCATGCTCACTCCTTCCTACTTCAAGATTCAAACTCATCAACTGAATTTACGTTGCAACCTTTTACTTGGCCAATATATTAATTTTCAAAGAACCCTTATTGAATCAACATATGTAAAAGGATCTTTGACTGAATTAATAAGCATTATATATTCATCGCCAAAAATAAATTCTCAACTAAAACATGCACTATGATCATCAACTCACAGTCACTGCTGATTATTCATAAGTTCAGTGAACCATTTTGTAGAGTAAACCTCCATAGTTCTTATTTTGAGAAACTTTAAAACATTCAGACTTGTAATTACATTGAATAATAGCTTAATTTAAATCGTAAAAGACCTCTAGAGGATTGTTTGTTTCTTCTCTACTATGTGATATGTTTCACACAGAAAGGAGCTATACAACCTCATGAATCAATGTGCTCAACAAATAATTAATATTGAAAATAAATGTATTTTATTCTACTTTTCTTTAAATTGTAGAAATTGGGCCCAATAATCCCATTGCCACTTATCTCGACCACTACTCCATACATACCACCTCTTTCCTTGACCTTTGAAATACACCACATGTTTTTCACATGAGAATTGTTTAAATATGAACAGTCTCTCAATATTATCATATTTTTATCAGAAGATTTTATTTTTGTATGAGGCTATCTGATGTGTTTATCAATGTGGCATCCAACTCTCTTTCTTAGACTACTACAAATCATTTTTCCTTTGTGAATTTGGGCACTGCAAATCACCCATTATTTATCCTTGTGGTCCCTGCTTGAGTGATAGACCAGAGATACAGACCTGAGTAATAAATATATTCCATCCCTTTGACTACAGAGATTGGGTTCTAGGATACACACCAATTAAAACTGATCTTAACTCATTAGGACATTGTGAATTAAAGCAACAATGAGATACCATTAAACATTTTTAGAATAGCTAAGATCTCAAACACAGAAATAACAAATACTGACTAGGATGTGGGTAAACAGAAACCCTCATCCGTCACTGCTGGGAATGAAAAATAGTATGGTCACTTTGGAAAACAGTCTAGCAGCTTCCTACAAAGCTAAACATAGCCTTACAATATGATTCTGCTATTATACACCTCGTTATTGATCCAATTACTTGAAGACGTGTCCACACAGAATCTGCACATAAATGTTTATAGTAGCCTTATTTAAAACTGCCAAACTTGGAAGCTTTCAAGATGTCCTTCAATTGGTGAATGAATAAACGAACTGTGGTATATTCACATAATAAAATATTATTCAGCAATAAAATGAAACGGGCTATCAAGTAACAAAAAGATATCGGAGGAACCTTAGATACATATCACTAAGTGAAAGAAACCAGTTTGAAAAGGCTGAATACTTTATGATTCCAATTACATGACATTCTTTAAAAAGCAAAATTATCACTGGTTGTCAGAAGTTTAGCAGGAGGGATGAAAAGATAAACAGGTGGGGCCCAGTGGATTTTTAGGGCAGTGAAACTATTTCTTATGACAATGTAATGGCAGATACATGATGTTGTGCATTTTCAAAACCCATACAATTGTGCAACACAAAGTGAACCTTAATGCCAACTATAGATTTTAGTTAATAATAATATGTCAATACTGGTTAATCAATTGTAATAAATGTACTATATTAATGTAAGATGTTAATAGGGGAAATTGTGTGTGTAGGAAAAAAAGTATGAGAACTCTACTTTCTGCTTAATTTATCTGTAAACTTAAAACTGCTCTATAAATAAAGCCTATTAATTAGAAATGACAACTGATTATGTTAGAATTACTAGAAAAGCACATTAAAGACTACAGAGAGAGGGGTGGCTATCACATGAAGAAAATTTGACCATAAATAAAACCAATATCAGTAAAGTGAGGTGAATGACAGACAAAAGAGAGAGAATGAGAGGTGAAATCTTGCATCTTCTCAGGCTTGAACCCAGGGCTACCCCTAAGCCTTTCAATTATGTTAGCCAATAGACCCCCTGTAGGTCAGATTGATTTAGATTGTCTGCAAATTGCTAAAAGACTACTGAACAGTACAATTCTACAGGTACAGATCAATATCGCAATGATAGTTTTAGATTGAATTAGAATGAAAGTATTTTTAGAGTGCAGAAAGGAACATTTTTAAATAACATAATAATAGACCTCCAGAAATTGAGTCAAAGAAAATGAAATAGATTTTATCTAAGTAGTGTTTTTTTTTTGTTTTTTGTTTTTTTTTTACATTGCACACGGCAGAGCCATCATAGATGGTCAATGGAATTCTCTCAGTGGCTACTGTGGAACAAACAAAGGCAATAGGCAATGAACAGACAAGGCTCCCAAACTCAGCAACAGCAGCTCTTTCTCTTTAGTTTATTTACTGGGCATCTTTGTAAGTACTTTTTTGAACAAAGGATTGTTCAGTCAAGATGAAGTTTGAAAACCCTTAAATCTGGAACATGAGTAGTTCCCAAGTTCAGGCTATGCTTAGTTTCAGAGAAAACTTCCAAGGGAACCACTGGGCTGCACCTGAAATACCTAAATAATTACTTGGAAAATAAATTTAGTGATAAATTGCTACAACAGACAAACTTGCTGGATCAGAGCAATGTGCCAACTTTCTCAGAAGAGACAATCAGCATCCACAGGGAAATGGGAGCTTGGTACCCTGGAAGATCATTTTTATGTCATGTTATAGTAGAAAAAGGGAGAAAAGCTATCTATACAGAGGTGTTATGAGTGCAAGGACTAAATGACACTGATCTCATGGAATATCTTGTAGATCAGGGCTCTGATTTTATGAAGGATCTCGAGATGGTCTTTCCAAACTGCTATTTCTTTCTAGCATTTTTTAATCCATGGTACTTTCTGGAATAAACAAATGGATGAATGGAGCCCCTGGAGTTGTTCAAACCACAGAACCTGCTGCTGTCACACTAACGCTAGTAGTGCACTCTATACATTACCAGCTATTGCAGGTGGGTATTTCAGTCTCGATGCCTAACTAGTAAAATGACCTCCTAGCAGCATAATTCTCACAGTCATCTTGGACCCCCTCAGAATCCCAGACCATGATTTTCCAATCTACCTTCAAGTCATCATTTCTTATCCCAAATTTTCTCCAGGTAACTTCTAAAATTTTTAATTTAATTAATATTTTAAAAATATTGATGTTCATTCTTGTTCAACAAAACTCTGGCTTTCTGACAAACATTTTGTGTCTGTTGAAAGACATGTACAGAGCTATAAGAATATAATAATATGGTGATGATAATTTACTGTTGTGCCACATGGTACTTTCTAAAGGCTTTGAAATGTATAATTCCATTTTAGGAGCTTCTAATTTCTAAATAAAACGTTGACTGACTTTCCTAAGGTGTCCTGAGGATTCCTCCCTCAAATAACTGTCTATTTAACAGGTATAATTGGAAATTCTGCCAACTGGGATTCCTGCTGCTAATGTGGTTTCCCATATTGTTGTGTAGGAAGCAGTCGTGACATCAGACTCTAAACTCACCATGGAAATAGCAGATCTCACACACACCTACTCTCTACAAAACATCATGGACAGTTTTCCTCTTTCATATTTGTAAAAAAAAGGGGGGGGCAGATTATTTGTGTTACTTGAGGGGGTGGAGATAAAAATTCTCTAGCTATTTCTTGCACACTACAGCCATAGAAAAGGTTTCAAGCAAGATTTGAAGCAGAAATGAATAATTTTGGACTCAGATCTTGCCTCTACTGCTCTCTCAAGAAGGGAACAAAATAAGGATGTTTTTCTTTTTCTCAGTTCTGGCAAATGTTTCAGAGAATGAGGATTAATCTAATTTCTGAGAAAATGTTTTTCGTCATAAGAAACCTAAAGAGCAATTTTTATGAGCATTCTGAATGACTATTCTTATATCAATAAAGATGAAAAAACAGCAAGTTAAATCTCTATTTTTAATTAGCTACATTTAAAGGCCAATGTAGTTTTTATATAAGCATGTATACTTTGAAAAATGTACATTCTTTAAAGAATAGCTTCTGATAGACTGAACTATGTAAGAATTTTACTGTGGGATTCCTTTCTCACTAAACAATTCTATGCGATTTTGAACATGCTTATTCATCATTATCCGTAAAAAGTAATCCATATTATAGCTCAATTTTCACCTGTAAGATTTAGCTTTCATGATAGTCATTTGCAAGTTTAAATAAGGTCTTATACAAGCCTCAAGAGAAACTTCAAGCAGTCAGTTTGGGCTGTGCCAAGTGTAGGATTTAAATCCTGCACACATAAAATTCATGCTCACATACATAAATTCAAACACATTTTCCTTTAGAGAAGACAATAGCACTTTAAATGGAAACAATAACATTTTATATTTATAAGAGAATTTCCAGACATAGAGTTGAGCTCATGCTGTGACTGAATGAGATACAAGACTGTCATCTTATGAGAGGGATGTGGTCCAGATGATGTTAAATGAAAGTGAATCGTGAGGCAGCAAAATGAGTATTTCTTTTGCAAGCTAAACTAGCTCCACCATGTGGAGGGTATAGTCAGTTTCCAGTGGATTTGACTCACCTGTTTTTGAATGACGATATTTTATTTTTCATCTGGGGAAATTTTACTATTCAAATTTTATATATAAAGACCATTTTAATATCTTTAAGTAGCTCACTATTTTACATTTGCATGGCTCTATTTATAAAAATGTTGCTGTACCATAAGAGATATTGAGGAGCCTAGCACCTGGAAGATTCTCTCACATGATAAATCTAACCTTTTGCTATAGCCACCTTTATTCATGTCTGTGACACTGATCTCCTTGTACACATCAAGCTGAAGTAGTTTATACTAAAATAAATTATATTTACCATACTTTAGCACCATGATTTAACCCATAGCATATTAATATTATTATTGTTATATAACATATACAATATAACATATATCAACACATCTGCATGTAAAAATAAAGAAAACTGCTGGGGTTGTTAGTTTGTAGCTTGTTGTTTTTTTATTTGTGTTTTTGTTTTTAATAAAATCCTGAATTCACGCACAAGAACTACCTGGTGTTATATACAAATAAGTAGAATAAAATGGTGGTACAAAGAGAAATCAAAATAATGGATAGCACATATTGTTTGCATGACCTTCTTGGCATTCATTAGACATCTTTGTAATGACATCTAGTAAGAATCCCCAAATCAACATGTCCAAAATGACATATTCTCAATTCTCCCTACCCTGGCCCAACTTATTACTCCCCAGTAATCACCAGCTCAGAAATGGGCATCATCATCCATCTAGTTGCTCAAACTAAAACTCCTGGCATTAACTTTGACTCCTCTCACATGTCACATTCAATCCATAAGCAAATCTTATTACTTGGCCTTTAAAATACATCCTGAGTCCAAACACTTCTCTATTCCCCATGTTCTACCTTTTATTCCATCTGCCGATCATCATTTCTCTCCTTCTACCTCTGCAAAATAAAAATCCACATGAAGAAATAATAAATAAAATGCATGGGCCTATGGCCTAACATTGTTGCCTAAGCCAAAATTTAGCAAACTTTTTCTTAAAAGGCTAGATACTAAATATTTTAAGCTTTTTAGGTCAAGGCAAAATCAAGTATATTATGTCAGTATTATAGAACCATTTAAAATGTAACCATTTAAAAGTGTAAAAACCATTCTTAGCTTTCAGATTAAACAAGACGAACTGTCAGTGGTTAGATTTGGTGATAGGCAATAGTTTGCCAACCACTGGTCTAAACTATAATCTCTCAACAATTAGGTCATCTTTCTTCCTTCTTGACCTTCGACACTGTTCTCCATAGAAGAGCCAGAAGATTCTTTTATACTGTAAATAAGATTATTTCATTCCATTTCCCTCAATCTTTCTATAGCTTCCTAGAATAATTGTCATAAAATTAAAAATCCTTCCCTTGGTCTATAAGATTCTATATGATTTGTCTTCCACCTCACCACATCTCTCTGAATTTGTTCCCAGTCACATCACTTCTTTATTTTCATCCAGCAGCCCCACTGGTTCCTGGGGTGCTCCTCCACTAGAATGTTAGCTACAAAAATAAAAGGATTTGATAGTTCAGAGAACATCTCAATGCCAAGAAGAGTTCCTGACATTGACTAAAAAAGGCTCCAAATTTTTGAATACAGAATTAAATAAGATTTTATGACTTTTGAATCATTTAGTGCATTGTCTAGGTTAATGCCAGGCACTTTAAGATTTGAGTCTTATCTTTCATTTCTTTCTATTCCTTTACTCTTATCTTTTATAGATATCTGATACTAATGTTTATTTCCATTAAACCCATAAAACATATCTCACATTTATGTCCTCTCTTTCAGCAAAATAAATATGTTTCTTTTGTTCTTTTTTTAATAGAAAAATAAGTATTGTTATCTTCTGATAATAAAACAAATGAAACTATTGCATTTTGACAATTACAAAAAAAGTATAGTAATAAAATATACAAAAATAGGAAGTTCTCAGAAATCTCAGTTCTAAGAGATAATCGGTGAATGAGTTGATCTAGTCTATTGGTATTTTTCTAAGCATACATTATATTTTTGTTTTAATAAAAATTGGTTCATACTCTCCACAATACTATAATGTTTTATGATCTTTTTTTTTTTTTAAGTTAACACTAGGTCTTTGATATCTTTCTGTGCCGAGAACTTATAATTTGAGATTTGTCTTTGAAAAATAAACAAAGATATGTAGAAGAACCGTTAGTTAGTATGCTTTTAAACTATTGCAGAAGTGACAAGTATGGGATTTTTAGTGAGCAAGAAAATATGACATTTGGGAGTCTCAGTGGGTAGAAGGTAAAGTCTAGATAAAGTTGAGAAAAAAGTCATCTGTAGGTTAATAGACCACCTAAAAGATGCAGATTAATAGTCTGAATTCTGCAGGAGTAGGAATGAGATCAAGCAGTATAATAAAAGAACAAGTAGCAAAATTACAACAGTGTAGTCAAATGGATATGCTTTTTGGCAATAATTGTGAAAGGTCTGGAAATGAGAAAGTGAGAACAGCTAATGGCTGCTACATAAAGAGAAAATAAATGAGATTAAATAGCTCAAGTTATAGTATGATAACTTCTAACAATCTGGAAAAGGTTTTGAGGAATATTTAACCAAAGATAGATACTTTATATGCAAAATTAATGTTGAAAACTTATTCTCTGGTTAATATAAAGATACACATTTCATATACAATGCTATTGCATTGTACAGTTTGTCACTTAATGACAGGAATATGTTTGAGAAATGTGTAATTAGACACTTTCATCATTGTGAGAACATCATAGAATGCACTTACACAAACCTAGGTGGCTTAACCTACTACACATCTAGGCTATATGATATAGCCTATTGCTCTTAGGCTATAAGCCAGTATAGCATGTTACTGTACTGAATATTGCAGGCAACTATAATACAATGGTAAGTATTCGTATATCTAAACATGTCTAAACATAGAAAAGGTACAGTAAAAATACGGCAAAAATATTAAAAATGGTACACCTATATAGGGTACTTACCATGAATATAGCTTACAGGACTGGAAGTTCCTCTTGGTTGAGTCAATGAGTAAGTGGCGAGTCAATGTGAAGGCCTAGGACATTACTGTGCACTACTGTAGACTTTATAAACACCAACCCACATGCCTTCCCCCACTGCTTCCTTCCAACAGGGTCAGAAATTAAACATCAAGCTATCAGTGCAGCTCCATGAACAGAAATGTGGCTGGACTGCTTGAAAATACTGAGGAGAAACTGTCTGGGTAAGGTGTAGATCATCATAATAGTGACTGTCAAGAGGGAGTGAAAGATGGCCTGAGGCTCAGTGGCAATAATTAATCGAGATGGAGAGATAAAGAAACATAGGGGATTGTCATGGAAATTTCAAAGGGCTCTCTCTCTCTCTCTCTCTCTCTCTCTCTCTCTCTCTCTCTCTCTCTCTCGCTCTCTCTGGCATTGCATTGATGGAAGAAATAAAACTTATCTATTTTTACATTATTACACCCTGAAAATATTTCCAAAGCACAAGGACAAGCTGGAGCCACACACTCACACGAAGCAGCAGTGGCACTTAATCTTATTAAGGTAGCTCTCATGGACCTGTGTTCTTCTACAGAATCTCAGATGCTCAACGAAGGATTTGCAGTAATTGTACTCTTAAAACCATCAAGCTAGATCTAAGAGGGCTGTAGCACCCTGTGAATATGTAGCACGGGCGGGGGGGGGACAATCTCCTCTGTGCTGAAATGGGTCAATGGCTGACTGATTAAGATGTAACCTGTGCATTCAAAAACGAAGGTTGTGAGTGAGATGAAATTCATTGCTAAACCCCACAGATACTGCTCCCACTAGAGAAAAAATATTCCTCCTAAACCACACACACACCCTCCCATTTTTTAAAGGAACTTCAGCTTCATTATAATCTTATAGGACCACCGTTGTATAATGTGGTTCATCATTGACCAAAATGTGTTGCGACTGTACAACATAAACTATTACTGCTATTATCATCTCTTTCCAGGACCTTTAATTTTTAGTTAGAGATGTCAAGCATTTTCACTTGACAGAAGTGATGCATTAACAAAATAAAGTAATATAAATTTTTTTTGCTATTTTTAAAAGGGAGTTATTCATACAGAATCATTTCTTAATTTTATTGAGTTATTAGGGTTTATACTGACCAATCTCTTTGCTGTGCATTTTCTTTAAACTTTTCAATCACTTTCAGCTCAGGTATTGAGTTTCTAACTTGATTTCAACTCTGTTCAGTTATGATTCTGAGTGATCCCAGTGTAATCCTTTGAGCCAAATGCTATTGCTACTGAGGCAGTACTTATGATTTGCCCATACCCCCTGTTCGAGATATGGCCGCTTTGCTTTATGTATTCCTCTCTGGGCTGTTGGAGATGTGCTGAAACATTCTGAGTTTGTTTAAATAAAGGCGTGTTTAGCACATGTGGAATCGTACATACATCACCATCGTCAGCACAGACTTATCAGAGGTGACTTTAGTTTTTATTAAATGACATCTTATAAAAGCTATTAATTTCCCTAATTTCATTCTGTTTACCTTGAAATTAAAAAATGTTCTGAATATATAATCTAAATGGGTTTGGAGGTAAAGGGAAAATATATTAGCTTGATGTTCATGTCTCTAAAATATCCATACCCAGTATCCTTTATATTTCTCAATGGTGATCATGGCTTTTGTGGGTTATCTCCTGAATTTCAGCAACCTAATTTATATGGAATCTGATTTTTAAGGGAACTCTCATCTGTGGCTATACATAGTAATTATGACTTACATTTATACTGTGTTCAGTACAGATGAGGCACTTTTTAAAGCACTTTACACATATTAATTTAAGTCCTTAAAACAAAAATAGATATTATTATCTCCATTTCAGATGAAGATGGGGCTCAGAGAGGTTAAGTAACTTGCCCAAAGTCTCACAGGTAGCGAATAGCAGAACGAGAAAATAAACCAGGCTATCAGGCTTCATATTCTGTTCTGTCAATCACTGTGCTCAATTTTCTCTTATTACAGTCAATGATCTTATTGGTCATTGGCATCTTTGTAGCTGCTGTAAGATTATTAATACAGAACCAAAAAAAGGACAAATGTGCAGCAAGGGGAAATTAGAGATTTGTCCCACTTAGAAGATAATCTCAAGACATCAAGGATTAGTTTCTTCGAGGTAACAGCTGTATTTAATATTATTGGTGCCTGGTCCATGGTAGAAACTCAATTAAAGGAGGATGAATCAATTCAGTTAAGAAATATGCACTAAGTGCTTGTTAATGTTTAAGCATTGTGCTAAGATGCTATCAGTACATGGGTAGATAAGGCAAAGGATGCCCCTACCCTTGAGGAGTTGACATCTTAGTGAGAGAAGACCAACAACAGATAGAGAAAACAAAAATGCACAAGCCAAAATCGGATCGTGATTAGCTCTATGAAATAAAAGGAGTGATACATTTGGGGGGGTTACATATGACTTTAAAGAGGGTGATCAGAACTGGCCTATGGGAAGAGATGACATTTGAGCAAGTCTTGAAGAAGTTGGGCAAGACAATTCCAGAGCTTAAAACGGGACATGCCTGAGGAAAGGAAAGGGGGATTAATGAAAGAAGAAATGAATGATTTAATTTAAAAATAAAGATGTACTCTGTTCATGGTGTGGTCTTTTAGGAGGAGCTCTTTTGAAAAATTAAGATATTTATTTTCCTACCTTAGTTCTATTTCTAAATCACTGTGTTTCATTTAAAATTTTACTTTTACCCTTAATTAAAGATTCGGTGCCTGAGTTTCTGTTTTTCTTCTAAAACATGAGAAAAAAATCCTTGTGTAACTTACCTTCAAGGGGTTATATGGGTACTGCCATGGAAATGCTTAGAAAAGATAAATGTGGCTATAGAATGCATAGTGGTAAAACTTATTATGAATAATAACTCCTCTCACTTTTTACACTCCTCAAATGGCTTCTCATCACTTTTCCCCCCAGTATCTGGGCAGATATGATCCAGAAGAACAAGATCTTTTCAAGTTAATATGCCTCCTAAAAAGCTTAGAGATCCTGATAATCATTAATGATGAGAATAGATACCCTCTGAAAGTAGTTCAAAAGAAGTCTCTTAGAGACAGTTGATTTCATTTCATATTGTCACTTAGAGTCTCATTAGTATGTCTCTATATCCATCAACTTCCTTGATATGCCATGACAACAGAATAATTTACAGCAACCCTTTGTCTGACTCACAATGAATTCAAATTCACTGGAGGCATTTCATTTAGTGCTCTTGTCAAAATGCTTCTGGATCCTGACCCAAAATCTTGCATATCCCATTACCTTACTAATGACACTTTATAGTTATACATCCCGTGAACCTTTGTAAGGCAGTTTCTGATTTATTTGCTCAATTCAATGAAGGCTTACTATGTGCAAAGCACAGAGTTGGGGCAAAGAAAGTACAGCCCTGCCTAACAGGCATCTAACCAGCAAAAGCTGAAGCAGAAGTGCTGGGCAGCAGTATTAATAATAATTCTCAAAGTGTGGTCCCCAGATCAGCAGCATGAACATCAGTTGGAATTTTAAGAAAAATGTTAGAAAGGTAAAGTCTTTGTACCCCACCCAGACTAAGTGAACCTGAAAATTGGGGAAGAGTGTGGAGTCAGCCAGCCATCTATGTTTTAACAAGCCCCCAAAGTGTCTTTGATGTTCATACAAGTATGAGAAACAGAAGTTTTAACAACAGTTTTTTTCCAAAGTGAAAACTGTAACAATTTTAAAGAGGCTCCCATAAAAAACTGCGTTATTTAGTTACAATGACTAAAAGAACAGTAGCTTTCAGTTAGAGGTGATTTTGCTCCTCAGGGGACATTTGACAATATCTGGAGACATTTTTAATTGTCATTACCAGGGGGAGTGACTGCACCCAAGGAATAGAGGCCAGAGATGCTGCTAAACATCCTCTAATGTAGAACAGTCCCCCAAACAAAGGATTATCTGGTCCAAAATGTTAAGAATGCCAAAATTAAGAAACCTTGAAATAGAGGTTTAAGCAAAGAAGCTGTGAGAGCAGAGAAGAAATGATTAATTTTAAGGTAGTAATTCAAGACCCTAAAGAGAAATCAGGGGAAATAGTTCTTGAACTGAACCTTAAAGGATCAGAAATTTTCTGACCAGGTCAGAGAAGGTAATGGAAGGTGGATGTTGGGAGAGCAGAAAAATGGGTGTAAGGATAGGAATTCTAGGTTGAAAAAATCACCTGAAATAAGCAAGCTAAGTAACAGAACATGTAATTCTAACTCTGTTAGTCAATCACACCTCTGCACCCCACGCCCTTCACATTAGTCTCTGGACCACTTTTCCTCCTCCTTCCATGGGGAAAATATATTTCTTGAATTTTTTTGGATTTCTCCATGTTGGCTCTTTTCTTATTTAATTAAAGTTTCAGTCTATGCATCTACTTTAGAAACATGAAGTATCTGTATCACCATGGCCTCATGTTTATAAGTCATTTTGCTTTATTTCGAAATACTTACATATTTTACCCCATTTGAGGGCAAATAATATTGGACTTAATTTAAGATTGTGAGATCTAGGTTTAAAATTTTCTGACTGAATCATGGCTCTATTTAATTTGGGATTATGAGTTGTTGTGATAATCAAATGAGATAATATATGTAAAGAAACTAACACAGTGACTGGCACATAGTAACAGCTTACTAATACTAATCTTTATTAATAAAATATTTGTATTATTATATATACTTATATTATACTTGTATATTATATTCCATTGCCAATGCTGTGAGACAAATAACAAATTTTCCTATTACACATATAAAGGAACTGAAACTTTGGGAAAATAAGCAGCTAATCCTGCGTAACAAAACAGGCTTTTGTGTGTATAGAATCTGAGTCTCTGTTAGCTCAGGGCTTTGACTACTTCATGTAGCCAGACACAAGCATATATTCAGTGCAATAATTTGAACACAGATTTGGATGTTGGGAAGTCAAGCTAGAAAGCACATATTACTCTCTTTGGCAATGACAAAAGTTGGCAGGGAATAAGGTAATTTTATATTGGAAAGCGTTGTTTAGATTTAGTAATTTTACCAACCACTACCTGCTATCTGAGATTCACCCTGTGTCAGGAGCTATAGTGAGTATTGGGACATACTTAAGGGATCTGTAGTCTATTTCATTGCAATACATCACATAGGCACAGGATGCTATGGGATCCAGGGAAGGATCATTTCATCTTTCTGAAAGTGTTTGTCTGGTCAGAAAGGGAGTCCCAAGGGAGTTACAATTGAGCATGGGCAAAAGGTATCCACATGAAGAAATGGTGTGTGGCTGGAGAAAGATCCTGTTCAGACATTCCTCATTCTCAGTACTTTTCTGTCCACTTCTCAAAGATGTATAGAAAGAGAATATGGGGCCAGATTTGCACAGTTTGGAAATGTTCCTTTAAGTCCACACTTGCCATTACCTTCATAACTGAAAAGGCAGATAGCCAACTCTAATCTATGAATTCTTTTAAACATCTAATATGTGTCTGAGTCAGTGCAAGCAGCTTTTAACATATGTTCTGATCAGAAATTCATTTGTGCAATGATTTGTAAAGTGAAATAGAATATATTTCTGTTTTAGTAAATTCACAGTGAATATGTTTTGTCGATGACAAATAATGTATACAAAGTGATGTTTTTCATGGTCACATTAAATTCTTATTTTACATACAAGAGTCTCACAATGCCCACAGGGAAAGGATATGAGGATTCTAGTAGAAGACCTATGAAGAATTGTGTGGCCTTGACCAAGTCGCTTTCTGCTCTGGGTCACAGTGTCTTTTTCTGTAAAAGAAAGAAGCTATGACTTCTTAATATTCTTGCAGCAATATGTTATTATGCATGACAAAATATGAAATCAGATATAGTATTTAATAATCCTAAAATCAGAGAATTGAGTCCTTTCTTTTCTTCTCTCTCAGTCTCCATTCTTCATGTCCTAAATACAATTTTCATCCAAGCATATGAATTTGGATAATGTTTTAGAAAACACACATTGGGTGTCTGAAAATTATGACTACTTGGGATTTCTCCACATTCACTTTTTAAAATTTTGGCCATAAAATTTTTATTTAGAAATATATATATTTTAAGGACAGAGGATTCTTGAGGTAGTGTGATGGAAAAGCAAAATGATGTTATAGTACTATAATATACACACATGGCACATATACACATGCAACAGCTGTCTGCTACACAAGGGCAAAAGGCAACATGAGCATTTTCTAGTGTGTAATTGCCGGTATGATAGTGACTGTATTTAAAAGACAATATAAAATGTCCTATGCCTGAGTGGTGACTCAGCTCTTAACTACCTTAAAAAACAGCAAATAGTGTTCTTATACCATATACAAAAATAAACTCAAAATGGATTATGACTTAAATATAAGACCTAAAACCATAAAACTTCTAGAAAAAACATAGGCAGTAAACTCTTTAATATCAGTGTTAGAAATGTATTTTTTGGATGTTTCTCCTTAGGCGAGGGCAACAAAATAAAAAATAAACAAATGGGACTACGTTAGACCAAAAAGCTTTTGCACAGCAAAGGAAACCATCAACAAAATAAAAAGGCAACCTACTGAACCTTCTGAATGGGAGAAGATATTTGCAAATGATATATCTCGTAAGGAATTTAAATCCAAAATATATAAAGATCCGATACCACGCAACACCAAAAAATAAATAAATAATAATCCAATTAGAAAATGGACAGAGGACCTAAACAGACATTTCTTCAAAAAAGATATGCAGATGGTGAACAGGCACATGAAAAGATGCTCAAATTCACCAATCATCTGGGAAAGGCCAATCAATACCACAATGAGATATCACCTCACACCCGTCAGAATGGCTATCATCTAAAAGACAAGAAAAAAGTGTTGGTGAAGATGTGGAGAAAAGAAAATCCTTGTGTATTGCTGATGGGATTTTAAATTGGCATAGCCACTATGGAAAACAATATTAAGATTCCTCAAAATTAAGAATAGAACTACCATAAAATTCAGCATTTTCAGTTCTGGGCATTTATCCTAAGAAAACAAAAACACTAATTTGAAAAAATATATGCAACCTTATGTTCATTGCAATATTATTTATAATAGCCATGATATGGAAGCAACCGAGGTTTCTATCTATAGGTAAATGGATAAAGATGTGGTATATGTATAATGGAATATTACTCAGCCATAATAAAATGAAATCTTGCCACTTCCGACAACATGAATGGACCTATGGGGTATTATGCTAAATGAAATAAGTCAGAGAAAGACAAATACTATATCATTTCACTTATATGTGGAATCTAAAAAACTAAACAAATGAACAAACAAAACAAACAGACCCATAGATACAGAGAACAAGCTGATAGTTGCCAGAATGTTGGGTGGTAGGGGAAAGGGCAAAAAAGGTAGAGGATTAAGAGGTACAAACATAGTTGTGACATAAATAAGTAACAGGGATGTAAAGTACAGTATAGGAAATACAGTCAATATCACAATAATTTGTATGGTGACAAATGGTTACTAGACTTCTTGTGCTAACTACTTCATAAGGTATATAAATATCAAATCACTATGTTGTACACCTGAAACTAATATAATATTGTATGTCATCTATATTTTAAATAAAAAGAGCTTTATATTCCAGAAACAAAAGAGCAAATGGAAGTCAAGATGAAATGTTTCAGCAAAACTTACTGCTTTCTAAAAATCATTCAAATAATGGTTTAATCTTACCTTCTATTTCAACTCTTCTAAAACTATTTTGCCCATTCTGGGCTTGTCTAGGAGACTGAACATTGAAGAAAAAATGTCTTTGCAAAGAAGAAATAACTAATTTGTGTTTCTGTATATTGAATTTTGACAAATTTTATAACTATTTTCCATATATTCCTACATTTTCACCTTCATATTTTCCCAGAAATACTGTCTTTGAAGAAAATGCCAGTCAAAAAAGGGATTAAATAGCACCTATCTTTCAGAATACTGATGCTCATCCCAGTTAGAGACTATATAGTACAAGATAAATCAGCCGTTGTTGGTTTGAGTTATGAGGAGTTGGTCTTGTTTATATATCTTAGATATCGATAAAACAGTCAAAAGGGGCAATCAAAGCCACCATTACAGTGATAATATACTTGCCACAGTCTAGTCTCCAACCCCCATGCTAACTGCTTGCATTTTCACACAAACAAACAGAAAAACATACCTCAAATAAGGCTTCTGAAGCTATAAAATTTTTTATATGTCTCCCCTCCCCAGCCATCAATCCTTCCTCCAACCCACACAATATAAGCCCTGGGAAGACATCCAGGATATAATAAAGAAACCAGGAGGAAAGAGTTTTATGTTTAAGGTAGACAACCACAGAATCATTGCAAATATTAAAAAAGAAACATGCAAGAGATAGCTAGCCTCTGCAAAATAGAAATCCTCATTTTAATTTTCACAGAAACTTGTACTTGGTTAAAGAAAGACAAAGAAAATTATAGATAAAGAGAGAAAGCAAGCATAGTTCTTTGATACCCTTACCTTTCCCCTCCAGGCAAGTTTATCAGAATAGAAATTGTAGCTGAGAACTAAAACCTATTGACTGTACAATAATAAATACTGGAAAATTGCCCAGAGTAGTGTCCCCCAAATTTAGATTTACCAGTACTACTTTCCTGATTTTGTTTATTTACATACCATCTATATTATTATCACTTGTTTAAAAAAGTGCTTCATCCTTCTTATTGAATTAATTTAAATATATTTTTAAAAAGACTATATATCTTTCTACATTTCATTATTATAAAGGAACAACCAGTATCATTCTGGCATAAATTAAAGACAAGTCTAAAATTAAAGGCATTTGAAAGGAAAATGGTGTTCAGAGTCTATCTGTACACAGAAGGCTGTCAGCCTCAGGTCTTAGTCATTAAAGAGAAATTAACCAACCCCTTCACCATTGCTGGTTTATGCTTAACAACCACCTGAAGGAGGAAGGGGCTTGTAGCATTATCTAATTTCAGTGGTGTAAATACTCCTTCATGGTCAATTTCAAGTTCTCAAAGTGACGTTTCTGAACATAGATGAGAAGAGACACAAACAATCAGGTCTCAGGACATCCACAAGGCAGCTTTAATACCTCGCCAGAAGTACCAAAAGAGAATTGAAACAGGAATGTTTTCTTTCATATACATTTCCATGTAATTTAATCCCACTGTAGCATTATATCCCAAATGAGAGGATAAGTTTTTGGTAATCTCTCAGGCTACTTTTGAAAAAAAATTTTTTTTTTTTAAGATCAAGTCACTTAATAGTAAGATCTTGCCATAAGAAAGGTAATATTTTTTCTATTTCAAAGCCTGATTTTATAGGTACAGTTATATGTGATGCTTACTCCACCTTCTTTGATACACTAAATTTGATCTGTCTGTAGAGAGTACATAACAAATGAAGATATGAATGTCAATAGGAAAAAGCATCCATTTCAATTTTGTGAAATACAAAGTAAAATACACACTATAAGAGAAAACTACACTAACATCTTTAATCTGAACACTTCTTCTACGAGAAGTAGATGGGATTATTTTTTTCTCTGAATGTATCAGAAATTTTCAAAATGTTGACATGAGACAAAGTTTTGAGAAGAAATATATGTACATATTTTATTCTCGTGAAGTCCCTCACTTATATTATGCATCCTCTTTAGACGTCTTTGTGTGCTTCCAGCTACTTTTCCTATTGTTCTCAGGCAGAAAGTAAATTTTAAGAGAGTTTTGTTTATTTTGATGAATCCTAATGGCATTTTCAGGCAGCAGAGATACAGGCACTAAACGACACAGCTGAGTATAATGAAACTCTTAGATTAAATCAAAAGGCTCATAATTTCCTCTCAACAATGCAGATTCAGCAAGTAAGACCTTGAGAGCATCTATATAGAATTCAAATGTGTGAAAGCGGAGATGGAAAGTGTCCTGAATCTCGTCAAAATACTGTATCAAATCAAATCAGAAGAAGATTACTAGATTTTTAAGAATCTAATGTTCTCTTAATGGATAAAGATTCAATGATATCTAGAAATGAGATGTGACCATTCAGAATATAGAAGGGTGAAACTTTGTCCTGTTGCTTCCATTTTATAAATTTATGTCGAGATTAAATTATTGTAGCCTGCTTCAGTTCCTGACCAGTTCCTTAGGAATGGAGGAAAGATTTAAGAATGATTTAAGGGAGTATTTACATCAATAGAAAGAAGGCATAATTTGTCAGGGGAGATTCTCATATTTCTTTATTCTCCATAATACTCAACTGAGCTGATATTTAGCAAGCTGAAAGGCTTAACTGTTTAAAGAGAGAGTCTAGATTTCAAAAAAAAAAAAAAAAATGAATAAAGGGGTTGTGAATAATGCCCTTTAGCTCTTGCTCCCTCACTTATCTTCTCCCTATCACGGATGTTCTCTTCTTTGCTGATCGCCAAAGATGTGACTGATGGTTCTGTCCCACAACACCTCTCCACAATATACTTCTGCTGAGAATATCCCCATATCAGCATGATTTCCAAGTGCCTAATGATAACATTCAAAGTCACAGTGATCTGGTCCCATGCCTACCTTTCCAGTGTCATCTTTTGTCATTTCTCCCTGTAACTGAGCTGGTTTTTCTCTTCCTACCTGTGTCTCCATTCACATTACTCCCTTGTCTGCTAGGCTCGTTCCCTCCCCTTCCTTCTCTACCACCAATTAATAAAAAAAAATTATTATTATCTTACATTTATCCTGTACTTACTACACTCCAGGTACTGTTCTAATTACTTTATTTAATCCTCAATGGACACTGACAGGCATAGACTATTATATACCATTTTAAACCAAAAGGTTAAGTAATTTGCCGCTAGTCATTCAGCTAGTAAATTTTAGATTCTGGGATTTAAAACTAGTGCTCCACTTCTAGGCAATGTCCTTTGTATTTGCTCCTGTTAAGTTCAGTTCATCTCTTCAGGCTCAGCATCACCATCTCCAGCAAGAATTTCCCCTTTTCACTATCCACATTAGATTTTATGTTGTTCTTTTTTGTTCATGTAAATCTTTTTATCAATTCATTTTCCATACCACATTATAATTAATAATTTATATATCTCTCTACACTTCTAGATTATCAGTTACCTTGGCCCATTTATTTCTTCATCATTTATATTGAACTTTAGTATAATATAATACAATATTATATTTGTTTCAGGTATATGATATAGTGATTCAACATTTATGTACCTTACAATGTGATCACCACACTAAGCGTAGTAACCACTTATTTTTATATCCCAATGTCTGTCATTCAATAAATGTAAGTCTAATATAAGTGTAAATAAATATTTTATGTTACAGCAAAATATCAGAGGCTTATAAGGCATTTCAGAACATGACATTTACGTGCAATTCTCTCTTTCGCTATCTTCTATATAAAAATCCTCTGGACTGCATATACCCTAAGCTTAAGTAAATATTTGTTGAATGAATTAAAGGTCTGTGTTGGAGTTTTAATAGAAATGACAATTTTGTAGCAAATATTCACACTTCTAAAATAAAGAAATAGAGTGTCAAATTAAATCAAGAAAGATGTGTGTCTCGGGGTTATACATATCTTGTATACAAATTAAATATTTGGAGAATTTATTAACTGACCTATGCAAATGGACAGAGTTCAACAATTCTGTTCAAAGATAAATAGATAAGCTTAGAGGAAATAGTGATTTGACAACTGCAGTTTAAAATAAATGTTATCTTGAAATTTTTCATGTCTTACTAAGCATAAATAAGACACCAAATCAATGATGGAAAAACTGATGTTTTCAGATTTAGTCTAAATATTTTGAAACTTGTGTTTAGTCAAACAATTCAATATGTATATAAAGCGCCTCCTATAATCGTTTCATCTACATTATCAATTTTTCTGTTTCTTTTTTGGATAGGTAATACATATACATGGTATACCATCAAAATTCACAAATATACATATAAGGAAAGTAAGAGTCTCTTCTAACTTGTTTGTTTTCTAGTTTTCCTCTCTACGTGCAAGCACTATTACCCATTTTGTGTGAATTTTTCCAGATATAATCTAAACTTATGCCAGCACACAAATGGTGGCAGAATCAAGCTATATCATAATATTAAATTCAGTTTTTTATTATTAAACATTTGAAATGTTTCTAACTATTGCAACCAATGTTTCAATGACTATTCTCATACATATGCTTTCATGCATGCCTATTAGATTTTAGAAATAAATTTGCTAAATCAAAATGTAGCTACATTTTAAATTTTGATACATATCAAATTTATTGTCAAAGTCTCCCTTACTCCAAAATACTGCTTTCATGTTTTAATCAAGTACATTAAAGTTTTCACTTATATCTTTTTTTAAATATCACTCAGTTTTCTCCATGGAATTTATCAAATAATCAATTTTTTCTTAATATAGACTTCATTTTTAACATAAAAAATCCCCTGTGTATTTGGGTCTATGACTGGACTCTATTCTGTTCCAATAATTCAATTGACATTTAATTACTTACTTTAATTTGATATCCGTAATATGATTTAGAGAACTGATTCTCATATGTTTATACTCTTCTTTTTAAAAGTTTTCCATATTATCACATGACTAGTTTTTCATGTAATTTTTAGAGTCCAATTCTCTAATTCCAGAGAAAAATATATTCTGTTAGCATTTTTATTGGAATTGCATTAAATTTACAGACTACTGTAGAGAGAATTAAAATCTACATTGTATAGAGACTATCTTTTCAGGGTTAATATGCCTTTCCCTCTAGTCAATTGTTTTTTAGCCATCTTAAATCTTTTTACAGCTTTTTCAATAAATATGTCTTTAATATTCTTAGTTTATTCATAGGTAGTTTATCTTTCTGTTTTTATTAAAAATAAAATATCTTCTGCCACTTTAAAATATAATTGTTTTTATGTAGCAAGGCTATTGATTTTTGCATAGTAATTTTGTTCCCAGTCATCATACTGAGTAATCTTATTTGGTCATTTTGGTTTTTATTTTATGCCTCTAACATTTTTTAGTATACTTAAAATTTCTATTTTGTAGACACTAAGAATGATGGATTGATATGTCTCTAATTTCTTTTTTCAGTACCAGTTTAGTAGGCACTGCTATAATTATTTGTTCTTCTAATGTTCTAATGCTTACTTTATACCTTAAACTATACTCAAACCTCAAATTTTTATCTATAAATTAGACTATAAAACTTCTGATTATAAAAGACAGAATAATTAATATTCTTACATGACTGTCTAATTTCCCTCCCAACTTTTACCAGCTATATTGTTTCTTCATTGTCATTCACATTACATACTGAAACTGTGGTTCCAAGAATTGTTTTAAAGTTAAATAGATTTAACAGCTCTATTCTTTTGTTACAGTCTTTATTCAACTAGTGTTCAACTGAGGTTTATTTTTAACAGTTTCTTCAAAGTGGATTTATAGGAAACATATTCTTACAATGCTTGCATGATCAAAAGTCACTGCTGTTGCCTTTCTATTTCAACAATTTGTCTAGGCATAACATTTTGCTCATATTTTACTTTCTGGAGGATTGTACATTTCTCTCCACTGTTTTCTAATGACATATATGGCTGTGAACTCCAAGGCCAGCCTGATATTTCTCCATTATAAGTTATTTGACCTTGTGCTGAAATGCTCAAATTATAATATTATCTTTAAAATGGATAACTTTACTGTGTTGTGTTGAAGTTTGAACCATACCTTACTAATTTTTCTTGAGGTATTATGTGGTTTCAAATCTTTTATTTCCTGAACGTATTCTTGAATAATATTTTAGAATACATTTTCAGTTTCCACTTCAGTGGGAAGTTTGGTTTTGTCTTGTTTTTTAATTCAAAGATGATAAATGCATATTTACACACTCCTTTGTCTTTTTTCAGTATAAATCTTTGTTTTTTTTTTTTTTCTATAACCCTATTTAATTCATTATCAGTTTCTGGTTTGTGTGTTTGTTCACTTTTTTCGAGTTGTCCTGGCTTCCTCTTTTTTATTGTGTTTTAAACAATCCCTGAGGTTTTTCGTTTGCCTGGTTTTGTTTTGCTTTTTCTAATAAGGTCTTTGTTTATGTGCTGGTTCTATTGTCCTGTTCCAGCTTTTCTTGAGCTCTGCCTACTCAGTTTTCATCTGTTTCTGTTGAAACATAGTTATAATTATGTTACTGATGTCCTATCTGATGTCCCGTGCCTAATGTACTTATTCAGCGCCTACTCCAAGCCACATGCCTTAGCTGATGGAAACAGAGCACTAAGAAAACAAAACACACACACACACACACACACACACACACACACACACACACACACAAATAAAACCAACCTATATTCCTACCACTGTGAACTAAGAACGACTAATTAACATAAAGAACTAATTAAATTGCATGATATGCCCTCTGCCCTCCCCACATGTTTGACTTGGCTTTCATATACAGAAAAATTTACACAAACACATCCATACCAAGAGTGGTCCACTTAAAATACTGTAATAGCCTCCAAATTAATATCTCTGACTTTAATCTTATCCCCCAAATCTGTCTTCGAAATAATAGCCAGAAATATATTATCTCACAAGCCATTTCTCTGCTTAACAAGAAATTTCAAATAATTTTGAGAATTGTGTTATTTCTTCCCAAGGGAAAAATCATAAAATAAGAGACAAGCAGCAAATAAAAAATACTTTTAAATTAAAAAGAAATATTCTTTCATCTTGTTTTGAAATAGTTACAATATACATCTTTGAGTTTTTTTATACCAGACATTAATGTACTTTATTGATTTGTCACCTGAAAAAGCTCCAGGATACAAAAATCTAGTTTAGATTTCTCCATGATGATTCTACAAGAGTTTGTTTGGCTGTTATTGTTTTTATTTTTTTTTGCCAGCTAAAAGGCTGGCTGGAATCAGATTGTCTGTTGAACTACCTGGCAACCACTATAAATCTCCTTGTAGTTTGCTGCACTAAGTTTTGCTATTGCCCTCTCAAGGGGATAAGCCTGACCCAGCCATCTGGGATAAGCGTAAACGCCTCTGGTAATTCAACCTAAACCATCTCTCCCCATATTTTTTCTTTCAAAGAACTCTTGATGTGATTTTTGTTTGTTTGCTTTCATTTTTGAGAGAAGTGATAACTTCTGAAATTCAAACCCCTTTCTATCGGAATTAAAAAGAAGAGTGGAAGTGATTTCTGACGAAAAATAATGCCATTTGGAAGTATGGCTTGAAAAGTAGATGATGATAGAGAATTTTTTCCCCATCAACAATACGAATCTGAAAATTACATATAAATTGATTTAGGGCAATTTAAATATTTTTTCTAATAATTAGCATTATCATTATGCAAATAATAATGGTGATAATTTTACCTTACTTTTTATTATTTATTTCTGTTTTTATATTAATATTTTTAATGTTTATTATTTTTGAGTGCTTATACTCTGCCTGATTATTGTACTACATGTCATAAAATCAATGATTCATTCACATTACCAGTTGAAATAATTAGCCTCATTAAAGAGATTAAAAAGTCAAGGGTTAGCAGGAACAAATAACTTCTTCAAAATTATACAGTTATTTTAAGGTGGAACTGAAGTTCAAATCCCTGTCTGTCAAATATGCAATTTGACACACCTGGCCATCATATTATTCCATTTTTTGTTTGTAGTTATAGAGGTTCTCATTCTGGAAACCTGGAAGGAATGCAGATACTTAGGCCTCATTTTTTGGGTTTCTGACACAGTAGACTGGGGATGCCACCCAGGAAACTGTGCCCTCCAGGAAATTGTCTTCTGTATCACTGATTTAGGAAATCTCTTTATTAAAATACAAATTATAATTTAAAAAGTTTTGTATTGTTTCTACCATGTTTATTTTCTACTAATAAGTTTAATATATTCTTTAAAAAATGAAATGAGAGAAAATCTGAATATTTCAAAAAATAAATTCCTCTTAATCCCACCATCCAAAGATAGCTACTTTTCACATTTTAAAGTGTTTCCTTCTTTTTTATTTGTAAGTATGTACTTTTTTGTTGTCTCTTTTTGGCCATCTGCAATGATATTCTGTATAAGATGTTGCATCATGATTTTTTAATTTAATATTCTATTATAGGTACTTTTAATACTATCATATAGGTCCTTATAAAGTCTGCATTAGTCAGGATATTCTAGTGAGAAAATACAAACCCAACTTGAACTGGCTTTTACTAAAATGAGAGTTAATTGGTTAATGCTATACTGCAGAGAGAAAAGGGTGAAACTAGAGTCAGAGAAAAATCACCACCAGGCCTTTCAGTCACTCTTTTGTGTCTCTGCCCCCTATTGCTCTCTTTCTCACTGCTTCTTGTGGTCTTCGGATTTCGCTTCTCAGACTGCCTGTTCTCATGATTTCCATATGGCAAGAACTATGGGCTTCCATCTTAAAAACTCATTGCACAGAACAGAAGTAAATTTCCTGTGCTTATGCTGGCCTAAAAAACCCTTTATGGCCCGTCTTTTGTTTTGTGTGCCCATCCCCTGGCCTAATTGGCATAGCCACTGAAGTTAGAGTTATGATTCCCATGGCTTGGACCCATGCTCACTCTTGAAGCCAGGAGATGACATTCTAAAACTGCAAACTTTCATAGCCTCAAAATTTGAGGGCAATTTACTGCTTTACTTTTCTACTTAAAAATATATGTATTTTGTGAGAAGTTAAATTACTATACCAAAGATTTAACACATTTTAAGGATTTGATATATCTCTTGTTTATGGAAAATATTTTCCCAGTTTGCACTGCTACAAACGATTTGAAATCACTGTTTTTACCATACTTCAGCCATTTATTCACTTTTTGCTTTTAAAAGCTTAAAGTAAATCATCTGGTTATACATACTATACAAAGAATTCCTAGTCATTAGGGCAGAAAAATGTTTAAAAGACTATGTAGCTTAGTTATTAGATATGTCCATGTGTATTCTTCTTGTGGATTTTTACATGTGATTTTTTTTTTCTGAACTCTAAAATGGTTTGATATAGTAAGAAATGATAAGTGATGTTATTTCACCTGGCTTAGGTAAAATTCAATTGTGTTGTATAATTATTGTTTCTAAAATTTTAAATAATATTTCATTACCTCTCTCACAGTATATATGATGTTACAATGACTTTATGTGGCATAATATATGTGACAATGTACAATATAGATATATAGTTTATATGTCACAGAAAAAAATGGATCTGCCTAGAAAAAGAGAGAAAAAAATTTAAAAATCTTGGTAAAGTTTAGATAAATTGATAATACCAACAGGTGCTCCTGCTGTCAAAAATGAACAATAAAAAAGGTAATTTTTCTGTCCTGTCATTAAATTTGTTAGAAGTTGCTGTGTTACCTAGTTCCACTCTCAGTGCTCATAGGAAATAATATAATATATATATATATAATATAATATAATATATATATATTACTCAGATCAAAATCTATATACTAATAGCCAATAAAAGGAACTAGGGCTCTGAGAAATTTGGGGGATGCAGGAAAATTCAAGATAGACCTAATGCAATTTGTGGTCATTATATTAAAAAGACAAAGTTATATATGGAAATAGTGGTAAAAGAACAAAAGAATCATCTTTAATAATGCTTTCAATCTCCAAATATTAGCAATGAAAATAACAAGTAAATAATAATTACAGTCAACTGGAATAAGTCAAAGCTATGAAGAGGTTTCCTGAAAATATGCAAAAGGAGAAATATAACATTAAATGTAACTCATAAATTAGTTTCCAATAATATCCATACACATTTAAATTGAAACAAAATTAAATGAATTCTAGGTTTTGTCAAAACTTAAGCTGGCAATCACAGGTGGTTTAAATTAAAAATTAAACAATTCCAAAAATAAAAAGAAACTCTAAATAGTGAGATAAACTGTTATGGAAATATTACAGCCTTTAATGTTTGAAATAAAAATTTATTTATGTATGTTATATATTCACAGATAGAACATATTAGAACTAGAATTAACTTCAATATAAAGAATAAAGTACAAAATATCAAAATCAATAGGAAAACGTTACTGATACAAATATACATACACCACATTGCTTCAGGATATTGCTCCAACACTAATTCCTAAAACCTTTTTAAAATAGAAAGTTATTCAAAGTTTAGATAAAGATTATACCAGACTACATCATTCATTGAAAACAATTAAGCTGTCCAAATCTAGTTGATGCACTGACCATGGCTGCCAAAAGTAAAAAAGAAAAGAAAAAAAAGAAAAAGAAAGCCCATCCAAAACAATTGAAGTAATAAATTATATACTAACTCTCATCAAAATGTTAAAATTAAAGTAAAAAAGAAAAGAAAAAAAAAAAGAAAGCCCAGCCAAAACAATCGAAGTAATAAATTATATTCTAACACTCATCAGGATTTAGAGAAAAATAAAAATACTAAAAATAATACTAAATCTAAAGACTCTCTTGCTCATTATTTCCTGATTGAGAAAAACTCTCTCAGCTTATAAAATCTTTTCAGTTTTAAAAAAAATTTTATTGTGGTAAAATACACATAACACAAAATTTAACATCTTAACCATTCTAGAATCTCTTAGTTTGGATAAAATTAAAATAAAACATAGTACTTGGCAATATAAAACTTCTACAAAACAGAATTTACTAAAAGTAAAAATTAAATAATTCCAAAAATAAAAAACTATATTTCATAAATTGCTTGTAAAATGGAGATTTAAAAATCCCTGCCTACAAATTGTCAATGTGACAGGAAACTAAATTCTAGTAATTTTTGCATTGCATACTATGGTCCTCTCTGGCTTGTTATTGCTAAATTCAAGGTGAAAACAAATGAGCACCCATGACTCAAAAGTATTTTGTATTTACTATGTTAAACACAGTATTAATTGTATAATACCTCGACTCTTGCCAATGATGAGTCAAAACATTATTTCCTTTGGTATTTGATTTTTGTTTTGTTTGTTTGTTTTTTTTTTTTGACACAAAAACTTTTGCTTTTAGGACACAAATAAGACATTCCAATTCACTGTTCAAGTAACCATTTACCTGGTGTCAGATAAACTAGGGCCAGTATCAAAAGGAACTTAATGACAAACTTTAATTTGAAGCAAGTCAAACTACATATATATTATGGAGTTTGTTTCAAAAAATGACACAAAATTAAAAATGAAATAGCTACTAAAATTTGGGAACCCGTGGCCACAGTAAATCTTAGTTATAGGAAAAAATGAAACATCGTATTATAAGATCAAGTCTGATAAGATGCAATAAAAACATGAAGCATGATACATAAGGTCAGAAGGATCAATATAAAATTTGAAGTGATATACAAATTGCATAGTCCTAGTCACCTAAAGTATTTTAAGTGACAGGGTAATTAAATCGCAAGTAAAGTTGAATATTAGATGAGTTTGAATATGCAATACATCATTCCTAAATCTATCTAGGTATTCCTAAGTGTCACTTTTTTTTCTGGAAAGATCTAAACCAAGGTTAAATAAAAAATAAAGTGAGAACACAGACATGATGGAATTTAAACAGTGGTATATATATTAGAGAGAAAGGAGATGAGAAGATACATCTGGCAACAGTAAAACACAGACACTTATTCTTTTAAAATACAGACTAACTTACTGACTTATTCTTACACCTAACCTTGAAATTATTATGGCAAAACCCACAGGAACTGAAATTGCCAAAAATCTACTGATATTGAACTATTTAGCAATGTGACATTTATCCCTTAACATACCTTTGACTTATTCCAATAACTCTTTAACAAGCAAGGAGGTACTTTTAAAAATTTTTTGAAACACATTCTCTTGGTAGTACAAAGTACTTTTTAGAAGAGAAATAGCTTTGCAGCTCATTATGGCTGGGTTTCAGTTCTGTTTTTTTGCTTGCTAGTTTATGGGATGGAAAAAATTTTCAGACTCCTTTGAGCCGCCGTTTCCTCATCTGTGAAATAGAGATGAGGTTTGTTGTGAATGTTAACCAAGCTAAAATATGGAAAGTTATAAGCACAGTGTCCATTATTTGGTAACTTTCCAAAAACTATTCATTTTCCTTTTTCTGCCACTCAACATCTGGTGGCTGCAAAAATATGAATTGATCTTAATCGAACAATTTTTGTCTTTAGTTTGTGGTTAAAATCAGTCTCTAAGATGAAATGCAAATGGAGGAGAAAATGACTAGAGATATGATTAATAGTATAGGCCCTTTAAAGTTTACATGGTGCTTTGCAGGTTCATTTTTTAATCCTATGAGGAGCTAGAAGAGGTAACAGTACACTTTTTTCTATATACAAAGCCAGAGGCTCTGGATGGCATCGACTTTGAGACCAATGTTTGCCTCATGCTAATATTGCATCTTACATGTTCTATATGAATAATGAGATTCAAAAAATGTTTAATTTTTCTTACACCTTTTATAACACCTGCCTTTCATCTTATTCCCAGTCTTTTCCAGGTATAGTTTGCCTGACAGAATTTACTATAGAAGAAATGCCAAAAGGAAGACACTACTGCTGACATTCAAAATTCAGTGGGACAATAACCTTGAAAACCAGGTCATTGTCTTCATAAGAGATTTGCTAATTTTTTTTCTCTCATTCCAAATTTACAAGTGAGGCTTAGTTGGACTCATTGCAAAAGTTTCCCACTGTGTAGAGATCAAGGCCTCCAAGTTGTATAACTCCAGGAGGCACCGTCTTCACTGTATTCAGTGGTTTTCTCCAGGGGATGCCATTACATAGAATACAATCTGAATAGTGTGTAAGGAAATATTTATGTCGCCCATTTAAGATAGTTGGAGTAAGAAGTAGCATATGATGGAAAGTAAGTAAAGGAAAATGATTTTTGCTGTTCCCTTAGGTGGTACAAATGTCAGGTAAGGTCAGAGGAGAAGAGTACATGAAGTGCATGAACAGAGTGGGTCCCCACTGGGGAAGCACATTTGATAGTGTAAGAAGTTGTGGACAGCAGGGACTCCTGCTTTGCCATCCACTTGTTAACCTAGAAGGAGGCTGAATTGTAGATTGCACTCGCATCCATGTGGAAGGCAAGCATGTGAAAGCAGAGGACTGCAGAGTGTTAGTTTCCCGGGTTGCCCTTGGGTCTGATGTAGCAAAAATATATCCAGTAGAGCTGAGCATTTGGCTCAGACGTTGGCAGAAGAATTCACTTTAGAGATTCTGCACCCACGGCTGCAAGCTAAATGGGATGCACAGTCAGAAATCAGAGGTTGGATAGCACCAGCAAGAGCTCAAGTGGTGGCAAGAGAGAGCCAGAAAGTATCACGTGGCTTTGTCTACCCCAGAGAAAAGATGCTGTCTATAGCCCTGAATGCTAGCATGTCTGACAGTTCCAAGATGAACAAATGGCATCACTCTGGAGGCCAGAGTAAAGGAAGGATGGTGAGAAGAAGCTTAAGCAGTTCCTCCCATTGTACCCAGGCACCACCTTAGAAGAGAAGGAGAGACATTTGAGATAGAGCATTCTTTGAGAGAAAGAGGGAGTAGGGAATTATATTCAAATAACTTGAAAATGTCTTAGATTGCATATTGAGTGAGTTTTTATTAATAACTGGCAGATGGGACAAATACAAATAGTTATAGACAACATATAAAAGTAACATTTTTTCTCTTAATCTAAGTTGGGTGAGAATTATATGAGAAATGAAACTACCTGTAAGGTATACACAATTTATATTTGCATGTCTTCTAGAGTTTACAAATTATCTCCAAATGTATTTTGATTTTAGATTGAGATTGTCAAGCTAGAACACATGTTGTGGATTTTGTCAAGAGGTCGAGGATTTCATAAAGCCAGAGGAGGAGGAAGGAAAGATAAATGTACAGGGTTAGTCATAATAACCTGGAAATGACAGACTAGTGACTGAAATTTGTTCTACAACATATGGAAACACATCATGAAGTTGTAACAATTACATCAGTACAGTAGTGAAGTGGAAATGAGACATTAGGGCCATATACATAAAATGACATCCACAACACTTTTGCTATATTCTATGGGTTGGAAGCAAGTAAATCACAGGTTCTATGCACGGTCAAGGGAAAAGGATCACACAAAAGTGTGACTCATTTTAGGTCACCTCAAGGATCATTTGCCATATTATACACATCTTATTGAATTCAAAGTCAAGCTCAAGTAACAGCCATCTCCTTTGATCTCAAGTACCAGAGTCTAAATAAGACATAACTAAGCATTTACCTATGGTGATTTTTTAAATAATTTGTCATGTCCAGTAAAACACACACACACACACACACACACACACACACACACACACACACACACACAATTCGGGCTAAATGCTTAATGAGTGTTGCTTAAGAGTCTCCTAAGCTGGAAACTTAAAGTTATCTGCAAATTTGATCTGTCCTTTGGTCATACTATCCAAACCATCAGCAAATTATGCTAATTTTTCTGTACAGATGCTTAGATTCCTCACTTTGTCCCTTTTCATGAGTCTTCATTTGATTTCAAATCTCAACTACACTGTGTTTAAAAATAAGACTCTTAGCTGTGCTTCATTTTCAGTCTTTGTTAATTCCACTAAACCCTACCCAGGCTACTTCCTGGCACTATACCACACAGAGATCTCGTATGATCCTCAGGCACAGGTCAGATATTATCTTTACTGAGAAGCACTTAAATATTTCATATTTCAACTGCCACATATATGAAGACTAAGAATCATTTATGTATTTTTGCTTAGGCAACAAATAAAAAATTAAAATAAGATTTCCAAAAAGTCAAATAAAAGAGACAAAATGCCAAGAACATATTAAATAAGGCAAGTTACTTATGCTGAAATAAGTACATAACACTTTGGAAGACATAAGAACAAGACTAGTTTGAAGCTACTTTGTTTTAATTTTAATTTTTCCTCAAAATTAATATGTGTAAGAAAACATATGTTTTTATGGATTGGTGTGTGAAGCATAAAAAAACTACTAAACAACTGTGAACTAAAGGAGTAAACAATTCTACTCAGGGTGCTGGTTTCTGAGGCTAACTGTTGAGTCTGATACAGCTCAAGTCAGTCCTTGATGCTAAGGAAGCTCATCTTAAACATGGATGCTATGAAGTTCTGTATTTATGAAGTGAGGATTCTAAGTGTATCTGAGCTGAAATTTTAGCATAATGTGCTGATGATTTGGATAGTATGAATAAAAGACATATCATGACAGCAGATATATCCAAGTTTCCACCTTAGGGGACTCTCAAGCAACACCCATGAAGCATTTAGCACTAATTGCAGTGTGTGTGTGTGTGTGTGTGTGTGTGTGTGTGTGTGTGTGTGTGTGTTTTACAGAACATGACAAATGATTTAAAAATATTATCATAGATTAATGCTTAGTTCTGTAATATTTAGACTTTGGTACTTGAGATCAAAGGAAAAGGCTGTGACTTCAGCTTGATTTTGAATTCAATAAGATGTGTATAATGTGGCAAATGCTCTTTAAGGTGGCCTCAAGTTCTGTAATAATTGAAAATTATATTTTAAAGGGGCAAAAAAGCAATCAGAATGGGACCGGTGACCGCCAGACCTACATGCTGTGACACAGTGAGCAGAACCTATTATTTTCGCCCATCTGCAGTTGGGACATTAAGTCTTCCTCATACTTATTTAAACACACAAAGAATCTATATGTCACTACCTTCAAAGTTTTGAAAAATATGGTTTATTTATTTTTTTATGAATTAATCTCATGAGACTATCTTGGTGTGTTGCTGAAGTTTAGGAAGTCATACAGGGAAGTTTAGTATTCTGATGATTCCCAAACACCTACTTTGGTGATGAGGGTTTATTTAAAGCTAAGAGGGTTTATTTAAAGAAAGAAATAGAAAGAAAGAAAGAAAGAAAGAAAGAAAGAAAGAAAGAAAGAAAGAAAGAAAGAAAGAAAGAAAGAAAGAAAAAGAAAGAAAGAAAGAAAGAAAGAAAATAGGTAAATTTTTAACAAATTTATATAACTAACCCAAGTATCTACAAAGGAATGGAGTAATTGATTTTCATTCTCCCATGATTTAAACAGTATTTCTTTTATTAGCATTCATCATTATTTCAAACTACTGATTGTTTCATGTAATTTTAGCATATGACTATAGCAGCATTTCTTTTCTATGGTGGAAGAAAATCTGTCTTCCAGACATACTATAAAACTGTAGCTAAGTCTTTTTGGACAATTAAAAATATTCTTTAATAATCAGAACATATATATATATATATATGTAGGTTAAAATTGTAGCATCTAATAATATCCTATTAGATATCCTAATAATATCCTAATAATTGTTTGTGAGTTCATTATATTTTGTGTTGTTTGTCATACTATAAACAGTATTGACACTACCACTGTGACTTAAAAGCCCATTCTTGGATCAACTTCTTCTAATGAAATGTATCAGTGTTTTAAAGGAAGTGACCAAAATTATCTTTAGATGTTTCCTCTGGCTAGGCCATTTTTTAGACAGTGCTTGATTCAATTTATTTTCTAAGTTCTAAAATGCAGGCCTCAAAAAAATCAGCATTCATTCTTTTCAATGGAACTGCTACAATGAGTAAACTAATAAATTGTCAAACAACCAGCAAAAGTAAACCAGGGCATCCATGGGCATTATTATCTACCTACAGATGTCATTGTGCCTGCTCCTCCAGATTTTAGGAGAAAGTGCTCTGCCCATCCTCTCCATGTTTGATGGCCATGTTTTGTACCTTGTGATGTGCCTTGCTCTCTGGTCTCAGCTACAGAGCTGAAGTAAACAGTTTACAAAAGACGGAGTATCTATAGATCAGCCAGCAACAAGAAGAAATGAGGTTGATCTGTTCATCTTCTCGAGAATATGAACTAAGAAACCAAAAAATCAGAATAATTAATAGTAAGAGAAAGACATAAAGGAAGAAAAAATACTCCTGAAAAGGAAAAAAGAAAGAAAAATTTTGAGAAAGCCATGGTATATAGGTAATATGTCAAGAAGATAGAGAAACTCCCTGGAAAGAATCCATGTGCGTTCTGAGAGAAAAATGAAGAGAATTGCTGGTTCACAGAACTGTCAGTTTCTGAAGTTCCCATCTATGGGTACCCTCACAATATGTTTCTTCATCCTTTGATTTTTCCTGAATGTCTCTGTTTCTATCCATATAACAACACTACAGCAGAATTTATTTTGACATTAATCTGTTGGTGTGATATTCAAACTATTAAATAATCAGTGAAACAGGGGTAATGACCAACCTGAATGGATGCTGACTGTAAATATCCATTACTCATGCATCCAGTGGCCTGGCTAAAATAGTCACTTTGATAACTTTATGCAATATGTGCATCTCTAATTCAAAGTTGGTAACATTTTATGCTCAACTTTGCCTTTGATATCTGTGTGAAACGATCACAAAGCTTGTAAGTAGCACCAGGATCCCAACTTGGGCCTCTTTGACTTTAAAGCCATATTAATTCTAATTAAAGATAAGGCTATAAAAGCAGGACTAGCTGGCACTTACTGAGTGCTTGATCTATGCCAAACACTTTATTTAGTCTTTATAACAATTATTTTTGTACCCATTTTAGAGATGAAGAAACTGAGAGTTTAAACAAACTGAGTCAAGGTCACATAACTAATATATTTTGGAGTTCAGTTTTAATGACAGTCTCTCAAGTTACCATTTTTAACTGTGACACTATACTGTCCCCCACTATAAGATAATACTCATAATGTGGCCTCCAAAATGTCTGACACAAAGCTGCACTTGTGATAATTATATATCACTGCAGTAGCCACACAGGGATAACAGATAAGCCTTAATTTGTATACCTTGCCTGCTCTTCTCAGATCAAGAGTGACTATAAACAGCCAAGTGCACAGTGAACCTATCTTGGTGTTGTTACCTGTAGGCTGGGGCCTATGGTTTGTGGGACATAATGTTAAGACATAATGTGACAAGATGACTCATCTGCCCCTGAGCAATCTCAGAAACTGAGTCATTAGCTACCCTAAATCACCTAGAACATTTGAATCATGAGTCTAGGGAGAGTAATAAGAAGTGCAGAGAACAGAGTGAAGAGACGGTACGGGGAAAGCCAACAATCATAAAACACTGTCTTCTTTGGCTTCGCCACAATAAAAACTGCATTTCTTCAGTAAGTTGTTCCTGTAGTTCTATGAATCAATGCAGACAGTCTCAAAGCATTAAGACAAAGAGGGTCAGGAGATAAATATCTGTGATAAGACAGATAATTACTTCAGGACTTACCTAATAATAGGAATTTAGTCAGATAAATATATAATGACGCTCCTGTGTGTAATGCTGTTCTTAAAACTCATTAAGGAAAAGGTTGGTGCTTTATTTTCCTTCCATTTTAACAACTCATGGCACTGAATATGTTGTTTGACTACTATCCAATGAGCTTCTACTGTTTATGCAGCAATATGCTAATTGCCCAGGAAAATGCCAAAATAGTAATAGATAACATGCATGCCTAAAGAAGCCTACATCCAACCCACTGTTACTATTAACAGCTGTTTTCATAAAAGCAGCCTCAGCATAATTCATTCATTTATTCATTATTCAATAATATCTTCTTTGTATCACATGCAATGGTAAAGTTAAAAGTAAAACTAGAGTTTAAAGGAGGAAGGACTGATGAGTCAGTGAAAAATATGGAAGAACCAATGCAATATCTGGAACATCTAAAATGAGTCCACTTTCCTGGACTGACAAAGGTGAGATCTTATCCAGATTAAGGGAATTCCATTAAAGGCCTTTAGAAATAAGGGGATTCTCTCTTTCATAGCAAGTATCACGGTCCACTATGGGAGATGGTATGGCTAGTCTATATGCCAGTTCTCTTTGGAGCCATTACCTTCTTGTTGGGCTATTATACTTAGACTAACTAGGTCTGATCAGGGTGAAACAAACATACTTAATGACTAAAATATCAGTGTAGCTTGGGGTATGTTAGAGGTAGTGAGAAACAACTATTCATCCAATGACTGTTAATTTGGTTTACAGTATCCATTTGGTTAGGTTATTTTTGCTTATGTAACAATATTCTAATTCTTCATGCTAGATAGAAATAATCCCATCAATCTTGTCCTTTTTTGCTGATTTGACATTATTTATCCTTATACTGCTCTATTCAAGTAGATCTCCCTATTATCTCCTTGAATACTCAGCAGTGACAGACTAAACTTTTACATTTACTTTGTTCTTATCTTGGAACTGAATCATGGTCCTTGTTCCTTAATTACAATTCTTCTCCAGTCTTTCTTCAATATCAAACCCCACTTTAAAAAAAAAAAATTCTAAGCCACTCGAGATTATATCAATCTCAAGCTGTTTTACTGCAACTTTTGTTTGTATAAGCATTTCGGGTATTCCATATACAAAGCTGCATGTACTAGCTGTTAGAGACTGAATGTTTATGTCCTCCCTCAAAATTTATATGGTAAAATCCTTACCCTCCTTGCCTCCAGTTAGGAGCTGGGATCCTTGGAAGGTACTTAGATCATGAAAATGGAGACCTCTTGAGTGGGATTAGTGTCCCAATAAGAAGAGACATGAGAGCTTGCTTCCTCTCTTCTCTGCTCTTCTTTATGTGAGGATAAAAAGAAAAGACAGTCATCTACAAATTAGAAAGCAGGCCTTCATCAGACACTAAATCTGCTGCTGCTTCGATCTTAGACATCTCAACCTCCAGAAGAAGAAGAAATAAATGTTTGTTGTTTAAGCCCCCCAGTCCATGGTATTTTTGCTATAGAAGCACAAACTAAGATTGTAGCATACTTTTTTTCCTGTTTGTCTTTATGCCACAACTGACTTACAAGTTACCAGAGAGCACTGAATAAGTCTCACACTTCTTTTCTTACCTTCCTTGTGCCTAATACTGTGCTTATATTCACACGCACGCACGCACACAATCACACACACACACACACAGAAAGAAAAGAAAAAGATTGACATTTGGTCACCAATGATAATGTATAAACTCATCATGATCTGGAAGAACATTATCACTCCATCATTCCATCAGCCTTCTCTTCTTTAGGTTGAAAAGAAAACTTGTGATAACATTTGTTTTTTCTTCCCAAGACTAATCTGAGTTGTGGCTTTCTTACTAATTAGCAAGCAATAGATTCTGAGGTTCTTTAAAATACTATATAGGAAAAGTGTCTTAGCAATGGAATATGCTATTAGAATAGCAATAATAATTGTGTCTGAGGAAAAATAGAAATTCCAAGGTAGACAATTTTTGTAAACTTAAACCCATATCTATTTTTACTTTGGCCTGGAGATAAATATTCCCTACTAATGTTACTTTTGAAAAAAAAAAAAAAAAGCTCAATAGATTATATAGGCAAAGCACCAAATGAGGGGAAAGGAATGAATGTTTAAATGAGTTCTGCCATTTATTATTTACAGGACCTAACCAGGCTCCTTTGTAACAATTATAAAGGACAGAACTGTACTACATAACCTCTATGAGTCTTTTCTCTTCTGAAATTTAATAATGAAGTACTTCCAACTGTTAAATCTCATATTTCTATCTTAATGTGGAAAAAAATCAAGTGAAAATTATATTAGTTTATACTGATCTTCTTTTGCAATTTTTGTTCTACTGTGTAAGAATACTTAACCTGAGATCTACCCTCCTGACAAACTTTTAAGTGCACAGTACAGTATTGTTAACTACAGGCACAATCTTATACAGCAGCTCTCTAGAACTTATTCATACTGTATAATTAAAGCTTTATAATCACTGAACAACTCCCCATTTCCCTTTCTCTCCATCCTCTGACAACCATCATTCCATTTTGTTTTTGAGTTAGACTATTTTTGATACCTAATATCAGTGAAATCATGCAATATCTGTCCTTCTGTGACTGGATTATTTCACTTAGCAAAATGTCCTACAGGTTCATCCATGTTGTTGCATATGGCAGGATTTCCTTCTTTTTTAAGGCTGAATAACATTCCGCTGTATGCCTATATCACATTTTCTCTATCCGTTCATCAGTTAATGAACATTTAGGTATTTCTATATCTTGGCTATTGTTAATAATACTGTAATGAACATGGGAGTGCAGATAGCTCTTCAAGATCCTGATATCAGTTCTTTTAGATATATACCTAGAATGAAATTGTTAGACCATATGGTAGTTCTGTTTTTTTATTTTTTTTAGGAATCCGCATACTATTTCTCATTGTACCATTTTATGTCTCCAAGAACAGTGTACAAGTATTCCAGTTTTCCACATCTTTGCCAACACTTGCTATCTTTTGTTTTACAAGAATTTTTGATTAGCAAAACCCTTAACTGTTACTTAAAATCTTCAAGAAACATTCCTACCATGTAATTTCTTTGGGGCCAACTCCCTTTTTAATACATAGTGTTTAATAAATGAAGGTAGTTTAATTGACCTGGTTTTCTCAAAATACTTATTTCAGTAAGAATCTATAATTTCTTCCACACCCTAGAGTCTAGAGCTGTGCTTCTTAAGCCCATTCTAAATCTAGAACAAGTAACTTACTCTGGAAAAAGAAATGGACTCCTGCACTAATATCTTGGTTAGTCAATATTAATTTGATCTCATAGTGATGTTGAATGAATCTTGCCTTCTAACACAGAATCCAAAGTGTGTACAACTCATTTCAGTAAATGAAGTTGTGGCAGTTAGCTATGATGCATAATAAACCATCTCCATCTTAGTGATTAGTGGTCATTTATTAAGCATATGAAAAAAAACTGCTTATTTATTTATTTACTTAAATTTACTGGGGGACAAGACTAGTTAATAAAATTATATAGGTTTCAAGTGTACAATTCAGAAATATGTCATATGTATATTGTATTGTGTGTTCACAACATAAATTTAAATCTCCTTCCATCACTATATATTTGACCTCCTTTAAACTTATCTCTACCTCTCTACCTCTGGTAACCACTAAACTGTTGCCAGTGTCCATGAGTCTCTGTTTGTCTTGTTCATTTGTTGCTTTCAGTTTTATATCCCACATATAAATGAAATCATATGGCTCTCAACTTTTTCTATCTGACTTATTTTGCTTAGCATGATAATCTCAAGATCTATCCATGTTATCACAAATAGCAAAATTTCATCTTTTCTTATAGTTGAGTAATATTCCATTGAATATATATACCATGGCTTCTTTATCTAATAATCTATCAAAGAGCACTTTGGTTGTTTCTATGTCTTGGCCACTGTGAATAATGCTGCTATAAACATTGGAGTACATATATCTACATTTACAAATAAATGTTTTCTAATTTGGGGAGATAAATATCCAGAAGAGGGATTGCTGGTTCATATGGTAATTCTATTCTTAATTTTTTGAGGAACCTCCATAATGTTTTCCATAGTGGCTGCACCAACTGACATTCCTACCAGCAGTATATGAGGGTTCCTTTTTCTCCACAATCCCTTCAACACTTGTTATTACTTGTCCTTTTGATGAGAACCGTTCTAATAGGTATGAGATGGTATCTCATTGTGGTTTTGATTTACATTTCCCTAATAGCTAGTGAAGTTGAGCATTTTTCATGTCTTTTAATCATTTGTACGTCTACCTGGTAGAAGTATCTGTTCAGGTCCTCTGCCCATTTTTTAATTGGATTGTTTGCTTTCTTATTGTTGAGTTGTATAAGTTCTTTGTACATTTGCATATTAGACCCTTATCAGAGGCATTCTTTGCAAATATCTTCTCCTATTCAGAGGGTTGCCTCTTTGTCTTTTGATGTGCCAAATCTTTTTAGTTCGACATAGTCTCATTCATTTATTTTTGGGAAAAGCACCATTTATTAAGCACACGATTCTGCAAGTTGGTAATTTGGAATAGGGGGTTCTTGGGTGGATTTACCAATGGGTGTGGGATTCTCTTATAGGTCAGCTGAGAACTAAATGGTCTAGGACACTCCATCAGGCACAGTTTTCTTTTCTCCACATGGTTTCTCACCTTCCAGCAAGCTACACTGGAGTTGTACAGGGATCATACAGGGATCCAAGAGAGCAAGAGGAAGTATGAAAGCTCTATTGATGCTTAGGCTGAGAACAGGCCCACTGTCACTTCAGCCATATTCTATGGGTCAAAGCAAGTCCCAAGCCACAGAGCCAGTTCAGATTCAAGAGATGGTGAAATAAACTTTAATTATCGATGGGAGAAGTAAAGAGTCATATAGCAGACAGCATGGTTACAGGGAGGCAGAAACAACTGTGGCTATTTTTATGATAAATTTCTTATATAACACTTTTTAACATTTTATTTCATATTTAAGATTCTATCTCTTGACTCTGTGTTTTGAGAGATCATTTTCTCCTGCAAAGTTGTCATGGCTCAATCTAAATAAATATCTATTCTCTACCCCCAATTTCCATGGTTTGCTTCTTACCACTTACGACAGAGCTTTCTGATGTCAGAGTTTTACCTGATTATTTCCCATTGCTGCATTCTGCTCTGACTGTGCTCCACATATCTACCTGGTTTCTTAAGACTGAAGGAGTCAGGTCCAATCATCTTCAACACAGTAGTTTTATTTATTCTCTGGGTTTCAGTCATGTCTTATATTGTGCTTTTTATCAGAAGGTGAGTTTTTATCCTGACACTAGGAAAATAATAAATGATTGTAAAGTAGTCTTGACATAAAGAATGCAGGGAATGGTAAGCAAAGAAGTTAGATGAAAAATAAAAGCAGTGGCTAAATAGTGACAACTAAGTTAAAGGCAATAGAATCTGCATTATTAAGTCCCTGGGAGGAAAAGAAATTATGCAATAGGCATGCTGATATCATTACTGCCAACTGCTATTTCTACAACAAAGTGTGAGCAAGAGATGAACCTAGTAGTTTAATTCCTTTAGTAACCCCCAATTCAAGACTGAGATGAGATGATACATAGTGACCTGGAAGAAAGAATCAAATTAGCCTTCGTAAATGCCAAGCCAATGATGATGCTTAATGGAGTCTTTTTTTGGCCAAAGCCCAAAAGGACAGATGTTATCAAAAATTAGATATTTCATTTGTAGATTGCATAGCAGCTGTCAATTCCAATATGGAAAGGTAGAGGACTGGGATTTGTGAAAAGTAGCTATTTTGTCGTATTTATGGATGGCTCAGGAGTCTAAAAAATTCAGGTCTAATTATAGTTTCATCGTGAACTCACTTTATTAGAAAATTGTGACCTGAAATATTCCTGCTTAATGGATTTATCATGGTGAACCAGAGAGTTGTTTTCAGTTGGCCTAGAGAAGCATTGATGTGAGCTTCAGGGATACAAATGGATTTTGTTATTTATTATCCAAAGGGAAAAAAAAACAGATTTATAGCCAATTTAAAGAAGAAGTTTGCTAAAAGGAGGGGCTGCGGCTTTTCTCTTTGAACAGTAATGACTGGGTGACTTGCTAACAATTCAGAATTAAAAATTGAAAAGTGAAACTACTAAATAAAAAACCCAGTAAGGAATCAAGACAGTTAAGATGATGCAGCCAGGCCAGAGTCAGAAAGATAAAGGTGGAAAGGAAAAGAGGAGGAGAAAGATATTGAGAGGAGAGGCCGGGGGGTGGGGGGAAATATGCTTTATACACCCTGAGCACAAAAGCAAACACTTTATAGTCCACAGCCCTTCATGGTCAGTAAGTCAGGGCAAATGCTTTGCCTGCTCTGAACTTTTGAACATTAATGGTAAAGATACTGGCAGTTTGTGGAATTACATCCATCTAAATACCACTGTTAAAGGCACAACATATTTAGATCAAGAACCAATGAGACTCTAAATATAGATGACATGATGTATAAAAATGTTTAGAGCTTATTTGTTCATTTTAAACACAGTTGATGCAATGTTTGGTTATTAGCTCTTCTGAATCATTCATAGTTTTAAATATAAATTATCTTATTTTTTAAATTAATAACAAATTATTTAAGAAAGCTCCAAGTTTTAAAGATAAATGAGACTTCCTCCATCTCGTTTTTACAACATCTATCTCTAACCCTAACACAGTAGTGTGCCCCATTTTCTTTTCATTTTATACACATATGAGAATTTCTAGCTCAGGATTTTGTCAGTCTAGAATATCTAGTACTTCATAGAGAACATTACTGAACACAAATACTCAAGCTAAACTCATTCCCAACTCAGTGACAATAAACTATGACTACTGAAAAAAAGTTTTCAGCTGTCTATGGAAGAATTTCATAAAATTAAAAAAAAAATTCTCAAAACAATTTAAATTTCTAGTTTATTATGTAGGTATATATATGTGCGTGTGTATATTTGCTAGCTGACTATAATCGCTTTCTAGAATGTAATTTATTTCACTGCTTGAACACTGCGTGATGCTAATAGACTTCAAGAAAAATGATTTTCTGGTCTTCTATTGAATAATTGGCTTCTTTGAATAACTGGTCTTCTATTGGATAATTAGTATATGATTAAAGCATATATAAGAAGAGGAGAATGGCTAAAGAGGAAAAGGTTCTGAATACTCTTTTATTTGAAATATTTATTATCATGATATCTTTCTTACTCGTTGTTCTTCATCTGAAAATTAACCAATAAATCCACTGGAAAGGGAACATCTTTTTGGCTAAGTACTGAGTTCATGATTGAAAAGAATCCTTTCTTTTCAGATCTATAATGTCCAGGTTAATGTTTTTCAAACATTATGAGAATAACATGATATTCCTAGCCTTTATAAAATTATGTTCTTCTATCAAAATGATATAAGAGTTTGTGTGTTTATGCATAAGAGCTAGAAAAGAATGTACAAAACCAGAAATTATCCATGTGTTACAATGGTAAAATTAATGGCAACTTTTTTCTCATTTGTCAAATTATTTTAAAAATTGTTGGAATATTGATTTTATGTGGAAAATAAATTCTATTTGCAATATTCCTCAAAAATTTAAAAATGTTATTTATAATAATATTCTGTATAATATGGTTGTCTTAAATCTATAAGTAATTAAAAGAAAATGAGAAGCTCGGTTTTCTATTGCTAAAATAAAATGGGTAGGCTCTGTGTAAAGAGAAAGCATGTAAGATTATGTCGTGTGTATATATATATATATATATATATATATATATATATATACACACACACACATATAATAAGCACATTTAACAACAAATCAAATTTCTAGTAACTTCCACATAATTCCCAAATTCTGAAATAAAAATTGACTCAGAGCCAAAAGATGCTCTGAACTCCTATGTTAAAGCCAAAGGATTATTAACTCTTTTACTTAGAATCTATTATACTTTCTTATCTAGTTTCCTAATTCATGGCAGGAGCAGGGAGTAGAAGGATCTGGAAAAGCAACATGAGGTGAAGGGAATGGTGAAAAATGCAAAAAAAAAAAAAAAAAAGAGCAAGAGCTTATAGTTTGACAGGTAAAGACAGCTGTATATTAAATTATCATCATAAAAATAGCAATAATGTCTAATATTTACTACATGTTTCTCTTATACTATATACTTTTATATGCCAGTCACTAAGTAGTTTGCCTGGATTATTTTATTCTTATTTTCAAAACCAACCTGTGAGATGTATTATTATTATTTCCATTTTACATATGAGGACTCTAACAGCTAAGAGAAGGTAAATAAAGTGCCCAAGCTCACAGAGTCAGCAAGTTACAGAGCTAGAATTGGAACCCAGAAATTCTGACATGAGAGCCTGACCTCAACATAATAATGGTATAATTGTGATTAATACCTTCTGTGCGAGGAAGTAGGCAAATATTCTTATAAAAGTATTTGGGATTAAAAAAGTAATACATAGGATATAAGGCTCAGTTATTTAGAAAATCTATACATGTGGGTCCACATTTTCTAAGTAATGAAGCATTGTTGTTTCTCTCTGTTTGCTCACTAATATTTACTCCTAAGTTAGAACTCAACTCATGTTGAGTAAAACTAAATGAGATTTTCAACAAAATGTACTTACAGTACCCAGTATTTCTTTTACCGGACATTTTAAACACTTTTAAAATTTTTCAGAAACATGATTACAGTTCTCTCAAGGGTTTTTAATAAAGTCTAAGTAGATGTTCTGGTATTAGTTTATAAAATGCTGAGTCAAAGACTAAGGGTAATTTAGTCTTGAGAACTTTTAAAAGAGTTACACAGTTAAGTCACCTCAGGGCCATATCCTATCTGCTAGTTCTATTTTATTACAGGGTTTAAAATAAAAACTCGGTAGCATTTTCTCTCCTCAGCTATATTCAGAAGCTGGTAATATAAAAGTATGGTTGTGTTTGTGCAGTTGAGAGATTTTCAAGCACTAAAGCTTTTTGAATTGGACCCAGCAGACAGGACAAAAGCTCTTTGTGTGTTGGTATGTTTGTTAAAAGTTAAGCCAAGGAGACTTCTGAGTGTCAGGAGTTGAATTATCTCATTGGACTTGATTAGTTTCAAACTTTATTGTGATGAATAGGTAACATTTCTAAGATGCCATTTGCTCAGAATTTTCTGCAATATATTCTGACAACTTTGCGATCAACTGACTTAGGTCTCATCTGAGTACCTTTAAAAGGGTGGTGGTTAAAAGACTTTCCCTTATAGGGAGGAACATAACCTGAGCTCAGCACTTCCTACTAATTCCCAGGCACTACTAGGAAGACATTAGGCCATGTTTCACAGCGGGTATCAGCACAGCTGTACATGCAGGATATACACACACACAGGCATGTCTTATTTTAGTTGGGTTCAACATCCAGTTGAAACAGGTATCCACAACTAAATAAACATAATAGAACCTGTCCTTTAATGATATGCTCTGATATTTGAGAAGAAAGAAAGATGAACAAAAATAAGAGTATTTGTGTTAGCATTTGAATATTTTTGAGCTCATAAACTGAGCTCACCTGGTTATTAGAAAGAAACAAAACTTTACAAAGTTCAGCTTTGCGGCCATAATTGACATGCATGCTGAGATCAGGGTTAAGTGCCATTACAGGTATGTATACTGTAGACTGACCTGGACCTAAGAACCATGTACCCTTGACACTTTTAGGCCTCAGATATCTCATCTGCAAATTGAGGGACCTGGACTAGTTTTGTGGCTTAATTTTTTTTCTTAGCATCAGACATATTTTTTTTTTCCAATGCAATACTATGTAGAAAAACCAGAAAAAATAAAATTGATTGCATTGGAGCTGCTCTAATTGAAGCAGAGTGGAGTTATGGAACTCATCCTACCTGAACAACAGGAAGCCTCTCAAGTAATATGTGACACAGAGGAAAACCACTAGACTGCATAATCTCAAAGGTTTATGATTCTGTCTTTTTAACTGTTGTCTGTTATATTGATCTGCTATGATTTCACAATCAAACTTGTACACAGAAAAAACAAAGTTTGCCACATGTAACTTGTACTAAAACAGGCAGTCATTTCAGTTGCTACTTTTGAGGCACTATAATTCTGGGATTGAATTATCCTTCTGGACCATAATATCAGTTAAATTTTAAACTTTTTTTTTTTTTTAATTTAAGAGACCACATAATTTGTTATTGTTGTTACTTGACATCATTGCATTTTACCATATTTAGATATATTATCTGAGTTTTCTCAAAGCACTCAGGCTTGGATTCTCAGACACCGATTCAAAAAAGAGATGCTTTTGCTTATCACTTATGGCAAGAACCTCTAGGGAAGAGTGTAGCTCTCTGGACAGAAAGGCAAATTTTAGGACCCGTTAGAAAGAAAAGTTGCTCCTTGCATCTCATTTAATGAATTTAAATCCTCATTTGAGGCTTTTAAGAATCACCCAGGGGTCTTTTAAAACATACAGTGCACTCAAGCTCCACCCCAGACAAATTAAATCTGTGTCTCTAGAGGTGTCTCAGGACACATGAGACATTGGTGTTTTGTTTGTTTTGTTTTATATAACTTTTAACTTTTGAAGGTTGTACATTTACAAAAAGTTTCAAAGGTAATTCAGAGAATCTCCATATATCCCACACCCAATTTCTCCTATTATCATCTAACTTCTAACATCTAACATTAATATATTTGTTCAGTTAGTACTAAAACAGATACATGATTATCAACTAAAGCCCATACCTGATGCAGATTTTCTTAGTTTTTACATATGTCCTTTTTCTGTTCCAAGATCTCATCCAGGATACCATATTACATTTACTCATGTCTCCTTAGGTTCCTCTTAGATGTGACAACTCAGACTTTCTTTGATTGGATGACATTGACAGTTTTGAGGAGTATCAGTCATATATTTTGTACAATGTCCATCAATTGAGATTTGTCTTTTGTTGTTGTTGTTTTTTTTTTTAATGACTGAACTGAGGTTATGGGCTTTTGAGAGAAAGACCACAGAGATAAAGTACCATTTTCATCATATCACATCAAGAGTACATGCCATCAATATGACATTACTGTGAAAATTGACTTTGACCTTGGTTGAAATAGTGTTTATCAGGTTTCTCCACTATTCGGTTACAATTTCTTCCTCCTTTGATAATGCACTCTTTAAAAGAAAGTCACTATGTGTAGCCCATACTTATGGGGAAGAAAGTTATGCTTCAACTTCTCAAGGGGTGAATAGTCACATAAGTTATTTTGAATTCTTCTACTCAGGAGAGAAGAATTATCTGTTGCTTCCCATTTATTTATTTATTCATTCATTCATTCATTCATTCAATTATTTACTTATATCAATATGGACTCATGGATATTCATTTCATACTTTGTGTTATACTCTAATATTATCTGCTCAAATTGCTGCAAGATCAGTTATTGAAAGCTCTTCTATTTGGCTCTTATGTGCCCTTTACGTACCCCCATCATTTGACTGTTTGAGCTTCAGGCTCATATTCCCTGCCCTATCCTTAGCATCAACCATTTCTCAAAGGAAGCCTAGTTCGTTTTATTGGAGAATGGTATTAGAAAGCAATATCTGGGAACTTAGTATGCTTGTTTTTCCCCAATGTGTTGTTGTGCTTAGGCCATCTCAGAGGACAGAGCTAGAAAATATGTGTGTGTTGCTAACACATAAATGTATATGTATCTATAGTAAATGAAACATGAGCTTCTACTAGTGTCTCCAAACCTAATCCATTACCCCGTGGATCATTCTAGCCTTCTCTTCTTGCTTACCTATAACCTCCTCTTCCAGTAGTGAGAAACCTGGCTCTAAACATTCACCATCTGTTTATTAATTGTTCAATTCCAGTATATGTTTACAGTGGCTTTGGAATTGTAAACCTGAAACTAACCAACTAGAAACTAACTTTACCAACTAGAGTGCAGTGCTTATGTACAATTCCTATTGCCGTCAGTCTCCACTAATTCTAACGTTACTCAATGCAACACCTTTTTCTTCCATATCCTTCAGTGAGGTTATACATTCATAATACAATCAGATTTTTTGTTTAGTCTGCATTCCATCTTGGAATTCTGTGATGTCCTCCTAATTGATTTTTAAGGTCTGTGTACATTAAGATACAGTGCATGGGCTGTAAACGTCTGTGGATTTTGACAAATGAACAATGTCAAGTATCAACCAGTAAAATATTACACAAAATATTTTCACTAACCTAAAAAATAGCCAGTGTTTTTCTAAAGCTCACTAAGAGATTGTAGTGTGCATTCAGAATTAAGAACCACTAGACTTTTCTGTTAAGGTCAGTTTCTGGTATATCTAAGAGCTTAGTTTTAGATTTTTGACCTGACAATCTAGAAGACTGGTGTGCTTCTTATTAACTTCTTGCCAAGTTCGTTAACCTCTCTCTGTTCAGGTAACATATCCCCACATTGAGCATTATAACACCTGCCTCAGAGTCATTGGAGTATTTAAATGAATTACCAAAGGTAAAGCAAGTTACAAAGTTGGAAAGGAGTAGGTATTTAGTAAATGTTAGACATTATTACATTGTTTTCACTATTGCTACTTTTATTCATGAGTTATTCCAATCCAATTTGTCAAGAGAGGAGAGAGAGGGAAGAGAGAAAGAGAATGAGTCTTCTCTCTTTTTTTTAATTTTTATGCATTTTAGGTTAAGCATTAACTAGGTTGCTGTCCCCATACAATCATACTTGAGGGTGATACAGAACTAATACCATATCTGCCTTCAGATTTATTAAATTAGAATCTCTGACAGTTGTGGTAGTGGGACAGAGAAACTAGCTCAGAACTGTTTAATGATCTCCTGGTGATTTCAATATGCACTAAAGATGGGGGACCACAAAGCAAAGTGGGAGAGTGCCTCCTCTGCTCCAGCTCCTTAATATTTCTCTGACTCATGTTTGAGAAAAGACTTCCAGGATTCAGAATATGACCAGAAAGAGCAGCTTGGCTGAATGTGCACATGAGTCACTGAAAAAGAGTATTACAGCTGTGATGAGTAACTTTCCTGACTATAAACCTGTTTCCAAATCCATTTCTCAGTTCTGTGTTTCATTTGATTAGCTCAACATGGTTAAAGTGAGGGCAACTCAAGTATCTATCCCCAGGAGGTCTTTGGGATCACATGTTTGGCTCTATACCTTGTCATTGCTTCCTCTTCCAAATAGTAGCTATCTACCCTCTTAATGACATGGGTTTATGCTGCAACAACTACTGCTATAGCATTTCGTTTTATCCTGATCATTTCACCTGCCTGGGGGTGATACAAATATACATTTTTTTTTCTTTCTTTCTCTCTGTTTCTCTCTCTCTTGTGCATGCTCTCTCTTTTTCTCCTCACCTTCTTTCTCTCCTTCTTTAACCCTCCCTTTCTTCCTCTCATACTCCTTCACTCCTTTCCTTCCTTCCTTCCTTCCTTCCTTCCTTCCTTCCTTCCTTCCTTCCTTCCTTCCTTCCTTCCTTCCTTCCTTTCCATCTTTCCTTCGATCCTTCCTTCCTTCCTTCTCCACAGCATTTCCCAAACTATTTTCAAATAACTTACTTCAATGTGAGATGTTAAGAGATTTTGAAAAACAATGCTACCTAAATTGCTTTTAAAATATACCATATCCTCTCTTCAACATCAGCAGAAAATGTCAGCATATTAAAAGCATCGTGATTTTCTCCATATAAATCTATTTATATCAAAGTGTTCATACACATTTGGCAAGTGACATTTTGGAGGGTAATGGGAATGAAATGTACACTTATAAAAATCTCTGGTCCATGGCAAAGAGTAGGAAAAATTATATAATTATATAAAATACATAAAATAAATATACACTTCTCTCTCAGATGGTGCATTTCAGCATCACATAATATGAAGCCCACTTTTTTACACTTAAAAAACTCTATTCCAACCTACTTTATAGGTTTTAGAATCATTTTATAATTAGAAAGTTTTAAATGTTCATATTCAAAATTTAGTAAACCTCTATCATTTTTTAGGCCTTTGTATATATGTCATCTCATTAATTTTTGAAGTTAGTGCTGTCAAAAATTATCCTCATATAAGGGTTGGGGGAAAGACTCAAAAGCAAAAAAACATTAGTCTTGACCAGGGTTCACAACCTTGATATCATTGATATTTTGGGCCAGATAATTCTTTGTTCTGGGGGGCTGACTTGTACATTGTAGGATGGTTTACAGCACCCCTGGCCTCTACATACTACATGCCAATAGCACCTCCCTTCCCTAAGCTATAAAAACCAAACTGTCTCCATTCATTCCCAAATATCCACTGCAGGGGCGGGGGAGGGGGGGAAGCCACGTTAATTGAGAACCATTGGCCTAAATCCACACAGCAAATAAAATGCCAAAGTTGGTGTTTCCTATTTTCTGTCTAAACATTTTAGCTGCTTCTTAAAGATCTATGGTTCAAGACCCATCATGTGTCATTAATTGATAAGATCTTTCTAAAAAAAAGCCATCATCTTTATTAAATGATTCATTGTCTCTTATTGGTGAAACCAAACAGTGAAAATGAGTTCTGTACTCCTTTATAACTTGGCTTGAATCATGGGAACAGACAGGAGCCACCAGCTCTTGTCTTGCAAATGTGTGGCATTAGTATAAACAGGAATGTACAAATAAATCCCCAGCCCCAGTAAAACAGATGGTAGATACGTAATTTTATATCTAACTATACAGCACACCATTAGTATTGAAGCTTCACAGTGTAATAATCTCCTAGTATATGTGCTATCTTCCAAAATGGCATCAAGTTTCTTTATTATTATTAAATCCTTTAAACGATGACAGTGATTAGATTTTTTTTAATCTTTCTAGTATTTTTTTTATCTTCTAATGTTAGCCAGATTTCTGTTTCATAGATTCTACTTTCTCTCAATTATGAAATTTTCCTTGGCTCCGTAACCTCATTTCAAGTCAATTTCTCTAATTTTATCACCTGTATCATCTTCATCTTTTCTTTTAAAGTTCCTATTTTCTTCTGTGGAGAAAGAATCTCCATATTCATTTGTCCCCTCAATAAATTGCCTCTTTTCTGCTTCTGAGAAAGCTGAATGCCCAAGTACCACCTTTCTTCATCAAGTAATAAGTCATTTTAATGTCTATATCTATAAATAGATGATTGATGATGATGATGATGATGATGATGATGATGATAATGATGATAGATAAATAGATTCCTTCTTAAAATAATTTTTAAAAAGAATTCTAAGCTGGCATTTCCTTCCAGGTAGTTTTCTTAGATAAAAGTCTTAATTGAGAAGAAATATCCTATTGAATCTCTTTTGACACAAAATTTTAGAAGACCAGAAGTTAAGGTCAAAACTTCTGAGTTGGCTATGATGTATTTTGCCCCAAGGCTGAGTTGTGCCAAGTCCAGGATATGAAAAGTAAAGACAACACCCTTCAGTTCTCTTGCCCTCAGAAGCTTTCCAGGAGGACCCAGAGTGTTCTGTAGCCCTGGAGCCAAATAGCCTAAGCACAAAAGATTCCCACTTGGCATAACAAGAAGGTTTGTTTTTTTCAAACTCTGCACAGTTTTATAGGGACTAGAGATTCTTTCTTTTTAATTGTGAGAAAATACCTTCAAAATTAGAAAAGGCATTAATAGTTAACTCCCAGCTAGACAGAAGAAGGTACTCTTTTATCAAATATTATTTGGCAGGTTTAGATTGTTGGCTATATCTTGCTTCTCCCTGCTTCATAACCTCCTTTAAAACCTCCCCTGTTACCCCTACTTATCTTCTCAAAGATCGATTCCTTGTTTCAATTAAACATCAAGATCACAGAAGTTCACAGCCAGAGTAAAAATGAATTTTTTCTGGGACCATTTTAAAACAATCGCTAGGTATATTTTAGGGTAGTGTTTCCTAAAATGTTATCTCAAAAAGAAGCTACTTTTAAAAAAAGTTAATTCCTAAACTGTTGAAATTACACAATCACCCTTCTTCATTCCAGATGTGATCTATAATAATTTGTTTATTTAACAAATCCTCTGAGGTCTTTAAATTCATAACCAGATTTGAGATTCACTGCTTTAGAAGATTTCATGACTGCAAACAAAACTCTGGAACAATGAATGGAGCTCCAGTACAATGGGGCCAGAGGAGAGGGTCTGGAAATTTGCTGATCTCAGCATTTGCCTAGCATATTATTTAGCATCCAAGGAATATCTTTCAAATAGTGAAATAATAGCATTAGCACAATACAGTAAACATCAAGAGCTACATTTATTATTTATTTAGGTTAAGAAATAGGGTGAGAGCTTTACATACTTATTTTATGTCTTTCTAAAATGATTTTTTTTTTTCAGAAAAAAACATATTATAGACTTGCTTTTACTAGTGTTAATATACTGAGGCTCAAAGAGGTTGTATCAACTAAGGGAATACTTGAACCCAAAATGTCAATCTTCAAAATATGTGCTCTGGCTACTATACTGCCTGTTTGTCTCTCATTTCTTGTCCTCCTTCTACAAATATTTATTGAGTGCCTACTATGTTCTAGGTGCTAGGGATACAGCAATAACAAGGGGAAAACAGTTCTTCTCGTGGAACTTAAATTCTTTTGTGAAGAGAGAGAAATCACCTACGAAATGTAATAAATTTATATATTATATAGTATTTTAGGAGGTAATAAGCAATATGAAATAAAATTGGAGCAGGGAGGGGGAATGAAGAATATGTGAGAGGTAATACATTGTAAATGAATTGGTCAGCATACACATATTGAAAGAGTAACTTTTAACCAAGACTTGAAGACGGAGAGGGAGAAAGTCATGAAGGTATCTTTTTAAGAAGCAAAGTTACCTAGAGACATTGCAATACTTAAAGTCTCATTTTATTGAGCTAAATTCCCATAACAAGAGAGATTATGCCCTAGAATTACAGATTCATATAACTAAACCAGACATTAATCTGGAAATTTATGTCACTTAGCTTCTTAACCATAGCAAAAATTTATCACGTACCACCCTCCTTATTCTCTTCTCCTGCTTTGCTTTTCTCCACAGAACTCATACCATTTGAGATACTATATATTTCAGTTATTGATTTTTTTCTGTGCTATTATAATGTAAATACAATGAAGGAAGGAATTAGTGTCCATTTTGTTGAGTCATACCTCAAGTGACCCAGAAGACTGCATGACATATATTAGACCCTCAATAATTATTATTGAATGAGTGAGACCCATACAAAAAAGCTGACAGCTTCAGATAGTAGCAGAACATCCCCATCACCCCCACTCCCGAGGGTAAGTTCACAGTTTGAAAAGGTATGACGTTCTACTGGTGCTGTGTTAAAAAAATAAAATAAAATAAAAGATAACCCCTCTTGCACAACCTCAGGAAGTAGGTGAGAGGTAATGTGCCCAACCCAGGAGGAAAAGCAGCGGTAGCTCTAAGTTGGCATGCACTATCTAACTGATCAGTAAGTGGTGTCTTTCATCATTGCATATGTTTGTCATTGTCCCCATATCACTGAGCGAAAACCTCAGTCAGTCACTCAGGAATCTAAAAAACAGAGACTAAGAGTCAAAGCATGAGTTCTCTAAGAGTAAGAGGTAGAGAGTATACATCATCCCCAGAACCTAGCTCAAGACTAAAACTCAAAATGAACACTGAAAAGATGACTGAATGGATAAAATCTTCATTTTTCCACTGTTAAGGACAAACCTTGATATCTCATAGGCTTAATAAAATTAACATTTATTTCTTATCACATAAATTAAGTTATGGAATAGATGGTTTTCTTTCAACTCTTGTAGCTTAGAGAAATCTCTTTCTCATGTAAAATGATGAGGTTGATAACCTTTGGCTTCTTTCCCAGCATCCATTTACTCCACTTCTTTAAGCATTGTGAATCTCCATTTGTCAGGAAGCCCTGTAGTCTAGGTGGTACTGGCTATCCCGCCAAATGAGGGGGTGGTGGGGGTTTGGAATTCCGATTGACAAAAGTATTAAAGTAAACCAATGCATTCCATCTCCTTGTGATAGAAACCATAAATAACCTGAAAATGAAGCATATATTGTAAACAGAGTTGGGTAATGGGAAGTGATATAGTCCTTAATGAGATTTTTGAACCACTAGATCGAGTCTTACCTGAAGCTTGTTTATATTCAGACTATTTACAAAGACTATTAATTCCCTTTTTGCATGAGTATGAGTGTTTTCTGTTGCTTGCAGCAGAAAAAAATCCTGATACAGATAATCTAACTGATATAACCTCCAAAATTCATTTCAACTCTGAAGTTCCAAGTTTCTGTTTATTTGTCTTCTGATAAAAATTATTTGGAATTAAGAGCAAAATAAATTCAGAAAGGCTGCCAAAGATAGAGCAAAAGTACTCCAGAGAGATATGGCTGAGGTGAAGAAACCTTGACAGAAAGCCTCTCCAAAGGCACATCCATCTGAGGTGAACTGATTGATGTTAGGCTCATGTCTGCAGTATTTTACAACTGTAATGGCCAGTAAATAAAAAGAAATTGTTTCTGTCAGCTTACCACCTTTCTTATCATGAATGAAAGAAGTGAAAGTGCCAGATCTTCCAAAAAGTGTGTAATGGTCCACCAGGCTCCCTCCCATTCTACCTTCTCCAAGGAGAAAAATGATTTTTGCATTGTCAGAGTAGGATGTAGCATCATGTTAACATCACTAAACAGACTCAGTAATGCCCATGACTTTTAATAAGCTTAAAAGTACACTTCAATCGTACTTCACAATGATGTTTACATTTTATATATAAAGATATTAAAATGTATTCCTTACTTGGTCAAGTTGCATCACAAAACTAGCCCAGGAGTTGGGGGGATGGCTTTCTAGCACTTGTCTTTCCGCGTGTCAAAAATACCATGGCAAATAACTTCCTAAAATACTGTTGAAGATAAACTATATATTAACTAAAGACATCTCTTTTCCTCATTTTAGATGCAATTTTTTATTTATTTTCATTTCTTTTTATCGAGTCAATTTCTCTGCTAACTTCTTCACTAGCCCACCACTATTCATATGATTTCTATTTTTTTTTATTAAATAAAATTGAATTCTGGTTCCTAAATTATTTTTTTTAGTTAACAAAGAAACATCTGAGAACTCCGGAAGAGGAAGACATTGGGATAGTGCAATGTGTGACCACTGAATGTAGTGTTTAAAAATAATAAGTTTTGGAACCTATTTTTAAATGCTTGAAACCACTTATGAACTGTATGATCAAAGAGAAGGTATTTCACCCCTGTGATACATTTGCCTTATAATAATAATAATAGTGGCATGAAGGGCTATTGAGATGATAAAATATGTTAACACATAAAGATACATAGAGCAGTTTCCTGGTATAGCTATTGCTACTGTGGTTGCTAATCCCACATTTCCATTTGTGACAGATTTTTATAAATTTACTTCAGTTAAATAAATGCAATTATTGTGAGAAAAATGTTAAGTGGACACTCATCCAGTGGTATATAAAAATAGAAATGTAAAGTATTATCTTGTTTAGAAAGAAACTAATAAAATTGCTTCAGAATCTGGAGAGCAAATATTAAAGAATGACATGGAATTGATGAAAGATATGTATTTTATTACTCAAGATATAAAGCATATTCCAAGCATGATAAATAAAAGGTAATTTAAATCTAGGCACATTATACAGAAACTTCAGAATACCTTGTGGGTCTTTAAAAAAATCAGAAAAAAATAGAGTTGAATTTCAAAGGCAAGAAAACAAAACTTATCTCAGACTATATCATACCTCTACCCTAGACACTCTAAATCTACAAGACCCATTTAATGGTACCAGCAACAATGAAAATAGAAAGGTAAATTCAGAAAAACAGTTTTAGATAAAATATTAGGATTTTGTGGCTTGTTACTTGAAAAGAGTGAACATAGAAAAATAAGAGAACAAAGATGATTGCAAAACTTTGAGTCAACATAACCAGGAGGCTGCTCTCTAAGACAAGAGGAAAAACTGTGAAGTTGGAAAGATCTTGGGTACTTGCAGGAACTCACGTGTTTGAGGAAATCTATGAAAACCCTAAGCAAGGGTATTTTATAAGAAGTACAAATTTGAGCCTGAAGCTAAGCTGAGAAATAAAAACTGTAGAAAAGATTTAGTTGTTATGAAAACAGGGTTGGTAAGTAAAAGCTGTGAGATAAATGAACACCCAGCAGAAAAGAAGGAGACCAAGAAGAAAACCTTGGGAAGAGTCTACAAAAACAAAACAAAACAAAACAAAAATACTAGACACACAGAGAAAAGCAGCAACTGACAAATTAAAAGGACCAAGAAACAATGTCATATAAACTTGAACAATGAAGAATTTAGAAAAGTGTATGGTTATATATCAGATTATAAGAAAGTAGAAATTCAACTTTAATTAATTTAATCATAAAGAATTTTATAGAAATGCAGATAGATCAGTTATATAATTATCTAAAAACTTTGAAATGGCAGTGATTCCAGTTTTGCAAAATTTCTGCTCTGCCATCCTCAGCTGCCCCAGTTTCAGATGCCCCAGTTACAGATGTAACATGTATACATGACAATGACCAGTGGGAAAAAAGTTATGTTTCATTTATGTCTCTTTTTATTCACAGAAAATGTTCCCCAGATATAATACCTCCTACCGCCTAATGTTCAATTTTTTTCTCTGCTCATTGGCCACAACACAGTCAAATGCTGATTCCCAAACCAACCAATGGTAAGGAGTATAGATTTCACTATAATTCACTTAAACTTTACAAAGATACATCATCATTTCTGGTCACATGGGCTAGCAGAAATGAATGAAACTGGGGTTTTACCAAAAAGTTTAGAACAAGGGAAGATTTTAGGTAGGAACCAAAAGTGTCTGCTAAAATGATCAGTAATATTAAATGATACACAGCAGTCAAATATGTTAGAAAGTAACAAGAGATCATTGGACTTGTTCTTTAGAAAGATGTTATTTTGATTCCTTTTAAATGGCAGGCACTGCTGAATGTGTGGAATACAAGGACGAGTAAGGCTTGCTCCCTGCCTTTAGGTCTCCATAGTTTAGAAAGAGAAGTGTGCAGTAAAATAATGAGACTAAAGACCAGGTAGTAGAAGTACAACCTGCTTAGTTTAGCAAGAGTATTATGCCACAACAAATTTCCACAGAAATGAATTTGTTCAAATAGTACAAAACTATTTGAGAACATTACTTTACCCGACAATGCAAACTTTTATGTACCTATGTTTCTGGTCCTAAAATATTTAGGGTAAAGATGATATACTTTTGATTTGGAAAAAGTAAAATCTGAAATTTATTTTTTTGTCATATTACTTGCTACGTATAATATTTTTAGACAGTGGAATTTAATTTGAGAATTTATACCTATAATTTCTACAGTTTATTAGTCCAAAAAACAGCTTATCTTAATGATATGGAGTCTAATCTTATGGTAAATCAGGATAAGTAATACATTTTCTGGAAATAGGTTTATAGGAGAGAAAAAGTAAATAATTTGAACAACTATGCAGGACACAGTTTCTCAAGCACTTATATATCTATGTCTGAATTGGTAAGCATAAACACTATGACATTAAAGTTGAAAAAAAAATCACAATTCACAATTAGATATATTCTACGTTACTGATGATTTATTTAGCCCCATGGAATCCTCATAGTTTGGCCATTAGAGTAACACTTTATTGACAAAAGTTCATTTTTGATCTCTTTTATTAATTTAAAAGATTATTCCAATTACCTCAAACCATCCAGTATAGAAAATGGCCTGTTTTCTTCTTAGAAGTTAATGTTCTATCTACTTATTTAATTTTAAAGCTTTCTAATATTTTAGCATAGTTATATTTGTCAATTTTTACAACTGTGCCAAAGATAAAATATTAGACGAGTAAAAAATAATGTGAAATTCTTTTGGAAAAAAATCAAACAAAAAAATCCTGACCTCAACATCCATAATTTTTTAATTATTATTTTTTACTGGATGGGTACACATAAAAGTAGTTGAAGTTTCTGTGAGATTTCACCCAGATACTTCTCTACAACTCCAGTAAATTAATTATAAATTACTGTGGACGTGGAACCACAACCAATACATCAAGAAGGAAAGAGCTAAAAGTCAGGTGTATACAAATGGAAACAGTCGCTTTTATCTTTGTAAATCATATTTTTTAGTGTTAATAAGAATAAAGTCCCAATTATGGTCATGAGCCAGCAGCAATGAATTACTTTCAATGAGTTTTAAGTTAGCAGCTCTCCTGCTGTTCTCCATCACCAAAATTCATGAACCTATAGTAACTAGGTTAAAGTATACATTACGTGTGGATATTAGTCATAATTAAATTAAAATTAAAGAAATCCACAAGTCTTGTGTTGTCAGTTCGTTAATTTGGACCATATTAACTTGACTCATTTATATTTTAATTCTACTGAATCCTACACAATGATTCTCAGTACCGAAGTAAGTTTGAAAAACAACACTATGCAAAAAATTCAAGGCCCTCTAATACTGCCTTGTAAAAACAAAAAGTCATATGAGCTTATGTGTAATTAACAATGTGTAGAGAAATAAATTCAGTAGGCCTGTATACTTCTTTAGTGTTGAAAGCCTAACATGTGGAAGTCACCATGCAAATAAAATAATCAGTGCAAATAGGTATCTAGATTATTATCATAAGGTAAACAATGATATTGTTTAAGAGAGATAATGGGCAGATTATGTAATGGGCTTCAAAACCACTTATTCTTGAATCTACAACCTTGCCATAGGCCCATCTAGGGGTCATGTGACCTTGGGCTCCTGACTGCACTTAGCCTATGACCTGCTTTGGCCAAAAATATATGGGGAGAAACAGCAATGTGATAATTCTGAACATAGACTCTAGGAGGCCTTTTATGTTTTTACTTGTATTTTTGTGCCTCATTTAGAACCACAAATAGGTGCTGTTTTTTTAATCTGATACCAAAAGCAACAAAAGCAAAAAAAAGCAAATGAGATTATATCAAACTAAAAAACTTTGCACAGGGAAGAAAACCATCAACAAAATGAAAATGCAACCAATGGAATGAGAGATAATTGCAAATCATATGTCTGATAAGGGTCTAATATCCAAAATACATTTAAAAAATTCATACAACTCAATAGCAAAACAGTATGGATTAAAAAAAATAGGCAGAAGAACTGAATAGATACTTTTCCAAAGAAGACATACAGATGACCAACAGATACATAAAAAGATGCTCGATGTCATTAATCATTAGGGAAATGCAAATCAAAACCACAGTGAAATATTACCTCACACATTTTAGAATGTCTATTATCAAAAAGACAAGTAATGGCAAGTGTCAATGAGGGTGTGGAGAAAAGGGAAGCTTGTGCGCTCTTGGTGGGAATGTGATTTGGTGCAACCACAATGGAAAACAGTATAGAGTTTCCTCAAAAAAATTTTAAAAACTGCCGTATGGTCCAGCAATTACACTTCTGAGTATTTATCCAAAGAAAATAAGAACACTAATTCAAAAACATATATGCACTCCATATTTATTGAAGCATTACATATAATAGCCAAGATATAAAAACAACCTAAGTGCTCATCAATAGTTGATAATGTAACAACTATGTATGGTACCAGATTTATCAGGGGATCACTTTGTAAGTTACAGAAACATCTAATCAGTATGTTGTACACTTGAAACTAATATAATGTATGTCAACTGTAATTGAAAAATAAAAAGATTACTAAATAAAAAAATAGATCAATGGATACAAAAATTGTGATATATATATGTGTGTGTGTGTGAGTATGTGTGTATAATATTATTCAGACATGAAAACAAATGAAATCTTGACATTTGTGACAACGTGATTGGACCTAGAGAGTATTATGCTAAGTGAAGTAACTAAGACAAGACAAACACTGTAGGATCCCTCTTATATGTATATATCTAAAAACATGACACTTAAAAAAGATCAGACATATTTGACAAAGAACAAAGTATAAATTATAAAACTGAAAATGATCACCCTTGAAATTTAAAAAAATTATGAATAAACAGCAGATTTCATAGAATCAGAAAGAAAATTAACAAATCGAAAGATAGATCCAAAGACACTACAACAACAAACAACATCTGGATGGAAAATATAAAAGATATTGAGACAGAGAGGATAGAATGAAAAGATACAAAACATGTATAGTAAGAATTCCCGAATATGAGAATACAGTGAAAGGGAGAAAAGCAATATTTAGAGAACATATTTATATGTTTTCAAACCAATGTAATGTAGGTACCAGTGAAGAATGTGAGACGGTTATTAAGTGCCAGTCTCTTAACTCTCTTTTCTAGCATGACTAAAGTAAATAATACCACTAGAATAATTAATTAATTTTGAAAGATTACATTTAGATGGCAACTGATTCATCATCATGAGAAGTATATGCAATAGTTAATGTGATAGTGCCAGGAGGAAGACCAGAGCCATGTGTCCTGACCGTGCAGACTTGCAATAAGAAGAATGCTGTCTACATCAGCTAAAGCCCAGACAACCTATAGATACCTGAGCGTTATTAAATGATTATTGTTTTAATTAAGTATTAAGAAAGTTTGACAGGCAACATTATTTTCACAAGATCTAACCAATATTACACACATGCACACACACACACACACATACAAAAATCACACAAAATTTAACAGTTACATCCACCTAGGGAGGGGGACTGTAGGTGTCTTCATTTTTAATGATGGGCAGATAGAACTTGTCCATTTAAAAATGCTGAGGGTGGGTGTTTAATGTTTAAAGTGCGCAAGAAAACACATAGGGAAAATATCTATGCTTCTGCATACACAGGAAGCAATCTGGGAATAACATGCTTTAGCATAATTCTCTGGATTACAGATGTTGTGATAGCCTCCTTGTTCAAATTTATGAAATAAGGCTGGAATAAGGAGAGAACTGAGAAAGATCTGAGATAACTTTCCTCTCTTCTCTCTCTCCATGAGGACCTAGAATGCTGGTTTTCATGTTCAGTGTCGTTTCAAAGGGATCTGTTTTGTAACATGGCTGGCTGGAAGGGGAGAAATTGATGATTCTAAGGTTAAGTTGTAGAGTTTTAATAAGAAGAGAAAGTCTCTAATATATTATATATCAATATGGTATATGATATTAATGCTACTTATATCACATTAATATGGTGTAAAGATGGTGACAAAATTCAATTTATAAAATATTTTGTAGAGACCATAAAGTTGGATATGTTCATCAGTTCATCGGTCTGAATGGATAAGTATCTTTCACTGCCTCATAATACACACTGCTAAGAGCTTGTGGGATTCTCCAAACACTTTATGTATAATTATGCCATTAAGGTAAATCTGATGATGGTAGTAACATTAAATTAGGGGAAGCTAACACTAACTGTTTTTAAAAATAATTTTCAATTAACTTACATTAAGTCTGTTTTCATTTTCATTATTTTAATTTTATTTACAAAATGCCTACACAAGTTATCTGGCTTTAAGTTACAGTGAATTTCATAACAGCAATCAAAACCATTTTATTTGTGTAATGTAACACCTTTAATGAAAGTACTGTTCAAATAAGACCTCAGATCCTCCTGTATATGGAATATGCTCTGAAAGTAAATTAGGCAAATTAAAAATTTTTCTCTACCAATTTAGGCTGATATCACATTTGGGAGTTTGAGGAAGCAGTCTGATTTATCTGTGATAAGGTCTAAATAAAATTGATAGATAATTTTATTTATTTATTTATTTATTTATTTATTTATTTATTTATTATTAGCACCACCCAATTAGCCCCATAAGTGACACATCTAAAGGGTATTCTGAACAGGTACTAGAGCCTGCTGGGGCAAACTCCTCTTCATGGGGCCAGCCCCAACACAGCAGGGGCCAATCTGTGGCTGTGGCCAATCTGTACAGCCAGTAAAGCCAGAGAGTCAATACCATCCACTGATGTGCCAAGATCAATCAAGGCTCAACTATAACAGTAGGACACACTCAATTCACACAAGGGACACTCCTCCAGTATCCAGCTTAGGTGACCAGGGAGACGGTGCCACTGGGCCCCACAGGACTACTACCATACTAAGACTGGGAGATGTAGCGGATCTACCTAATACATAGAAAAAAAAACACAGAGAGGCAGCCAAAATGAATGAGGAAGCAAAAAAAAAAATTGTCCCAAATGAAAGAACAAGAAAAACTAAAAAAAAAAAGAACTAAATGAAATGGAGGCAAGAAATCTATCAGCTACAGAGTTCAAAATACTGGTTATAAAATGCTTAAGGAACTTAGACCTTCAACAAAGGTATAGTAAGCATACAAAAAGACACAGAAACTAGAAGAAAGGACCTGTCAGAAATGAAGAATATAACTGAATACATTAGAAGGAAATAATAGCAGATTAATGAAGCAGAGGATCGAATCAGAGATTTACAAGATGAGGTAGCAGAAAACACCCAATCAGAACAGCAACAAGCAACAAGAAAAAAAGAATTAAAAAAAAAAAATAAGAACAGTTTAAGGGATAACATCAAATGTACCAACAGTCACATCATAGGGGTACAAGATAAGTTTAAATGTCATTTTGGCCATTTCTGTCAATTTTCTTCTTTCTCTATGGTTACTGCAAGCTGGCAGTGAATAGTTAATACAATTGTATAAATATTTCAGACTCCCATAAACTCAACCATCAAATTAGGAGGAAAAGTTGGTTTTTGCTTATATTCTCAAAATTCATTGTCTACATTGCCCTCACCCCATGACCTGCTTTGGCCAATGGTTATGGGCAGAAAAGACAATGTGTCAGTTTCAAGCTTTGGCCATAGGAGATATTTTACAGAGGTCTTCTATTACTAAACTCACTTAGTGATTACCCAATTTGCCACTTCATGTTGTTTGTATGTATCTCTTTTGGATAGTCTTACAAATGCCAAAAAGCAGGTTGTTTCCCCTTAGACATTCTTTTCTTTCAACCACAAAATTTCATGACAACATCCAGTGACATAAGGCCACGAATGCATTACACCAAGTAGGAAAGAGGTGAGAGGTTGAGACTTCCTTCAACAGTAAAGAAACAATGAGAATAGATGTGAGAAGAGGAGCAACCAATGGCTGTCTGATTGCTTGCACATTTCTTGTCACTGACACAGAGCCATACTTAGATGACAACTGAAATTATCATTAGATTTGATGGCTTCAAAATCTCCATCTCTGTATTTGAAGTTAAGGGGTTTTGCTGCACTAGTAAGTATCATTTCCAAAGGAGAGCTTGTTGAGTAGTATCAGTGCTAAAGCAACAATAGCAGAAAAGAAAGAATCTTTGGTGAAATCTTTTCTCTGGGTGGAGAATGCTCTGTTTCAGCCTCATGGCCTCTGCACAGGGCAGGTAATATCATGGCACCTTGATTTGACAGAGCAAGCAGGTGAGAAGAGTCAGAGAGAGGACACCCAAAATTCAGGCCATCATTTTTTTTTGTAACCTAATATTTGAAATGACGTTCCATTATTTTGCCATATTGTATTCAATAAAAGCAAGTCACTAGCTCCACTGTACACTCTAGGGCAGGGGGTTACAAAAGGCATGAATATCAAGAGGCAGGATTATTCAGAGCCATTTCAAAGGCCTTTTACTACAGGGATAGATAAATTTTGAAAGATGAGGGATAGAGGAAAAAGAGTGGTTAAGAGGTCTTTGAGAATTTAGAAAAATACACAGAGCTGGGTACCAACATACCACAACTACATTTCCAGAAATCACTGTTTACAACTGCCCTTTGAAGGAAATACACTATTATTACTATTTTATAATGAAAAACACCTGGATTTTGCCTAAGATTTTACAGCTCTTGGGTGATGCCAAAATATTAACTAAAGCAACTGAACCCCAGAACCCATATTTTATTGCTATAGTATACTATAAGGAAGAAAGTATGAAATATTGTAGAAAGGGAGCTATACAACTGCCAAGAATAACTTTTTTAAAAAGTTAGATATTATCATAAGTCTTATCAAATAAGAAATTTCTTTTCTCTGCCTAATTACTGGATTGTATCATCACATGTTTAGTTTTATAAGAAACTGTAAACTGTTTTCCAGAATGACTACCATTTTACATTCCCACCAGCAATATGAGTGATCCAGTTGCTTTTCATTCTTGTCAACATTTGTTGTTGTCTCTATTTTTTTTTTCATTTAGCCATCCTGTTAGGTGTGTAGTGATATTTCATTATTGTTTTGATTTGTATTTCCCTGATGGCTAATGATGTTGACCATTCTTTCATGTTCTTATTTGCCTTCTATATGTCCTCTTTAGTGAAATGTCTCTTGATATTTTCTTTTTTGATTGAATTGTTCGGTTGTTGTTTTGTTCCTTCTTAATGTTGTTGAGTTTTAAGGGTTCTTTATATATTCTAGAAACTAGTTCTTTATCAGATGTGTTTTGCAAATATTTTTCCCTGTCTGTTGCTTATCTCTTCATCTTCTTCATATAAACTTTCATAGAACAAAATCTTTTAATTTTAATGAGGTCCAATGTATGAATTTTCCCTTTGATTGATTGTGATTTTGTTGCCTATGAACTCTGTCTAGATCTAAATGCTGAATATTTTCTTCTTTTTTTTTCTAAAAGGGTGCTATACTTTTCATTATATTTAAGTACATGATCCATTTTTTGTTAACTTTTGTATAAAGTGTGACATTTAGGACAAGGGTTATTATTTTGCCTATGGATACCCAATTACACTAACAGAAATTGTTTAAAATACATACATTGATTTGCACTTGCATTTATGTCAAAAATTACTTGAACATATATGTGTGGGATTATTTCTAGATTCTCTATTCTGTTCTATTGATCTATGTGTCAATCCCTTTACCAATGCTACACCATGCTTATTGTAGTCTCTCTTGTAAATGCTATCAGTAGATTTAGCACTCTGTACTAGACTCTGTGCTAGATTGAAAAGTAGGTCCCCAAAAATATCCATATCCTAATCCCCAAACCTGTCACTATGTTACCTTACATAACAAAAGGGACTTGGCACTTGTGATTACATTATGGATCCTGAAATGGAGAGATGAGCCTAGATTCTCTGGGTAGGCCCAATGTAATCATAAGTGTCTTTATAACAGAGAGATGGGAGTGTCAGATTCACAGAAGATGTGATGACAAAAGCAGAAGTTGGTATATACAAGGAAGGGACCACAAGCCAAGGGAAGCAGGTAGCTTCTAGGAGCTGGAAAGGCAAGGGTATCAATTCTCCCCTAGAGTCTGCAAAAGAAATGCAGCCTGTTGACAGGCTGCTCACTTTTGGAGCTTCTGACCTCCAGAACTATAAGAGAATAGATTGGTCTTGGTTCAAGTCACTAAATTTGTAGTAATTTGTTATAGTGGGAATAAGAAACTGATAGTCTCCAAGTAAGTTTTCCTTAAATCATGTTCACTTATACAGCTCCACCAAATCTTCCTTTCCATTCCCTTTCTTGTAATATTACTGCTTTTTTGACTGACAAGTTAGTAAAAAAAAAATCTGTTTACTAGAGTTAGTTTTGAAAACCAATTTCTACTGAGAATAGTACTTCAAAAATCTTCTGGAGACATAGGGAGATTTTTAGATCAAAGGGATTTATGTGTCTATATGTGTGGATGTATACCAATGAGTGCAAAAATAATTTGCAATTTACATATATATATATGTATATACATATATATATATGTATATACAAACACACACATACATTTAAAACATCTCAGGCTGCCTTTGTATGTGACTTGTAACTGAAAAAACTTAACTCAGTATGACAGTCTAATGCATATGGCTTTGGGGACTTTTAAATTTTTTAATTTAGGTATGTACTTATTGCTGACAACTTTCACTTGGTTGTGGTAATTAAAATAGGGGATATATATCTCTGTGTATTAACATATGATGAATAATTTTCTCTAAGACTGTGTCGAAATCGTGGCTCAGAAGGGCGTCAGAGAGGGTGAAGTACATCTCAATATTTTTTTTTTAAGAGGAAGGGATTAAACATTCAATATGTAATATATTATAAAAAATTGATATAGATCAAAACCCATTATGTCTAAATCCTTAGGGCATCTGGAATGTCTGCTGTGATGAAAGTTTTTTTAAGAAAACACAGCTGGAAATCACATTCTCAGATGGACAAAAGCTAAGTTAATATCACTCTCTCTGGCAAATTTACAAATATAAAAGATTATATTTTAATGATATAAGCAAGGACAGGGTTTATACATATATATATATATGCATCCTTTATCCCCTTTCCCCTCTCTGAGCTCCTGGAGAATTTTAGGTAAGTCACTGTCTTCTGCTTTGGGTAATGGTGAATCCAGATCTTTTTCCTAGATAGGTTCTTATAACTTCAGAGGTTAGGGGTAAGAGAAATAGGAAAGTGAAAAGCAATTATAACTTAATGAAACATAATATGCATTGTTAAATACTATATTTGGTAGTATTTTCTTCAGCATTGTTTATATTGACACTAGAAGTATTTACCAAAAAGAAAGGAGGGAAGAGGGAAGGAAAGGAAAGGAAAGGAAAGGAAAGGAAAGGAAAGGAAAGGAAAGGAAAGGAAAGGAAAGGAAAGGAAAGGAAAGGAAAGGAAAGGAAAGGAAAGGAAAGGAAGGGAAGGGAAGGGAAGGGAAGGGAAGGGAAGGGAAGGGAAGGGAAGGGAAGGGAAGGGAAGGGAAGGGAAGGGAAGGGAAGAGAAGAAAGAAAAGAAAAGAAAAGAAAAAAAGAAAAGAAAAGAAAAGAAAAGAAGAAAAGAAAAGAAAAGAAAAGAAAAGAAAAAAGAAAAGAAAAAAATCATTTGTAGACTATATGGTCAAATAATAAAAGTACCTTTATGTCATATGAAAAAAACTTTAGTTTTCATCCTAATTATACTTTTTAAAAAAGGATTGTTATTGCTGAAGATATGAACTCATTTATCTACTCATTTAAAATCAATTAATCAAAATGCCATGATATATATAACAATATCTATATAATAATATCACACATTTTAAATAAGTATTTCGTAGAATGTTATTTTTTTATTAAACCTAATAGTACAAGGTTTTGCCAAGCTGATTTTCATTTTCTTCAAACATTATCATTATCATATTCTCTTTCTGCCTTCCCTTAAGTGGCTTCCTAGGATACTCAAAGCAAACAAAAACCAACTTAACCTGCCATTCAAGGCTTTTCATGTTTTCTTGTTTCTTTTCTTCCTCCCTTCCTTCCCTCTCCCTCCTTTTCATCTTCCTCTCTCTCTCTATTTCTCTCTCAGTCTGATATTAAGTCCTTGCTATGTGGTAGGCACTACTCTAAGTGCTGGTGCCATTATAGGGAACAAAACGAGTCAGGGCTGTTGCTCTCAGGGAGTCCTTGTTATGAGGAAGTATGTTTAATAGAACGAATAATACTAGTCTTAAGCCAAAGAAGCCCAAATATGTGAGTTAAGAGCATGATTTCTGGAGCTGAGTTTCAAGCTAGGCTTCATAACTAATAAATGTCTGTCTGACTTTTCATAAGTTACTTACTCTCCCTGAGACTACATATTTTTCACTGACAGGTAAGGGATAATAATAATAGATAATGTTGATGAAGAAGAAGAATGATAATAACTACTTCATAGTTTCACTAAGAAGACTGAGATAATACTCTTAACTATACAACTGGATATTCTAAAATCTCAACAAATGGTATCATTACCATTAATATTACTGTTGTTGTTAGGGGTTGAGCTAAATAATACACCTGCATTTAAGGATTTCAGCTGTATTCGAGAACTACCAATCATCTTCCTGTGATTTATAAAGATAATAGTTTTTAATGATCAAAATAATATTCCCATGAAATCAAATTGACTTGGAATTTGTAACTAGAATATCTGAAAATGGACAGTAGAATGATTTTCTTCCAAGTTCCCTTCCAAATCAAGGAGGGTGAAGGCGATTTTATTATAAGTCAATATGTAACTTAATGTACTAATGCAATCTACTGAAAGAAGGGAGAAAGCAATGCCTGAGTTTGCAGCCCACTGCTCCTCCAGAGCCAGGTGGTATTCACACAGCACATGTTCCCAAGCTCCTGACTGGCTGCCTGTCTTATCTGCTTCTTTTCAACCTGACAGGGGTCGATAAAGCATTGCAGAGAACAAAGAGGATGTGCAGAATAATAATGGTGATGAAGAAATTAACAATCTTGAATCATACTTCAGTCTGGTGAATAAAGGAGAGATCATTTATTCTAGGATATGCATTTATTTTAAGCTCTAATTATTATTATTATTGTAATACATGCAAGAAGGAACATACAAAGCAAGGCTTATAATGTGATTCATTGTGAGAGCTTCAATGACCCCAGGAATAAGAATGAAGGAAATAAAAGATAGCTTTGTGAAATGAGTCTCTATTAGATCTTATGTTGGTATTTCCATGCAATTTTTTTTTGCCCAGATCCTTTTATGCTTACTACTGAAATTATGCTAAAAAAGAAGTGAAGGGTGCCCACAAAAGGCCTCTAGGATCACCATGGTTTTAACTTAAAGGAAAATGTTTTGCATTTCATTGTAGCAATATAATGATTCCATTAACAAAAAGGAAAAAATGGAAAAAATATATAAAACATACATGGGTCATAAAGGAAATGACTTAGTATGAGGAGAAGTGGCGTGTAATAGAAACAGTCCTGGGCCAGGAATTAGAAATCTTGGCGGAAGTTCCAGTATATCTCTAACTGGAAGCATAACCCTAGGACATTTACAAAATAAATTTCGGACTCCCAATGACCCATCTGTCCAGTGCAGGGAGATTTTAAAACCTACTTTTTATTTCCCGAACAGTGTTGTTCCAATTAAAGGAGAATAAGATGTGATTCTCCTCATAAATTATAACTACAAGCAGCTAAGAAGACATTTGTAATTCATTTAACTAAATCCCATAGATGTTTTTGTTTGGATTTATGTTTTTATCAAAGTATAGCTTTGTTTTGTTTTATTTTTTAATCTATAGGTTTCAATTCTTATTTGAATTACAAATGCTATAAATTTCTTAAAATTTATTTTTAATTGATTTATTTATTGTGTGTGTGTGTGTGTGTGTGTGTGTGACATTGGTTAACGAAATCCAATAAGTTTCAGGTGTACAATTTAACAGTAAGTTATTGACCTCTTCTATCTCCTTCCTCATCTTCTGTTTTCTTCTCTGAATGGATTTTGCTAGAAACACACTGAACTCTAAACCCTCCCTACTCCAAGTGAGCAAAATATCGGCTAGAAATGGGTAACATTGGTATCAACCAAGGATTTGTCAGAAATGCAGTCTCTTGGGCTCCCCCACAATCCCACTGAATCAGACTCTGCATTTTGACAAGATTCCTAAGTAATCCCTTTGCACATGAGGTTTGAGGAATAGTGATCTAGTGCTATTTAACTAACTGCCCTCTTGGCTTTGAATCAGCATGTGTTCCATATTCCAAAAACAAAGAACACAAGCTTTTAATACATTTTCCATTTATTCCCCAGCAGTGCTTGTGGCTACAGCGTTTACCCCAAAATAACTCACAAATTACAGGCCTAAACTAACCCCCAAAGTTTGCCATGAAATATCTCACTTTTATTATTTTCGCATGGCTCTAGTATATTGATAGTCTTTGGAAACAAATGACATCATTCCAATTTATAGCATTCTATTTTTTGTATTGGGATTTCCACTTACAAAATATAGTAATTCTTGATTGCTGAAAATGTCAAATCCTAGAAAACAAAGCATTCCTACACATGATGTTAATTAATATCGTTCTCAAAGAGTTGTCAGCCGAAGTTTCATTTGATGAATCCGATTTATGTATACATTTCTGTTATGTTAGGATCAGAGACAGGTTCTGTTTAGATATAACTCCAAAAACAGTTTTTATATTTTATTTTCACATTGAAAACCAGTCAGATTTGCTTAATCCTCAAAGAGCGTGTTATGTAAAATTAAATTAACACTGTCAGAGAGCTGCACTTTTATTTTTTCTAAACAGGAAATGGGTTAAAGCTGAAAGAGGCTTCTCTGGTTGTCCAGTCCAGACACCTCATCTTAAAGTGAGGGCAACAGTAATCTGCCCAAGGTCACATTCTTCCTGATCCAGGAACAGATTTCAATCTGCTAGCTTGAGTCACAGGTACTTTTCAACAATATCATGTTAGCAAAAATTTACTTTGCTACTAAATTTTTCTATTTTCTCTCTTCAGCCATAAAAAAGTTAATCACAGTTTCCCCAGGTCACCCTTGGTCTTTGGACTCTCAGACTCCTGTGTGTGTGTGTGTGTGTGTGTGTGTGTGTGTGTGTGTGTGTGTGTGTGTTTATTATAGCAGAAAACAACGGTAAACTGCTCATTGGAGACCAAAGCCATCTGGGTAGCTGGAGGGGTGGCTTGGCTAATTCACCACCCTTTGCCTCTGGCTTCTCAATTATCAAGTAGGAGATGATTCATCTCTACAGAGACCTCTGACAGTCTCAGCTAAAAGGCCTCTGAGAAGTGCAAAGCATTACCATACCGTGCAAGTAAAAACTACATCATTCTCTGAAATCTCTATTTGGAAATGAAACTAAAATTAGCAGCTGTCATTGGTCTATGCCACATATTACCCCATAGTTAATTCCTATGGGCACAGCCAAAATTGCTTTGCAGATCATCTACTCTAAGGACTTGAATCTGCAGAAGTAACAGTAGATAGTAGAGAGAGCAATAAATTTGGGGTTAGAAGTTCTGGGTTTGAGCCCCAGTTTCTCCTCTTACTAGTTATGTGCATTTAAGCTGTTATTCCAATATTCTGGGCTTCTGTTTCCTCTTTTAAGTGGCATTAAAATTACTACATCACCAGTTTTTATTATTATTATTATTATTATTATTATTATTTTGTCCTTGCTGTTGATACTTTCTTTTCCATGTGCTCTTGTCCTAAGTGTAATGATCACTTTTCCACTTTCCCAGCATTCGTACATTTATTTCCCCTTCTAAGACCACTAGTTTTCCATTTTGGTGTACATGAGGCCCTAGGGAAGATGACTCTACACTCAGTGCCTCCAGAAGAGTATGTGACCAAGCCAGTCAATCCGGTGAGCACATGCAGTGCCCTCTGGCCATGATGAACTGAGTTCAGGAGATGGCATGTGAAATAACATGCTAGCCCAACAAAGTGGATCTCAGGTCTGTCCAGGGAATGCTGATCAAGAAGTTCTATTCTTCTTTACTATACTGAGACAGCATGATGTGTGTACCTGCTATGGCCATCTGCTTCCATAAGGAGCCAGTTTAAGGACAAAGCTGACCCATTAAAGTGGCAAAGCCAAAAGAATTGTTGAGCTGGAGCCCTAATGACAAGATAAACTTCTGGATCAAGCCACACCTTAAATGCAACCTTATCTCTACTTTTCATTTATCTGAGCCAATTTTCTTCATTAGTTAAACAAGTTTGAGTCTGGTTTTCTATTTCAGGAAACCCAGTCATACCGACATAAATATTCTGGTCTCAACAAAGCCGATAAATAGCCAAGCTGTCACATAATTTCTTTAAATTACATGATCTGCCCCAGTCCAAAGACTTAGATAGAATGTGGTGTCTGAATAGCATTCTTTCAACACTGAGGTAAAATACATATTGATGTTTTATAAACTGTGAACTGCTACAAAAATATAAAATACAATTTTTCACAAAGCAGTGAGTCATAAGCAAACTATTTGATCAGTTATTATTTGGAATTAAGAAACTAATAAAATCTGTGGATCTTATTCCCCCCAAATATTGATTATACACATACAATCATTTTCATATAATTTCAGGGCATTCGTAAACAAACTACATAGAACATTTATGAACTCTATAGACTAATCTTCTAGGATTGGTTCTTAATTTGTGGTCCAAGAGCCCATGAGTTACCAAAAAGGTTACAAACTATATACTATGTTAAGCACCAATGAGCTCTAAGAATTCTTCTGCTGAATATACTCTATCAGGAAACTCCTACATCTAAGCTTTATTAGAATTCAGACAAAGCTCCATTACAATTAATGCCATAATTAGAGGTATTCTGCTGAAGTAAATTGTTCCATGCTTTTCTTCTGAACTTCGTTTACATTTCTCTTTAAATTATTTCATAACACTAAAGATAATAATAAAGGAAGTGACCCAGGTACTAGTCAGATCATTTTTCTCTCACTGGGAAAAATCTTCAGATTTGGCTTCACAGAATCAATTGTATTGATATAAAGTTCAAAATTTGAATATAAAAGTGTAATTACACAGGGTATCTGAAACACAGATTGAAGTGGAAAAGACTAAGATAATTGAACTCAAGATCTTATTTGTGGTATAATTTTATAACCATTTAGAACAATCTCCAGAGATTTCTGTGGCTCCATCTTTGAATCAAACCAGAGAAAGGAGAGGGAAGTGGGAAGATAAGAGGAAAGTAATCAGGGGGCAAGTTCAGTCTGAAGGGAAGTATTTTCATCCTTTTCCTACCTCAAACACTGCAAAATCCCTGGCACAGAAGAGCAACAATGCATTTATGATCCAACATTATGGGAAGAGCTGGAGTTTGGGTGTCAGAAAAATCTTTATTTGAATTCTAATTCTGTTACCTTATTGTCGTGTGACATGGAAAATTTACCTAAGTGATTTCAAACTACTGTCCATGCTTTTACTCTTGTCCTTACTTCACAGTCTATTTTCAAAATCCTTCCCCTCATCGTGCCTCTTTAGCCATGCCCAAACATGCTAGCATGGTCTTCCCTAAAGGACCCTACCTGTAATGGCCTTAACTAGACAAACAGAGAACTTACGTCCTCATCTTCTTCAAGTGTTTGCTTAAATCTCACATTTTCATTGAGGTTTCCCCTGATGAAGATATTTTATACTGCAACCTGGTCCCAACCCACACCCTTATGCTGTTCTAAGTGTTCTTTCCTTTTACTTAGCATTTACACAGTATGTGATATTAACATATATGTAAATATTATGTTTATTATATTTCTCTCTGCCAGATTATAAATTCTACAGAAGTAGGAAGCTTTTATCTGGTTCTCTGATGTATTCCCATCAATTAGAAGAATGCCTAGTATGTAATATGAACTCAAACCAAAATATTTGATTTCTATTAATAAACAAATTAATCTCTGCACATTTTTAATCAAGAAATTAGGCAGAAAATATGTTTCAAAAGGTTTTCTACATATTAAAATAATATTTTATTTGCTTAATAATGTCTACCAAATAGTTGGTTAATAAATAATATATTTTCTATTCTCCCCTCAGTGCTTTATTTAAGATTTGACAGGTTGATATTAATTATATTTTAGAAACCAGATTTTTCATTCACTGGCACCTTTAGTGTTTGGGTGACCAAAATCCACAAATTCAGGGGAAGAACGCTTTTAGATCTTGTGGACAAAGTAAGCATGATTATTTCAAGGGACAACAAGCTGCAATATTAATGTAAGTGCAGATCTAAAATGGGAAGATTGATTGAAAAAAGGTTAAAGTTAAAATAATGTAAATGACTTTAAAAGGATATAAGTAATATTTGACCAGTGTTTAAGCTGTGCCCCCCAATACATGTTACCCCTTGAGGAAGAAAGGTGATAGATGATCAACCAAGAGACTAAGGAAACAACTGTCAGAACTCAACCTGGGAACTATTTGGGTCTAGGTTTTTATATTTTCTTTTTTCCTTTTTTTTGAAGAAATTCCATTTCTGGAGATATAAAGATTCTATGGCTTCCAGGAGAAGAATTAATAGTCTGTCTCCCTTTTCTTAAAGCCATTTTCTGAATTCTATGCAAGGATGGGTCAGGATCAAAGGAAAGACATACAACCCCTAATAATTAAGAGTTCTGACATAGATTGGTCATGTTCCTGGAAACTTATTAAGCCAAGGGTAAAAGGTATGTTATTTATAATATACACCCCAATTTAAGGTTTTTGGTGGGAGAGGTACATCTTGGTGAGATTTAGAAAGACAGAGAAAGGGGGTAGACACAAGTCACTTCAAGAAAGAAAAGGATAGCATGCACAAAACTGTTCTAGGCAGATAGAAGGGGTAAGGGGGAGCATGTGAGTGAGTGGAGGAAGAAGCATGGAGCCAAGGGGAATAAAGCATGTGGACAGGACTATTCCCTGACAGATTTTTGTTTCTGCTTTATCAGTTTTCCTTATTTGTTTGTTTTAACTTTATTTATGCTGACTGTTGCCAAGCAAAACAAATGTTACTTTTTATAAATATAATAGTCTTTTATTGTTTTTGATTTTGAGTCATAATTATACAGTTTTTCCCTCTCCAAGATTATGCAGAATTTACCTGTTTTTTCTAATGCTAGTATTATCTTACATTTTGCATTTAAATCAATATAACAATTATTTTCTTTCGAGATAATAGAAATTTACTAGCAACTAAGAACTGTATGTGACAAACCGACTTAGCCCTCACTACAATACTGAGATGCAAACTGTATATCAGCCATGCATGTATATATAAATGGGGAAACTGAGTGTCAGAGAAGTTAGGTGACTTCTACAAGACCACACAGTTAAGCAGCAGTGTGGCAGAGCCAGGAGTTCAGCCCACCTGTGTTTCTAGAGTACTTAAATATCAAGTGATGCTTGTTTCTTGAAAAACATACAGTCAGAAAAATAAGTTTATGGGGTTGGGGTTGCAGTAAATGAGAATGAGTGATAAGTTGTACCACTTTATGAAGAAAGGAGATAAATAAGACAAAGTAAGTCCCAAAGAACATTATATTGTTTGTTTTGGGATATTTTTCCCACCAGTGCAATAAATTATAAAAGTGATTTATTATTTCAATAAATCTAATAATTTGCCTGACAATCAGAATTTGTCATTTCTATTATTATCTTCCACTAAGGTCATTTCCATCAGCACTTTCTGATAAGCAGTACCTATGTTTACTTTCAAGAGGAAAGGGAGCTTATACATAACAAACCCTTGAAACTGATTAAAAAATATATGAAGGCATATCTCAAATTACTGGCTTCTCCACTGTGCTGAGAGCTTTAGTTGCAATAAATCATACATAATGCAAGAGCAAAGGAGTTAGGAGAAAGTTCAGCAAAAATAATTTGAACTTCCATTAAGAGAGTGGTACAGCTGTCTCTCTCCTCCATCACACCATTAAATACCTCATTATCATTAACTCTCTTTGTTGGTTTCAACAATTTTCTTTTCATATAAACATCACTTCATTCTCTGACCCAACAAATGCAATTTTGACCTCATTAACCTGGTTGGTGTTAACCGTGGAATAATAACCAGTTGAAACTACCCTCCATGTGCATTGTGAGCTTGACTCTCTTTTAAGTCTGGTAGTTTAGTTTCTTTGCCATGGTCAAAGTCTGTACCTTCCAATTAAGTCAGCTAGCATGCCTTGGGGACCCAGAGTCTGGGTAAAGGGATAGGAATGAATAAATGGATATGTAGTCTTATTCATTAATAGAAAACAATAGAAGCAAAGGTTCTTTTTCTGTAATGGAAAGATCTCTGGCTTAGAAAATAAAAGATCCAGCTTCTAGTCCCAACTAAGACATTAATTTACAATTAGATTTAGACAAATCACAATCATTTCTTTGGCAGTAAAATAAAAGTATTAAATTGGAGCATCTTAAGTTCTCTCCGGCTAAAAGACTCTATTTAGATGTCTGGTAACCTGTTAAGATCTTATTTGCAGACTAGTGTACACATCCTCCAGATGACATTAAAGAAATGCTCAAATTTGTGATATTCTTTGGAAAATCACCTTCGGTCAAGGAGGGGAGATGCCACATGGGAAGTCATACAAGTCTCAACTCCCAGCTCCTACCTCTCCAGGCAGCCTGTGATTACTAGACAGAAAAGCTGAGCCTCGTGCCTCAAGGTGGGACAATTCTGGTACAAGTGAGGCTATAATATCCTCCTTCACCCCCATTGCATCAAAGTAAAGACAGACCTTATGTAACACCACATAATTTCTTGGATTTACTTCTTCCCTACTCTGCTTTCCTCACTCCCTTTAAGGGTTTTCCTAAAAAGCACTTCCATAATAATTATAATGCATCTAAATCCCTGTCTCAGGCTTTGTATCTAAGGAACTCAAATGAAAAAAGACTCTATACCTTGCTGACGATTTACCAGAATGAACATTTTAGGAAAAAAAGACTTAAATTATGTCTCTCATACACAAGTTTATAAATCAATGATGTAGTTCTAGACGGGGATTAATATTTATGAAAGGTCAGGGGCAGATTTCCCAAATAAATGATATTTGAGCTTCCTGAAAAAGTGAATTCTGGGAGAAAGGGCATGTCTGATAGAGAGAACAGCATTTGCAAAGGTTGAGAGAATATCAGATGCATACTCGTCCCAGGAGTAAAGAGATAGTATAATAGAAAAACTTGAAAAGTCCAGTCATGTAGTAGAAGGGGAGGCAGGGATCAGGTCATTATAAAAATGATATGACATTACATTATTACATTATGAAAATGACACTAAAGCTAATATTTTTAAGGCTTTATTCTGTCCCAAGCCCTGTATTCAGTATTTTCAGCCTAACAACATATTCCATCCATTTAACCACCATAATAAGCATATATGTTAGGTAGTATTACTGTTTTCATTTTACAAATGAGGAAATTGAGGCACAGAAAGATCAACAAAAACCCCACAGGTAGGAAGTGACACACCCTGGACAAAAACCTTGTCATTTCAGAGCCTACCTTGTAAATCTGTGATGGTTTCCCATAACCATTTACTACTTTTATGCTACCTTCATAAATTTGGAAGACAATGGAAAAGTTGGGAGGATATTAAGCAGCAAAGTTGCATGAATTTATGTAGGTCTGAAAAAAAATTCATCTTTGTAGCATTTTGATTTAGAAATTTCCATCAAACCAAACAGAAGAAGAAATAAAAGTAAAGAGATTGGAAACGCATTAAAGTTTTTAGCCTTAGAGATGATACATCAAGTCTTAGTCAGCTTGGGCTGCTATAACAAAATACCATAACTGGGTGGCTTAAAAAATAGACATTTATTTCTCACATTTCTAAAGGTTGGAAGTCCAAGATGAATATGCCAGTTGATTTGGTTCCTGTTTTTCAGATGGCCTCCTTTTTGTTGTATCTTCAAATGGAGGAGAAAGAGAGAGAGGAAAGGACAGAGGGAAGAGGGGGGAGGGAATGGGGAGGAAGGGAGGGATAGAGGGAGGAAGAGAAGGAGGGAGGGAGCGAGCTACCTCTCTAGTTAGTCTCTTTTTATGAGGCACTAATTCCATCACGAAGATCACAACTTCATGATCTAATCTAAACTTAAATATCTCCCAAAGACCCCATCTCCAAATATTATCTCATTAGGGGTTAGAGCTTCAACCAATGAATTTTGGAGGAAAACAAACTTTCAATCCATAACATAGCCTTACCAGGGCAGCAAGGATATAGAAGAGGAGACAGATTTGAGGGTAGTTGTAAATTTTTTACTTCTGACGGAAGTTTAAAATAACAGCCATGTGAATTTTGTTGTTATGAGGTTGTCAAATTTAGCAAATAATGATTCAAAATTCCCAGCTAGAATTGAACTTCAGGTAAGCAAAGAATAATTTAGTATGTGTCCCGTTCAATATTTGGAAAATATTTCTACTAAAAAAAAAGTTACTTGTTTATCTGAAATTCAAATTTACCTGAGCATACTGAATTTTATCTGGAAGTCACAGTTCTGGGCCATGCCTGGTTTTAGGATTATGGCAGCTACACCAGCACAATTATCTGAGTAAGAGTAAAATAAGCTCTCTCTCCACTATCACACAGGATATGTAATGAAAATTGCCTTCTCTGTATTCTCAGTTTTACAACATCTGCCAGACTTTCAGGGGGGTATAAAAATCTACCTGTAAAATAATGATGTTTTGATTTTTCCGGCCTAGTAAAATATTTAGTCCTGTTGTTTACTAAATGGTATTAATGGGAAATAGGTCATTGGACTGTTTCCCTTGAGGTCCAGTTAGCATTGAAAAGAAAGAATCATGACATTTTATAGCTAGAAGGGATCAAACCATAATTTTGTGTAATGACCTTCTTTTCACATGGAAAAGATGGAGACCCCAGGTAGTTAGGAGACTTATCAAAGGTCACACAGTGAGTTGTGCTGATTCTGTGACATCCATCAGGCTAAGTCAAATATAAGCATTTTTATCACTTAATTCTTACCACTACCCTGAGAGGTAGTGATATCATAACAATTGTACATATGAGAAAAAAAATCTAACAAAGTTAACTAACTTTGCTTGAGGAAGCAGAACAGAAAACTGCAGAATTGAGATTTGAAATGAAAACTGAGTCCATTCTCTCTTAATCTTTAAAAACTCTCTCTCAAACACAAACATCCCCCCACACACATGTGTACATGCACATACACACATAACACATGTTCCATACATGTATACATACACATATACACACACCATGTCAATCTCTCCATGAGCATAACATAGCTCTAGTGCATAATGTAACTGTGAAGGGATCAAAAGTATTATGGATTTCTTAATACAAATCTAGGGCTAAGACAGAAACAAACAACTTGAAATGTGATACGAGTATTATTCCCACAGATACATTATACTTCAATAACTGAGGACAATGCCAAGGTTAGTCTGTGACTTCTTGATTGGGACTTGTGTATTCTGTTATGTTTTTCCTAGTTCTGACTTTTACTTCATTACCCAAATTTTCACTAGAGCACTTAAATTTTAATACTGCTTCCTTTTTTAATAGACTACTTTTTAGAGCATTCGTAGGTAGAGAGTACAGAGATTTCCCTTATTACCCCTCCAACTCAGTCAGTCCCATAGTCAGCCCATATCCCTCACCAAAGCAGTATATTTGTTACAACTGGTGAACACTATTATTACCCAAAGCCCATAGTTTACATTAGGGTTCACTTTTGGTGTATATTTTATGGATTTTCACAAAGTATAATGACACATATCCATCATTATAATTATTGCCTGCATTAAGTTCTATTTCTGTGTTAGCAATTACAAAACTGATTAGAATTTATCTTAGAAAATAGAGCATCCTTACATGCTATCAGAAACCTTGGGCCCCAATAGGTTAATGAAATGTTTGAGTAGGAATTCATAACAATTTGTAAAGCAATCACTACTAGCAAACAGCGCTAGCTTTGACAACCTCCATTAGATTTCTAAATATTACTTTAAAATTTGCTTCAAGAAATGTATCAAGTAAACATACTTAAACATGAATTTTCATGGAAGTCCAGATTGAGTCTAAATTGCTTCTATGATAAATATTAATTTGTTTTAATAAATATCTTGTTCACTACAGACCTGTGAACATTAACATAGCAAGAAATAGACTGAATTTTCTATTTACTACAAAATAAGGATGGCCTTTTCATTATGCTTTCTTCTTAAAAATAAAATAATTCAACTAAGGTTAATTGGTAGCAAAATGATCTTTATTAATCTGAAATCTCTTATGCTAAATCACTTAGGCAGAGCAATCTAGCATGCTCACACTGGTCAGCTTACTTTGAGTATGTGATTGTAGCAAAAGAGACAACTTTCTGGGTATCGGCATTTAAAAAAGCAGTTTAGAATTCTATCAGATATTTATAAGAAGTTTTAGTTTCTCAAACTCCCCCCCTCAAAAAAACATCCAAAAAATTTATTGACTTAATGACCCAGTGCCTGGAATATTTGGAACACTAAAGAACTTTAAGTGAGCCTAGATCTTGCTTTAATTTGTGTGACTCAAGATTTTTTTGACTAAATGAAAGTTATATAATTATAGGAGTGCTAGTTGAATTAGTGGTGTTCATACTATCAGTCCAATTATTAACAGCTATATCCAAGCCATTGATTGCAAAGTCTTATTAATTATATCTCCAAAGAATAGCTCAGATACTACCATTTGTCTCCATTACCACTTCTACTACTCCTGCCCAATTGTGGTATTTTCCACTTGGCCTGCAACAGCCTCTGAGCCCATCTCCCATGGCCCCTCTTGGTCCATTTCCCCTCTCCCAAACTGATCCCTTCTATAATCTGATAATAGTGGAAACTTTTTAAAATAGATTTTGGATCAAGTATCTACCTTCAATGGCTTCCCATTACTCTTAGAATGATGTAAAAAATCATTCACTGCCCTTCAAGCCCCTGAATGATTTAGTTCCTCCTTGCTTATTCATGATCTTTATACTACAGCCAGCTTCTTATTCATGGAACTCCACCCACAATGGCCTTCTCTCTGATCCTTTAACTCAACAAGGTCTTTTCAGTCTCAAGGCATGTTCTTCTTTCTTCCTTTCATGTATTATCTGGCTAATTTTTATTTATCCCTCAAGTCTCAGTATCTCTTTCCCTAAATTTCTCCTTCCCAGGGCATCCTCTTCTCTTTTCCCTAAAAGAAAACTTAGGTAACCATGCTGTAAGCTCTCCTAGTATCTAGAAATTTTCTTTCATAGCACTCACCATGATTTCATTCAAATAATTATTATTGTGAGTATTTGGATAATATGTTTCTTCCTCTACTAAGTCCCTGAAACCACATGTATGTTTTTCATCACATGGTGTTCAATCTTGGCTAAAAATTAAAATAACCTGGGAGATTTCTAAAAATGCTCAAGTCTAGGCCATGCCCCATATCAATTAAATCAGAAACCCTGGGTGTTGATCTGGTTATCAGTATTTTTGGAAAGCTTCTTAGTATTTTATTTTTGATGTTTTCAAGGTAATTCAAATAAATTCAAATTTAAGAACATTTGTATTTCACATAATATTTTGCATAAAATGGATGCTCAAAAAGCATTTATTGTATTAAGGGAAGACTAGATTACTCAAAAAGCATTTATTGTATTAAGGGAAGACTAGATTAGAAATGTGAGATAAACATAAGACAAGAGACTCTCAGAAAAGCAAAACAAGTAACCAAGTTAAAATGTAACAGAAAAATTTTGAAGAACCTTCTGTACATAAGGCTTAGCTTTGGTTTAAAAGATGGAGATAAAAAGAAAGATTAATCACTATCATCCTCTACGAAGACATAATCTAAGCGTAGTTACGCTTGATGAGTAATGTAAGTATAACCACAAAAGGAAGCATAAGAAATTTGTTACAAAGGAGAGCATTTCCCAACAGAAAAAGAAATATTTTGTTGGATATTTCCAAAGCAGTAAGCTTTGGAAAAGGAAATACAAAGATATGAGAATTGGGGCTACCTGCATCCACATAGCTTAACTAACAGGACTGAGACTCAAGAACATCTCTGTCAACATAATTTAACCAGTTGTTACAGGGCAATGTTGCCCAGAAAAAAAGATAAAATTGTAAACCAATAGATACTTTCCCTGTTTGCTTCAGTAAATTCCTACAAACCAATATATCCAAATGAATAGTTTGCTTACCTGAGCAATGTCCCCAATTGGGACATTAGATTGTTTATATAGGCAAAAAATTCATTTGTCAAACTCACTTTAAGACTCTTATCTTGCTGTGCTCACCAATGGTAAACTACTATATTATGAACTTTGTCCTATCCTAATTAGAGTCCCACCTTGAAACACACACACACACACACACACACACACACACACACACATACACATTTCAATTACCAAGTTTGGTTTACATAGATTTTCTGTTTGTGTTTAACAGATAATTCTGCTTAAGAGTATTTCACATAGGAAAATTATAAAAGTCTTTATGAAGTAAAAATCAAACTCATCTGATGAATTTTATAGGGTTTATATGTTCATTCAACAGTTTATTGAACTTTTTTTTTTTTTCTGTATCAGGCTATGTGGCAAGAACTGAGCATTAAATCTTGCCAAATTCACCCATTATAGAAAGGTATGTCTAGTCCAAAGGAATGAATACCATCATATCACCTGCTGGCTCATGTTACCCCTCTACCTAGCACAAGTACATTTTATCTTTTTGTGTTTATTATTTTGCTTCTTCTTAAAATAATAATCTTAAAAATTATGCTTTCAAAACAGTAAAACTAGATTCTCTTCTAGAGGAAAAGCAAAACAAAACTTTTTTAACATTAACTTTGCCTCCTAAAATAATTTCTCTCTCCCAAGGAAGTTTTTCTTCTAGGCTCCTGTACTATTCTTTATGAGGGCTATAGTGCATATTAATAGGAATTAAACAAGAGTGGGGACATGGCATGTGAGAAAATGTAAAGCAGAAAAGATGGAGGTGTTAAAGAAGAAGCAAACTCTTTAATAAATGCGAGATTAGACTTTGGGGTCTGCATAGAGATGGCCTATCTAAGACCGAGAGGTACCAAAATAGTTGTTAGCTCACTAGAAAACAGATTGTTTTCACAGCTGAAGCAATAAATAAAAGAGAATGTGAGTTTTCATGAAGTCTTTGTCTCTAGATATATCAGGGAGAGGCTAGGTAGCCACTTATCCAGTATGTTCAAATGAAAGTGAAGAATGGGGAAGAGAATTGGATTGTTAGTCTTTACTAAAGCGTGAGGGTGTTTGATTGTTTGTTTAGTTGGTGGCATTAGATAACTTTAACTAAATGGTAGAGTTCCCCTTCACTCTTCCTGAGTCCCACTGAGAGAAAGACTCAGTTAGGACTAGTATGACTTTAATACTTCATATACTTTTTAACCAGGAGCAGGAGAATACAGTCATCAGACTGAGAGTATTTAATGGATAACCATAATTTACTAAAACATAATTGCATTGTTTTGTTATCTTCATATTCATTTTGTATCCTTATATTTTATGTATAGCAAATTTTTCTGAATTTCTTTTATGAGTGATATAAAGCTTACTCTTTAAATAAGTTTATTTGTATAAAATGTGAGATGATTTCAAAATATTAAGTCAATGAGAGTCAAGGTGAGAATGGTCACAGCAAAAAATAAAAAATATATAGTATTCAAATAGTAAAATCTGAAAAATGCTGAACTAGATTATAAATGAATTAGATTATTTCTAAAATTGTAGAGCTCAAAGTGCAGTTTCTTATGCTATAGGTATAGAGGTGTGTGTGAGAGATTTCTATTGCTCTGAGACCTCAAAAATTTACAACTTAAATACATGTGTAACACGATCCAATTAATTCAAAAATTGTTTAGGAGCTAGATTCAAGTACATAACCAAAATGCACAAAATATCTATATTTTGAATGGGAGAAGACTAAAACCTCCTGTACCTTTTCCCATTTGTAACCATTCCTTAAAAGAGACTATTTGTGCTTATTACAGAAATAATAAGCCAACACTTTGTACAAATATGTCATACATAAATAAAATCACATTAGTTATTTTTGACCAATTAAGTAAATGATATCTTGAGGATATTAAAATAAGCTAGCTTAATAAAAAATATCATGGAGACCCTATAACAGTTAGGAGTTCTCCAGAGAAACAGGACCAATAGTATGTGTGTGTCTTTTCTAAGAAAGTTATTTTAAGAAATTGGTTCAATTATGAGCGCTGGCAAGTCTGAAATCAAAAGGGCAGACCAGCAGGCTGGAAACTCAGACAGAAGTTGATAGTATAGTCTTGAGTTTGAAGTTTGTAGCTGGTTAGCAGGCTGTAAATTCAGCAACGGTTTCCATTACAATCTTAAAGTAGGAAGGCCTTCCTCTTGGGAAAACCTCAGCTTTTGTTCTTAAGGCCTTTAAGTGATCCATGAGGCCCACCCACATTATAAAGGTTAATCAGCTTTACTTAAAGACAACTAACTGCAGATGTTACATCTACAGAATACCTTGTCAGCAGCATCTACTCTCTTGTTTGACCAAGTGACTGGGCACCATAGTCTAGCCAAGCTAACACATAAAATTTAACCATCACAGACTCTTAGGAGAATTTTATAATTCTTTTTAAAAAGGTGTGATAGTTTAGAGATAGGGTAAACATTGGCTTCAGACAACTCTTCTTCAATTTTCAGGTTTGCATAGCCTTGAATCAATTGCTTAAAAACCTTAAAACCTCTTTCCTCATCTGAAAATGGGAATGTACTATGTACAGCTGATGAACCGATTACATGAGAGGGTTCTTATAAAATGTGAAGCATTGCACCTAGTTTAGTAAATGCTCAGTAAATGGTAGGAATTATTAAGAACCAATATGTAGACTCTCTTTTCAACTTGCAAGGACTATTTTGACACCTATACAATCAGCATTACTCTGAGTAGGGGGTGGGGGGGAAGTGCTCTGGAATCATTTAAAATTTCTCTTAAGCAAAGCCTTGGTCATTAATAAAGAGAGTACTAGCCTCGTTTCTAATTTAGTAAAATCTAATTTCAATCCACTAGTACATATTTGCTCATTACAACTTAAAATATTTCAATTCGACAGAGAGATTTTAAAACTATAATGTTACTTTGAGTAAGTTATATTGTACATTTCCTATTTACTTATGTTATTTTACATGTGCTACCTACATCTAACCTAGTTTACAATACATTCAAGTCTTCAGAGTTTTTTAAATTATATCCGGAATGTACATTATATACATTTCATTTATTCAGAAAAATTTCACAATCATTTTGTTTTTTTAATCTTTAAAGTATCCGTGTAGTGTGTACCTACTAATTTTTTAAAATGTTTTTAATATATTTTTTAAATAGCTTTATTTTTTGTAAAAGTGCTAAAATAAATCATAGCCATAAAATGCAAAAAAGTAAAAAACCTTTTAAAATTATTAATATTGTTTATAATATTTCAGATATTGGTTATGCAAATATGAAAATAAATTTCTTTATATATTGCATGTGAATGAATAGATAAGTGGTGGATAAAGTAAAAAAGAAACACAAAGAGATAGTCAAACAGATTAAAATAGGGTCATTCCTCAATAAGTTCAGAGTAAATTTAGTTTTGTCTGAATTTGACAGATAAAGACAATACTGAATAGGATAAAATAATTTCTGAATTATAAATATTCTTCAGTACAAGAAATAAACTATCTTAAGGTAACACTCTAAAGTTAACAAAACTATAATTTAAAACAGCAAGAGGTAGAGCCTCCTTATTATTACCAATACTAAAACTACATGATTCATTATTGAAACATACCTGTTCATGCAGTGACTTAAGCAAGAATGGTGATTACTAAAGATCACAAATAGTACTGCTTACCTGTGTCTCAAGTGCATGCTTTGTCTCCCTGGCATATAGTAGGCACTGATGGAATTCTTAGAATAAATCAATGAGCATCTTGATTGTGGAGAGGAGAGATTACTGTAAGCTGTACATAGTTTTGTTGAGCAAAATTTTTTACACTTAAATTGACCTCTAACACTGACTTAAGAGATCACTATTGTAAATAGTTCCCATCAAGATATGGTGGGCAGAAATAGCTTGGCATTTAGAATTTTTATCTTTTCTGCTTTTACACATGTGACCTTGGATCAACCAACTTAACTTGTTAAGAGAGAATTCTTTCAACTTCAAAATAAGGCTCATTGGGAGGGCTAACTTATAGACCCTAGAATATAATAATATGAATATTTCTTGGTACTTATCAATTTAAGAGTGCTAGGGATGATCCGAACAAGTACATATCTTTATAACTTAATATATGAAATATCTTGATAAAGTTCTATTATATCAGAAAGTGTAGACTTTTCAATAGGTTTTCAGAGTTATGAATTGGGTGAATATCATGAAAAATTCCAGCTAAAATAGATTCATTTCTCTCTCCACACTGGGAATCAAGGACTGTTTGTTAAAATGGGTAGACAAAACCTTGGGATCCTATGAGTAGAAAGTAACTATGCTTTAGTGTTGCTTAATACAAGGAATTTATTATTTGAACATTGTATGTATGAAATGTTTACGGACAAATTACCTCTGGCTATACTGCTATTTTGCAAATATAGTGGCAAATGTCAACAATTTCCATGTTAGAAATATTTTCTTTCATTTAGATTATCAAATAGTTTGGTTATAAAATTATACTCCCCACATTCAGCAAAAGCTTGACATACTTAGTTTAAATGTGAGTTACAGTTTGAAAAGTACCTTAAAAATCTAGATATAGGTTGCAAATTAAAACTATGATAACACTTCACACCTGTCAGAATGGCTGTCATCAATAAATTAAAAAACAAGTGTTGGTGAGGATGTGGAGAAAAGGGAACCCTCAGACATTGTTGGGGGGATTGCAAATTGGTACAGCCACTATGGAAAATAGCCTAGAGGTTTCTCAAAAAATTAAAAATGAATCTACCTTTTGATTCAGTAATTGCACTTCTGGATATTTATCCAAAGAAAATGAGAACGTTAATTCATAAAGATCTATGCACCCCTATGTTCACTGCAGCGCTATTCACAATAGCCAAGATATGGAAGCAGCCTAAATGTCCATCAACGGATGATTGGATAAAGAAGTTATGATTCATATACATAATGGAATATTGCTCAGCCATAAAAAAATGAAATCCTACCATTTGTAATAAGATGGATGAACCTAGAGGTTATCATGCATTGCAAAATAAGTCAGACAGAGAAAGATAAATACCATATGATTTCATTTGTATGTGAACTGCAAGGAACAAAAAAAAACAAATTAAATGAAAACAGACTCACAAATACAGAGAACAATCTGGTGATTGCCAGAGGGAAGGGAGATTGGGTGTGGGAGAAAGGGGTGAAGGGCTAAAAAAGTACAAACTAGTAGTTGAAAGATGGTCACAAGGATGGGGACTATGGCATAGGGAATATAATCTGCAGTGTTGTAATGGCTATTTGTAGAGCCAGATGGGTGATAGAGTAATCAGGGGGATTGTTTCGTAAACTATATAAATGTCTAACCATTGTAGTATATACTTGAAACTAATAATAAAATAAAAATCTAGGCACAACTTATGTTTTCTAATCTTAGAAGCCATGGATGTGAAAACATTGTCAAGTATTTGAACAAAAGTGGAAGATATCATGAGATCCTTTTCCCTCAGAAAAAAAATGGTTCAATTCCCCTCCACCTCTTTAATAGCAATACATTTAAAATCAGTTTCTCAGCATCACATCTCTATGCTCTATCCCACTTCCTGAAAAGTCCAGAGGCGTTTGATGCCAGTTGTGGTAAGAATGGAGAAGACTAGACAGTACAATGGGCCCACAGAGAAAAGAGGGAACTGACACTGACTGACTACATAGCTAGGGTGCACCAAGGCTTGGCTCTTTATCATCACAATCTCCTGTAATCTTCACCAAAGTACTACGAATTCCTCCAGAATACAGACAAGGAAAGAGAGCTTCAGAAAAACTAATGACTTTTACAGTGGCAAAAGAAAAGTAGTTCACAAGCCTGAATTAGCACTGAAGTCTTTGACTCCGAATGCAATGCTCTTCTGACCGTATTGCTCTGACTCTGTAACAAGAAATGATATTCATAAAATATCCATGACTGCCTATGATGATAAATAATTAAAATAACCAACCAAATGTATTTTACTACAGTTAATAGTTTATGGAATCAGAATTTGATTTCAGTTCTGGCTAATTGTAAAGGTCATTCTACATTACTTATTTAGCCTTCATTTTATATTATAAATATATAAGCCTCATGAAACTAGGGAATGTGTTCCTGTGTTCATTGTTGAATCTCTGGTGCCTAGCACAATGCTTGTCATGGAGTTATTGTCCAGGTAAAAGCATATTAAATAAATAGAAACCATTGAGGATATGGCATCCATGGGTCTCAGCTGAGAATGGGTTAATGTGTTTGATGTAATGTTGACTTTCTTTCTTTTGTTTTTCTTTTCCTCTTTCTCTCTCTTTTCTCTCTTTTCTTCCCTGCTCCCTCATTTTCTCCCTCCCTTGCTCCTATCTATCATCTATCTCTCTCCCTCTTCCTCTCTCTCCCTCTTCTCCCCCCCCACTCCCGCCCCATTGCCCACGGACCAAACTAGTTCAGAATCTGTAAAGGAGGAGTGATGCTTGGCTCTCCAGGAATCCAAACCCAATGAAACAATGAGTAACAGGGAGAGGGTGTTCTATTGTAAAAATAGAAACTTAATTATTTGTAAAGCTAGATTTGAGAAAGCACCTTGGGGCATGCCCCAATTTGGGTTTATTACCTTTTCTTTACTTTCGAATCCAGAATCCTGGCATTCCTTTTTAGAGGAGTAGAACTGAAGGTTTTTAAGACTTTGGCCTGCCTCTCTCAACAGGAAAGGACATGAGACTGAATTGAGTCTACCTATAGGTACTTTGATACCATGAAGAATGGGGGCAAGAGAGTGAGGACACCAATGAAAGTAACTTTAGGGGGACTGTTGAATGATTCTCATCAGTATCATTCATTCCTTTTCCAACAGTGAGAAGCATGTAAGTGATAGAATGCACAAGGAGGTCAGATAACTTATCTCCAATGGGAAAGAGTCAAAATCCTGTCCCTTTCATAATGTGAGGAGAGTGATACTAAGTTTACCACTGACCACAGTGAGATTAGATGAGAAACATCAAAATGAACAAATGAGAAAAGAAAACGCAAAAAAGCACATGGCTTATTTTGAGTGCCTTTTATAGCTAGGTGATCTGCACATGTGTCTCAGCTGTATCATTTACCTATTTTTGCCTCTTTTGTCATGTGAGCTAACAGAAAGATAGCATCTCAGAGCTCAAAGCAATCCCAGTACCAGTTGGGAAAGTGAACTAGATGTCCTCCAAACTTTCCGATAACTAAGATTTTTGTGATGCAATGGGCTCAAAAAGTCAAATACTGCAATCCTTTTAATTTATACTAAGTAGGATGAACAGATTTTCAAGTGCATTAATTTGGGCCTGTGAGCAGGCCGGGATCATAAGAGAAAAACAGAGATAAGACAACAGTAGCTAGAAAAGGCAGCCGAGAAAATCTCTCTGCCAAAATACCCTAAAACTGGGGAAATAATAGTCTCAAGGGAGCCTAAACCTGAGACAGGAGTCAGATGAATCAGAAGCAAGTATTAAAATAACTATGTATTTAGAAAATTAGCATAGAGTTAACTGACAAAATGGAAATTTATAAAATGAACAAGTATTTAGAAGATTTTCTTATATGAGTTATCTACTTTATTGTTCAGTTATATTTGTGTTCTTACTTTAATAGATTTATTTGATGCCTAATATAAACTCAATATGGCTAAGTAAAGTCTCCAATTAGAATTCACCTCTCTCTTACCTCTATGCCCAAAGTACAAAGTCTCAATCTGTTATAACACTACTCTCTACATGGGAATTCTGGGAAATAAGTCAAAGATTTTGACAGAAATAGTGACTGAAGGGACAGATTTGAAAAATTGTAGGGGAAGAATCAAGGGGCCATGATGACTTGGGGGGAGACAATATTTCGAAGGAATTTTCGATGGATTCAATGAGGGTGAAAGAAAATTATAGAATGTTGTTCAGGTTTGGCTTAAATAAATTGCTAAACTATTATTTCTCCCAAAATAGGGTCACCTAATTTATAATCTTTGGCACATCCCTGGTCTCTCGAAGGTGCTCAATCACTTGAATTTTTTTGAATAGTGTGTATTAATATCAACAAAGAAAACATAATTAAAAGCAAGTTTGTAGTAAGAGGCAATGAGTTCAATTTCGCATATGACAAATTTAAAGTTCTTATGATCACTAAGGGAAAATGTCCCATTGTTTGATATGTAAGAATGGGGGAGATGGGAGACACCGTCTAGATATGTAGATGTGGTGCTAATAAGTATGCAAATGGTTACTGAAAGCAACATAGATAAGAAGGGAATATGTAACCTAAAAACAGAAGAAATTATTGGACAGATGATATAGAAAATCAATATTTAATGAAGTGACAGGTACCCGTACTGGAGGAGGAATAGCCAGGAATGTAGGAGAAAAACCAGGGAATAATGGTTTCATAGAATTCAAGGGGAAAAGAAAAAAGAGAGTACTCAATTTGTATTTTACTGGATATAAATTATATCTCAATTTTAAAAACCTTAGTTCCAGAAATAATTCATTAATTCATTTTGGCTTGAATTATTTGTCTTCTAAAGATCCATTGCCTCACCTGGTGTTTTGAAACACCAGCGGCATCTAGTGGTTATGGCTTTGAAGAACCCTATGATGTATGGACAAGACGATGTTTTTTCACATAGTACATGCTCAACAAAAGTGAGTTGAAATAAATCAACTGTTCTTCAGTCACAAAGAAACAAATGCTTTGTGTGATGTTCTCTTAGGGCAAATAACTAACATCGACTTAATGTGAAGATGCCAACATTATTCTGGTAAGACAGTCAAGATAGTTTGCTTGAAATATTGATATACGGTACTACATTGTTTGCCAGCTGCTGTGGCATTTTGAAGTTAATGAGATTACCATCATTGCTCTCCCTTCTCCCTTCTCTGTTGTTTCGGGGCTAGAATGCGAAGAGTTATACTTAGGTCTGAGTTTATGATTAGTTATTTCTTGCCTTATGTTAGTTTTTCTTAAAGAGCCAACTCATATATATATTTTTGCCTTAATAAGCCTCCAAAAAGTTGCCTATAGTCTGGAGTTAACAATAATAGTCCTGAATCTCAATTTCTATTCTACCTCTCAGACTCATTTTCTCTCTTTTTTTTTTTTTGGCTCTTGTTATCTCTTCATTCAATGAGATCGTGTTTTTTTCAGACCTCAGGAATTTTGAGAATTCCACTGAGTACCCAATACCAACTACTGGCTCTTGTAGAAACAGGTTTAATAAATAATTGCTAATCCTTCCCCACCGTTCTTAATAACTTTCTTGTTTCCATTCACCACATTCCAGCTTCTTGAAAGCCCATCTCTCTCAAGTTACATTAAGCATCTCCCCAACTCCACCTAACTTTTGTCAATGCTTCCTTCATCTCTTTCACAGGAGAAAATAAGTTTCTCTTAAGTTTTTCACTGATAACATGCCTTAAGTCTAGTCATTTCAGTAAAAGTAAATATCCTAAAAGAGAGGGATTCACCAAGAGGGAAGAATTAGGACCATTGATGGATAAAGAAACTGAGGTTCAGAGATATAAAGAAACTTGCCCAAGCCATTCAGCAAGTAAACAGCAGATCTGATATTCAAACACAGGTTGTCTGAATTGAATGCCCCTTTTCTTTGGCTCAGATAACACTGTGCCTCACATAATGTGCATTTATTAAGTATTATTGTGTGGAGGATACTCAACAAACCTCCAGAAAACAGCCCGCTAACAATGTCTTTGGGCAAAGGGCACTGTTTTTATTCTTTAGTAGGGCAGAATCTGAAATTGCAAACTTATTTTCATTTTCAGCTCTTGGTTATATCATATGATGAAGTGCAATATCAATATATTTAAAATATAATTTTGCATTTGTGACTAAATATAATTTACTGAAGCTGAATTTATATACATACAAAATGGCTATTTCTTAGTTGCTCAAATCTACCATATTTTGGAAGCATGCACATTTTTATATTGGTAGCTATATTACCATATAGTTTTACTTATTTTCCAAAAAAAAATTAAAACCCTTGACTTCTAGTTAAAGAAAAGCTAAATAAAAAAAAATTATTTTAAAATAATTAAAAGATACGTCAGAAGAAAAATAAAGTATGAGAGGCATCCAGGAATTCTAGAGCTTTCTCAAGGCACACTAGGGCAAAATGTAATAAATATAAGATTCTAGTTAGAGTTCTACCACATAATATTTTTGTTTTTCATGATTCACAAGAATGCTGTCAGGACCAAACAATATACCATATCTAAAAGTGCTTTTTATAGTTTTGTGTTAACCTAAAATTGTAGTTAATGGGAATGATTTGGATGGTGTGGAAAGAAGTATATAAACCCAGCTCCAGAAGAATTTTGTTTTGTTTTTCTGATCAGATTCTATACTATAATCCTGTATATTACATAACCTCCAAATGCTCTTCTTCACTTTAAAATATGACTAAGTACTTTTTATCAAAACCAAATCATTTTACCCATTTGGCTATGATAACTCAAACAGTTTGCAACTCAAAAACCTTTGAGTTAGAATACTTACGCACCTATAACTTTAGCCATTGGTGCTGACATCTAAAATGAAAGTAAGCATTGCATCTAACTTACTTATGCTTTGCACCATTGTTTAGCGAATATCCAATATAGGGTGTCTTATAAATATACTAATTTTGATGGCATAAATTAATGGACAAATGAATGACTAAATGAATTGATGGCATGCAGAAGTTAAGGCACATGGAGGCAATGAATGAATTGGGTTATTAATACGTATTATTAGGTTGTTAATAGTTGCTTGAAATGCCTGCTTCACATTATCTGGCAAACTCCCTATTCATTTTTGAAGGACCTACAAAAAAATAACTTCCAGCTGAAAAGCCACTCTAACCTCAGGTAGAAAGGAATTGCTTATAGGGAACTGTTTCTGTATTTCTTTAAGAGTACCTACCCCATTACATGACAATGGGCATTGGCAGTTGGCTCTGTTAGACCCTAGAAGCAATGGAGGAAGGGCTGTGCATTTCTGAACACAGATCCCGGGGCCATGCCTGACACATGCAGAAAATCAATAAAAAAAAACATGAAGTCGGTTGAATAAAAGAGTGCTTTAAATTTTATTTGGATACCTTATTGAATAAAGACATCCATAATTTGCTCTTTTGGGGGAAAAAAAGACAAAAAAAGAAAACCCATCAATCAAGTAATAAGCTCAGTAGAGTTGCCAAGGAAAATAGTTAAACAGGCAATTTTAGCACAGCTGAGAAACAGACATAACCATTTCTTTTTCTTCTGCACTTAAGATCTTTGAAACTGCCATTCCCAGTAAAATTATCATAAACATTTGCATTTATATAACATGAAAAGTCCGGTTGTGTTTTCTTTCTGCAATTTTTAACTTATAGTAAGGTTATTCAAGAGAGTCCATTCAGTGGCCCACTCCCTGTTTTCTTCCTAAAATCACAGATTCCCCATTACATTTTCATAGGTTGCCCAAGTACATGTGCACTAGATTATGAGAAAGTAAGTTGCTCCCCTTTTCCCGCAGAACATAAATTCTATGAGGGTAGGGGTTCCTCGTCTATTTTGTTCACTGCTCCTTCCTCAGCACTTCGAACTATACAGGACACAGAGCAGATAATAAATACACTGTTGCTTAAATGACTACTTATTTGATAATAAATTGTGAGCTCTCTCATTTGAAAAAATCTTTGTTCTGTTCTAAGTATTTGCATATTTAAACTTTACCTAAACTGCATTTACAATATGCCTAACACAAAATAAGCACACAATAATGTTATTCTTTTAGACATGCCAACATGTTTTCTTTTCTTTTGACATTGCATTTGAGATTTAGCAATGTTAATACATGTAGTTATGATTAATTCACTTCAGCTATGTCATCTGGCCCTATTGTATGAATATGCCACAGAGACAATCAAATGCCTTCTATCCGAAAACACCTCTTTCCCTTCCTCAGAAATATCTAGCATCTAGTCACCAGCTCAGGAGTAACCTTCCCACAACCACCCCATATGACCTGTTTACTGGTTTTATAAAATACTGGGTTTGGTGTAAAATTATTTTTTTCTTATAATTTAAGTAGGATCAGCATTGTTATCAACATGAGATAATTTTGATGTTTAAAGTAATTAAATGTGCAGACTAGGTAAATCAAATAAAGAAAAAGAAAGAATTACAAATAGACATATGTACTATATTTCATTTCTTAATGTGAAATCTTCCATAATTAACTCTGTGCATATTTCCTTGCTCATATACTAGAAAGTTTTTCTTGAATCATAGCTAGTAGCAGAACTGCTGTGTTGAAAATGTATTTAATTTTATTTACTAGAAACTATATAATTGTTCTGTAAATTGGGTTTAGTAAGCTAGCTATTCAGATAATGATAAGGTCTAAGACTTGCCCTTTCTAGACGTCTTTGTCAAGCTTGGTATTGTAAGAATTTAAAATGTTTTACCAGTCTCAAAGGTGTAGAATGTTATTTTCTTATTTAACATACATTTCACTAATTTCTAGTGAAGCTGAGCATCTTGTCAATTGTGTTTCCATTGGTCCCGTCTCCTCTCTTCAGGAAATTGCTTTCTTGAATCCTTGTCCATTTTCCTATTAATTACTGTTCTTCTGTTATGTGTAAGAATTCTTTATAAATTTAAAATATAGATCTTATGTTATTTATACATATTACAAATATTTACTACCAGGTTTGTGGGTTGACTAAGTATTTATAGTGTTATTTGTTGAGCAGTTTTTTTATATAGACCAGTATTGCAATTCTTATATTCAAAGTTTGTCATTTTATATGTCATTAAACAAATCCTTCCCTATTGAGTTTATAAAAAAATCCTATATTTCATTTTTTAAAATGTTAATGTTTGCTTTTTATAATTATGTGTTTAACCTACATGCAGTTGATTTTTGTGTATTTTAAAGGTACAGATTTAATTTTTTATATATAGATAATGGAATGTCTCTAGGTTACTTATTTACACTGCAGTCTTTTATTTTTCACTGATTTGAAACACCATCTCTATTATGCTTCACATTTACATTCACATTCAAGCAGCCACATTCTTTTCCTGGTTTATAAAAATCTACATAAAAAAGGATAGTTTATTTTAGTCAGCTTGGGCTGCCATGACAAAATGCCATAGACCAGTGTCTTGAACAACAGACATTTATTTCTCACAGTTCTGAAGGCTGGGAAGTCCAAGATCAAGGTGGCAGCAGATCCAATGACTGGCAAGAACTTTTTCCTAGTTTACAGATTGCCACCTTCTAGCTAGCTGTGTGCTTACATAAACTCTCCTACCTAGTTTTCTTCTCATAAAGTCACTAATTCTATCATGAGGGCCTCACCCTCATAACTTCATTTAAACCTAATTACTTCCCAAAGGTCCCACCTCCAAATACCATCACATTGTGGGGTTAATGTTCCAACATGTGAATTTGGAGGGAAGCACAAACATTCAGTCCATAACACAGGTGCTCAGTAAATTTTATTTGCTGTATCTAAAAGTAATTTAAACTAATTTACTGCAGCAACCTATCATTGAAATATTGTTCAATTTATCTCTTCCCTCTACAAATATGGAGCTAACCTTACTTATAGAAGAGTCACAACATATTTGTGCATTGAACATACAATATTCTAAGTGTATACATTTGGGAAGACAAAAAGAGGAGAAAAACAAGAATTTAAGTAGCTTGAGTGGCTTTGCTTATCCCTTGCATGTACTTAGTATTACCAGGATGGTCATAAACAGGTAGATATGAATTAATTCTGTCAGTCCCTGGGAACCTCTCTCAGTGTGATCATCTTGCAGTGTGATTCTAGTTTAAAGATATGCATTTTCATATACATATTTTACTGTATAGAATTGTACACAAATCTATTTGTACTGTCTAACTTAATGCATTGCTAAGGGCAATTTTTACTAGATATGGTTTTTACTCTAGGTGTTCACTTTAAACCCTAATTTCTAAGTGAGACAGGGCTCCACTATAATCAATATGTTGATGGAGCATCAAAATACTGTTCTAATTTAAACAAGAGGTTTAGATAAAAAGCAGCTTTTTATCTCTACTAATAAGTAATGATGAACCAAGAGATGCAGGAGTAAGAGTGATCTCTGAGGTTAAACCAACATGTCTTGGTCCCAAGGTAAAAACAGGCATACCAGCAAGCTAAAAAGCTGCAAGCAGAGGCACGGTTTATCAGCAAAATCTGGGCAACAGCTTGGGCCTTTACTCCTTAATGAAGAAATGATCTTGTTGACATTGTGTTTGTTTCAAGAACCAGAAAATGCCAAATATTCTAAAGAAATGAATTTGACAGCTCCCGGTGTAACTAGTTCTCAAATGATGGCAGAACATTGACTATGAAAGGGTTTAGCTACCAAGACGTGAGTTTCTAAGAGGGACCCACTTTGCAGGGACAATATCATTGCTTAGTGGGTGATCCTTTTAGGAACAGTTTACCAAACAAAGTTTTGTTGATACTGGCTACATCTATCAATTCTCTGTGTGACTAACACATTCCTGACAAATTTTTGTATTATTAGCTTATTATATCAGAGCCCATTGGTGGGTTTTTGGTGTTGTCCAAATACTCCATGCCCCACCTTCCAATATCTTATCTCTTTCATGGCAAGTAAAACTAAAATAATTTTCCTGAAAATTTATTATACCATGATTATCTGTTTACCTGAAGAACTGAGAGCAGAATGCATTCCTCATTTATTAAAGCATGATTCCTTTCAGAATCAGTCACAGGATTTTAGCTCTCTTTTAGACATCTCAGAAACTACTGAGTCCTATAGTATGGATAAGACTCTGAAAAGTAGAGGCACTGAGGAGTCCAAGTTACTCTGCTAAGAGGCAGAGCTGGTCTTGAACACAGCTTTCCTAAGTCTTAGCTCAGTATTTGCATCCATAAAGCCAAACGCAATAAGCTAATCGGGATCCTAGCAAAGCACATAGTTTCTTATTTAAACAATTTACTACTTCAGGAGACTAGAGATCTAAAACTTTGTTCCTAGGAGCTCAAATGAAATGACACAAGAAAAAAAAAACTATATACATGGGATTATTTATTCCAGGGATCCTCAGTACTTAGGCCATGGACCAGTACCAGTCCATTACCTGTTAGGAACCAGCTGCACAGCAGAAGGTGAGTGGCAGACAAGAAGCTAAGCTTCATCTATATTTGCAGCTGCTCCCCAGCACTAGCATCACCATCTCAGCTCCACCTCAGATCATCGGGCATTATATTCTCATAGGAACACCAGTCCCTGGTACCCAAAAGGTGGAGGACTGCTGATCTAAACCATTCTTTTTTAAAAAGTTAATGGCTATAATTCTTAACCTCTAATTGCATTTTCCCAGAGTCAGTTACTACTTCAGAGAGTACTTCAGAGGAATGTTCAGCTCTCAACATCGAGAGGTCGATGTACATTTTTTTCTGAAGGTCATCAAATTAATAATGACAATAGTAACATGAATAATATAATAGCTAGCACTTAGTGAGTGCTTATTACTATTTAAGTTCTAAATACTTAATATGTATAAATTTCTTTCATTCTCACATAAACCTGTGTGGTAGATGCTATTTATCTATGAGCAAACTGAGGCACAAAGGACTTTAGAACTTGTAGAGAAAGTATTTAAATCCAGGAATTCCTCCCTAGAATCTACATGCTTAGCCATTCCTTACTGGGATGATCCTGTACAAAGACAGAGAGACAGAATACAAAACTTTCATTTTCCTTTCTGGATTTAGAATTTTAGTTCACTAAAAATGTGGTTTATAAACTGGTTTGCTGATATTTGAAAGAGTTAATGATTCTACCCAGATGGAAATTCCTTGGAAGGGAGTAATTCACACTCTGGAAAAATGTAGCCCAATATGTATAATGTGGTGAGTGAATGAGTCCTTTCTCTTGAGATGTCAAGGTTGACATATTACACAGCATCCTCTCTGCACTGGCAGATAGCAACATTTGTATAATGTAATCAAAATAAATAAAGTTTTGTGTTTATGAAAAAGATAATCACATATTTTACACGTAGACATAAACTTGTCTATTGTCTATGATTGAGCTCTTAAAGACAAGTTATTTCCTAAAAGCATCCATCTCAGCCACTAGCTTCCTCATTTCAGATATAGCTCGGATGTCAAAAATGCCACCAGTACTAACTAGATCTCCTTCAGGAGGGGATCAATAGATGGTCAAGTCTCAAAAACTCCCCATGAGCACAAGAAGAAGGTCCAACTAGTATATGAAGAGTGATGAGGCAGTTTCTATTCTCTTTGAAGATGGCTATTCTAAAATGTAATAAGTTATTAGAGAGATGCTGGTGAAAGAGTAGTCAATATACTTCTGATAGCAATGCAAATAGGTACAGAGCCTTAGGGATGTGTATAAGCAAACTTCTATACCTGGGAATAAATAGTAAAGAAATGATTCTTATTATAGAAAAAGTTCCACGCTCAAAGTCATGTTACACATAGTTGGATAAAAACAAGAATGTCTTTGTTTTCTAAAAATGGGGAAGCTGTTAAATAAATATGGTACAGTCATTTTAAGGAATGCTACATAGTCACTAAATATCATACTTAAAAAGCAAAAATAGTAAAATAGAAAACAGTAAATATTATATTCTACTATTTTGTAATGTTGGTAGTTTTAATTCTCATTCTTTCTCTCTTTCCTCTTACCTTTTTTCCTTTTCTTTCCCATGAACTCAAACAAAAAACTACATTAGAGAAAGTTTCATAGGAAATATACCAAAATAGATTGGTTTTCTGTAAACTGGTCATTATTATTTTAAAGAATTGAAACTGTGGATCAAAGAGATCCAGTGGCTTTCCCCAAGTATATATATAACATTGGTAAGTGTGGGCAATATAGCACCATGGTGCTGCACATCTGTCCACTGAATTTAATCCCTCATTCCTCAATTGTAAAATTGTGATCCTTCTGTTCTCTTCAAGAGCTGGTGTAAAGGAGCCCACCCTGATAAAGCTATATGATTTTCATGTTCTTACCATAAAAAAGTTTGTCAGGCAAGTTAATAAAGGTATTATATAATTCAGAGGTCATGTTATTATAATTAAAATGATCAGGTCTTTACTGTGTGTATATATGAAAACAAGTTCTTATTAAAATGAATTCATTCTCATTAATGAGAAGACCTGAAAACTCATCTTTCCTTCAATCATTAATCCACTCACTTGGTCTATATTTATACAACACCTTTGGTGTACCAGACTCTGACCTTGATGCTAGGAATATAAAAATTAATAACATAGGCCCTATTTGCAAGAAGATAATTGTCAAGAGAAACATCACACATACACGCACACACTCACACACACGTTAAAGTTACACATATGCTGTGGTAATTATAATGATAGTAATATGTTCAGGTAGTAGAGAAGCATATCAAAATAGAAGCATTTGATATGATTATCTTGTCAATTCCCTCCAGTGGCTCACATTTGAACTCTTTAGCAGGTGAAAAATGTTCACTATTATCTGTTCCAGCTGACAAAATTCATCTCTTGCCTCTCTTAATTTTGAATTCAGAGTTCTTTGAAATGTCCTTTCTTTTCTTTGTCTACCTAGATATCTCTTTCCTTTCCCCAGAAATTCTTCACAGGCTGGACAGTGCTAGAAGACATGATCCAACAGATCATGTGATGAGATGCTGAGGCCTTGATGAGGGCAGTGGTGGCAGGGGCTGAGCAAAAAGTACAGATTAATCTACATGGCCAAAGATATGAACCATCCCAACATATACACAACCACAAGGTTTTGAATAGCATTTCAGGGAGTTCAAATATTCTACAGCTCATCCTAATAGTCTGAATACGCAATTAAGTACACTATGTCTATAAAAAGTTAAACTATGATGAATACTTTTGGAAATTAGTCACAATTAACTTTTACTTGAAATTATTAAAGTGGCACTGTTCTTGAGTACCTAATAATTAAGACTGACCTATTCTTCACACTGACTCAGTAAAATTTTATTTTAGATATGGTTTCTTAGGAAATAAAAGTATACTCCTTTACCTATTAAGAAAAAAGATATAATTCATTATGTCATCTTCAGAAGGTATATAGCAGCTTGCCATTCCTAAAATATGAAACAAAACACATGCTATCCATAATACCTAGTTAATTGACAACTTGCTATAAACATGCATGCTTCTGAGTTGGTGAATGGAGACACTTTAAATTCTGAATCATGGGTGTCAACTCTATAAAATGCATTTGTTTTCCATATCATGAAAAAAAATCATATGTTTTATTACATCAAATTTGGAAAGTATCTTCAAAACCATATTAACCAAATCTTGTATTTTTAAATATCAAAGGCATAGCGTTCAACGAAAGAAAAAAATAACAATAATGGCAAAATGTGAAGATAAATAAAGCCTTATGCACTGTTGGCAGGAATGAAAATTGCTGCAGGCAATATTGAAAACAGTATGAAGAAGCCAAAAATATTAAAAATAGACCTACTATATGATCCAGATATTTCGCTTCTGGGTATAAACCCAAAGGAAATGAAAAGAGGATATCAAAAAGATTTCAGCACTCCCATGTTCATTGCGGCATTATTCACAATAGCCAATATATGGAAATAATTTAATGGCCCATCAACAGATGAATGGATAAAGAAGATGTGTAAAAATAAATATTCAGCTAGAGAAAAGCAAGAAATTCTGCCATTTGCAACAATACGATTGACCTTGAGGGTATTATACTAAGTGAAATAAGTCAGACAGAGAAAGACTAATACTGTATGAATTCACTTCTAAAAAAAAAAAAAAAAAACTAATAGGTGGTTGTCAGAGGTGGGGTTGGGGGTAAGCAAATGGGTGTAGGGGTAAAAAGATACAAACTTCCACTTAGAATATAAATAAGTCCTGGGGATGTAATGTACAGCATGGCAACTATAGTTAATAATGCTGCATTGTATATTTGAAAGTTGTTAAAAGATTAGATCTTAAAAGCTGTCAACAAAAGAAAAAAATTGTAACTATATGTGGTGCTGAATGTTAACTAAACTTACTGCGGTAATAATTTTGATATATATGCATATATCATATCATTATGTTGTACAATTAAACTAATAAATGTTATATATCAGTTATATTTCACTTTAAAAGAAGAAAAAAGAAAAAAATAGATAAACCCCAATTGAGCGACATTCTACAGAATGCCTGACCACTATTCCTCAAAATTGTCAAGGTAATAAAAGAAAAAGAAAAGTCTGAGAAACTGTCACAACTCAATGGGATATGACAATTAAATGTAATGTAATGTCCTTGATGGGATCCTGGGACAGAAAAAAGACATTAGGTAAAAACTAAAGAAATATAGATCAAGTATGGACTTTAGTTAATAATTAGGTCTCAATATTCATTCATTCATTCATTCATTCATTCATTATGACAAATGTGCTATATTAATGTGAAGCATTAATAATAGGGTGAACTTGGTGTAGGGGCATATAGGAACTGATACAGTACCTTCATAATTGTTCTTTAAATCTAAAACTATTCTAAAAAAAAGTTTATTTTAAAAAATTTTACCCAGGAATTTTGCCTCTAGGAATTCTAAGAAAAAATTGGAAATGGGTACAAAAATATTAAATACATGTAAATTTATCTTTGTGACGTTGTGGGGACTGGGAAAAAAAGCTAGAATCCTACAAAGGTATTAGTTATCTAAATGATGATACATCTATGAGTGCAATTCATTGCAGCCTTTTAAAATTTATGTGGGAGAATATTTAATGACGTAAAAAGTCATCAATTTCTGATTGTATACCTTTCTGCAAAACTGTTATACTTCAATAAAAAGGATACTGTAAAAAACAACAATATGGTCACTACCACTTGGTGCGTGGTTCTACTTTATCACTTAGATGTGTGGTTCAGATTTTCAGCATATGGGATTCCAGTACAAACTGACAAAGTGTCGAATAACAGCACATGGTTACTTAAATTATTAGTTATTTGGCCCTTGGTTATTTCCCCCTCAGCTCTATCCACATTCTCAAACTATGGCTTGAGGAAGGAGAAAATTAATATAATTTACAAAGGAAGCCAGAATTATGAGCATCATGAAGGAAAAATAAGAAAAAAACAAAATCAATAATTTATAAATTATCTCTTGAATAAGAAAATTTATTCTATGAAACTTCAAAATTAATCACATAAAGAGAGAAAGAACCTAAACTTCTACCCTTTCAAAACATTGATTAGTAAGTAAAATTATAATAAAATGTTTCATTTCTTTTTTTTTTAATTGAGTTTATTGGGGTAACATTAGTTAATATAATTATATAATTGTCAGGTTTACATTATAATTTGACATCTATATATTCTATTGTGTGTTTACCACCCAAAGTCCAGTTTCCTTCAGTTACCATATATTTGATCACATTTAACCACATTATCTTCCCCCTACTCCCCTATATTTGACTTCTTTTACCTTGTCTACCTCCCTCCTTCTCTCCCACCCCCTACTCTTCGGTAACCACTAATCTATTTTCCATGTCCACGAGTCTTTGTTTGTCCTGTTCATTTGGTGCTTTTAAGTTTATATCTCACATATAAGTGATATCATATGATTTTCAACTTTTTCTGTCTGGCTTATTTCACTTAGCATGATTATCTCGAAGTCCATCCATGATGTCACAAATGGCAGTATTTCATCTCTTCTCATTGCTGAGTGATATTCCATTGTATATATGTATCACAGCTTCTTTAGCCAATCATCTATCATAGGACACTTCGGTAGCTTCCATGTCCTGGCTACCATGAATAATGCTGCTATGAACACTGGTGTGCAAATATCTTTCTAGACATAAGTTATCAAATCTTTGGGGTAAATATCCAGTAGAAAGATTGCTGGATCATATGGTAGATCAATTCTTAATTTTTTGAAGAATCTCCACACTGTTTTCCATAGTGGCTGTACCAATTTTTAGTCCCACCAGCAGTGTATTAGGGTTCCTTTTTCTCCACATCCCTCCAGCATCTGTTATTACTTGTCCTGTTAATTACAGCTATTCTAATAGGTATGAGATGGTATCTCATTGTGGTTTTGATTCGCATTTCCTTAATAACTAGCAATGCTGAGCATCTTTTCAAATATTTGTTGGCCATTTGTGTGTTCTCTAAGGAGAAGTGTCTGTTCAAGTCCTCTGCCCATTTTTTGATTGGATCATTTGTTTTTTTGTTCTTATTGAGTTATATGAATTTTTTTTATATTTTGGATATTAGGCCCTTATTGGAGGCATTGCTTGCATACACAGTTAACCATTCAGATGGTTGTCTCTTTACCTTGTTGACGATTTCTTTGGCTAAGCAGAAGCTCTTTAGTTTGATGTAGTCCATTCATTTATTTTAGCTTTTACTTCCCTTGCCTTTGAGGTCGAATTCATAAATCCTCTTTAAGTCCAAGGTACTTGAGTTTCGTTCCTGTGTTTTCTTCTATGCATTTTATTGTTTCAGGTCTTATATTCAGGTCTTTAATCCATTTTTAGTTCATTTTGGTGTGTGGTGATAGACAGCAGTCTAGTTTCATTCTTTTGTAGATGACTTTCCAGTTTTCCCAGCGCCATTTACTGAAGAGGCTTTCCTTTCTCCACTGTATGGTTTTAGCTTTTTTCGTCAAAAATTATTTGCCCATATAAATGAAAGTTTACTTCTGGACTCTCAGTTCTGTTCCACTGGTCCATGTGTCTGTTTTGGTGCCAACACCCTACCATTGTGATTATTGTCGCTTTGTAGTATAATTTGAAATCGGGCAGAGTTATGCCTCCAGATTTGTTCTTTTTTCTCTGGATGACTTGGCAATTCAGAGTCTTTTGTGCTTCCATACAAATCTGATGATTTTTGTTCCATTTCTTTAAAAAATACCGATGGGTTTTGATGGAGCTTGTATTAAATCTGCATAAATATTAGGTAATATGGTCATTTTAACTATATTGATTCTTCCAATCCAAGAACACAGAATATCTTTCCATTTCTTTGTATCTTCTTCAATTTCTTTTAATAGGGTCTTGTAGTTTTCATTATATAGGTCCTTCACATTTTTCGTTAAATTTATTCCTAAGTATTTTATTCTTTTTGTTTCAATTGCAAAAGGAATTAATTTTTCTACTTCTTTCTCTGACGCTTCATTATTAGAGTATAGGAATGCTATGGATTTTTGAATGTTGATTTTATATTCAGAAAATTTACTGTGTTTATTATTTCTAGTAGTGTTCTTGTGGAGTCTTTACAGTTTTCTATATAGAGAATCATGTCATCTGCAAATATGAGTTTCACTTCTTCATTTCCTATTTGGATGCCTTTTATATCTTTCTCTTGTCTGATTGCACTTGCTAGGACCTCCAATGTTATATTGAATAACAGTGGTGATAGTGGACAGCCTTGTCTTGTTCTTGATCTTAGAGGGAAGGTTTTTAATTTTTCACCATTAAGTATAATGTTGGCTGAGAGTTTGTCACGTATGGCCTTTATTATATTAAGGTACTTTCCTTCTATATCGATTTTGTTAAGTGTTTTGATCATAAATAGGTGCTGTGTCTTGTCAAAGGATTTTTCTGCATCTATTATATGATCATATAATTCTTATTTTTTAATTTGTTTATGTGGTGTATCATGTTAATCGATTTGCGTATGTTGAAGCATCCCTGTGCCTCTGAGATGAAGGCCCACTTGATCATGGTGTATAATCTTTTGAATATGTTGCTGTATTCAGTTCACTAGTATCTTATTTAGGATTTAGTTCACTAGTATCTTATTTAGGATTTTTGCATTTGTGTACATGAGAGATATTAGTCTGTAGTTTTCTTTTTTTGTGTTATCCTTACCAGGTTTTGGTATCAGAGTATTATTGGCTTCATAAAATGAGTTGGGAAGTATTTCCTCCTCTAACATTTTTTGTAAGAGTTTGAGGAGAATGGTATTAATTTTCTTTGAATGTTCGGTAGAATTAACTGGTGAAGCCATCTGGTCCTGTACTTTTACTTTTTGGTAGGTTTTTGATGATTGTTTCAATTTCCATACTGCTGATCAGTCTATTTAGATTTTTCAGTTTTTCTTGATTCAGTCTAGGAAAGTTGTATTTTTCTAAGTACTGGTCCATTTCTTCTAGGTTATGAAATTTGGTGTTATATACTTTTTCATAGTATTCTTGTATGATTCTTTGTATTTCTGTGGTGTTTGTCGTAATTTTCCCTCTTTCATCCCTGATTTTGTTTATTTGTGTCCTTTCTCTTTTTTCTTTAGTGAGTCTAGCTAAGAGTTTGTCAATTTTATTAACCTTCTCAAAGAACCAGCTCTTTGTTGCATTTATCTATTGTTTTTTGTTTTCAATTTCATTTATTTCTGCTCTAATTTTGATGATTTCTTTCCTTCTGCTTACTTTAGGCTTCATTTGTTCTTCTTTTTCTAGTTTTTTAAGATGAAGTGTTAGGTTGTTTATTTGGGCTTATTCTTGTTTTTGGAGGTAGGCCTGCAATGATGATATGAACTTTCTTCTTATGACTGCTTTTGCCATGTACCAAAAATTTTGACATGTTGTACTATCATTATCATTTGTTTCTATGTATCTCTTGATCTCTCTTTTATTTCTTCTCTGACCCAGTTATTCTTCAGTAACATGTTGTTTAATCTCCATGTATTTGCGGTTCTTCCTGATTTCTTTCAGCAGTTGATCTCTAGTTTCAAAGCATTATGATCAGAAAATATGAATGGTATGATTTCAACCCCCTTATATTTGTTGAGGCTATCTCTGTGTCCCTGCATGTGGTCAATTCTTTAGAATGTTCCCTCTGCAGAAGAAAAGAATGTATATAAGCAGCTGTTTTGGGATGGAAGCCTCTGTAAATGTCAATTATGTCCAGTTGGTCTAATGTGTCATTTAAGTATGTTATTTCCTTATTGATGTTCTGTTTGAATGACATTTCCATTTCTGACAGTGGGGTATTTAGGTCCCCTACTATGATAGTGTTTTGGTTTGTTTTTCCCTTTAGCTCTGTTAGTAATTGCTTTACATATTTCTGGGCTCCCTGATTGAGAGCACAGATATTAATAAGTGTTATGTCTTCTTGGTGCATAATTCCCTTTATCATTATGAAGTGTCCCTCAGTATGTTTCTTTACCTTTTTGATTTTGAAGTCTATTTCATCTGATATTAGTACTGCTACTTCCGCTTTTCTCTGAATGCCATTTGCTTGAAATATCATTTTCCACGCTTTCACTTTAAGTCTATATTTGTCTTTGGAGCTGAAATGTGTGTCTTGGAGGCAGTATATGGTTGGGTTTTGTTTTTTGATCCAATCTGCAAGTCTGTTCCTTTTTATTGGTGATTTCAGTGTATTTATATTTAGGATGATTATTGAAACATGTGGTCTTCTTATAGTCATTTTATCTCTGCTTTTGGGTAGCTTGCTGTTTCCATTGCTTCCTTGTCCTTGTGTTTCTGTTTTCTTTATTTTGGTTGGCTTTTATGAGTTTTCCCTCCGGTTCTTTTTGTTTTATGTTCTGTTCTGAAACTTCTGTGTGTGGTTACTATTACAAATATGTAAAGGCTAGTTATATATACACAGTTGTCCATTTTCTTCTGCTTGTGCCTTATTTCCATTCCCCTTTGCGAATATGGATCTTTGAATCCCCCCCTTTTCACTCATTGTTATCTCAATTTGTCCCTATGTATGCTGAATGTTCATTACTATCTTGGTATAGCAATTCTCTTATTATTTAAACTTATAATGCCCTGTTCTTGGTAAGGGTTGCACTTCTCTGTTTCTATTTGCCTGATAGTCACTTTACTCCTAATTATGTACTTTTTTTGGTCATTTTGTTTTAGGTGAGCTGACTCCTTTCAGTATTTTCTGCAATGCCGGCCTTGTAGTGGAGAATTCCCTCGATTTTTGTATGTCTGGAAAGGTCTTAATTTCTCCTTCATATCTAAAGGAGAGCTTAGCTGGATATATTAATCTGGTAGTTTCTTTCATTTAATAGTTTAAATATTTGATTCCATTCCTTTCTGGCTTGTAAGATCTGTGCTGAGAAGTCTGTTGATAATCTAATGCATTTTCCTTTATAAGTTACTGTTTTTATCTTCCTGGCTGCCCTGAGAATTCTGTCTTTGTCATGGATTTTTGATAATTTTAATACAATGTTTCTTGGTGAAGGCCTTTTGGTTGAGATAATTGGGTGTTATGTTTACTTCTTGAATTCCAAGCTCCAGCTCATTCCTTAAATTTGGGAAATTCTCGTCAACTATTTGTCTGAAAATTCTAGTCCTGTTCCTTTTCCTCGCCTTCGATAATGCCTTTTCTTATGTTTCCTCTCCTGATGGTATCGGCTAGTTTTTCTATTTCTCTTTCATTATTTTTCATTCTTCAGTTTCTCTCTTCTTCCTTCTGATTTATTTCTAGATTTCTGTCTTTGATATCACTGATCCTCTCCTCCATTTGGTCGACTCTATTCCCCAAGCTTGCGATTTCATTTTTCAACTCCTGCAGTGTGTTCTTCATCTCCAGAAGTTCAATTTGGTTCTTTTTGAGGGTTTCAATCTGCTTGCTAAAGAACTCATTCTGCTCATCTAGTTGTTTTTTCAATTCCTGAAATTGTTGGTATGAATCATTTTGGAACTCACTGAGCTTTTTCAGAAGTACCATCTTGAATTCTCTGTCATTTAAGTCGCATATTTCTATGTCTGTAAGCTTATTTTCTGCATATTTTTCTTTCTGAGATGCCTTGTCATCTTGGTTGTTCATGGTGTTTAATGGACTATTTCTCCACCTGGGCATTAATGGAAATCTGTTCTGCTGTTTTTCCAGAAAGAACATTTATTATATAAAGTCTCAATTTAGCCTGCTGCAAAGAAGGTGCTTTTCTTTTGTTTTCCAGTAGGTGGCGTCTAAGCCTCTTGGATCCCTGTTTTATATAAAGCCTTAATAATGTCTGTATATAATGCCTTTATTTTCTTGTAGATATTTAATCACACTTGCTACCCTCAGTTTCAGTTCCTGTCTTAGCAACAGTTTTGGTAGTGTTTGCTCAGATTCCCTTGGGGCTCCATGGTGTTCGGTTTCGGAGGGTATGGGGGCAGCGATCATCTGGGTTGAGGGATAGGGTTTGTGTCTCAGCCTCGGTTTTGCAACTGCAACTGGTAAAATCAACTGTTGTTTCTCTGCCGTTTCCTCTTTTCTGCCATCCCCGTTTCTCTGCCTTCTGCCCTGATGACTGGGCACTGCTGCTGACTGCGTGGAGCTCACAGCACTCCCAGGCAGGGATGTACAGGGAGGTCGTCACACCTACTTCCCACTCCTTCTTCTGTAGGGAGATCCAGCAGCTGCGAGAGATAGTTTCTTTATTTCTCCCAGTCCACTGCCTGATACCTGGGGTTCTGACCTGTGGTAGCTCTTAAGCGCACACCCCATGCTCAAACGTACAGATATGCAGTTTGGGTGTTTTTTGTTGAGTTTTAGATGTTCAGCTTATTGTTGTTTCAAGGGGAGAGATCTGAGGACATCTCTCACTCCACCATGTTTTCTTTCATGCTCAAGATGTTCTATTTCTTGACCTTACTGAGTCTCCATGAGTGTGTTAATTTTGAGATAATTTACTGAGCTACATATACTTTTCTGTATTTATATTAACTTCAATAAAAACATTTAAAATCTAAATACTGAGAAGTAAATAGAATTGTAAATGCATTGCATGATGTGATCCCATTTGAAGAACAAAACATTGGAAGAGTTCATATATAACTAAGTCAAGAAGAACTCAAGTTCAAAGGCTTATCCTTAAAGTATAATTACAATAAGAAGTCTGAATGGGTATATGACAAATAACTGCTATTCAGAGAACTTAATAGATGTAATTTTACTGTGGTTAATGTAATTGTTGGTCCTTTCCAATAGAACATTTGTCTTGATGGAAATATCCTATGTATTTATTGTACAATAGAATAACCACTGGTCACATGTAGCCATGGAGCATTTGAAGTGTAGCTGGTGTGATTAAGAAACTGAGCTTTTAATTTAATTTAATTTAATTTAATTTAAATAATCATAAGTGGCAAGTGGCTACTGAATGGGACAGCACAGCTTGTGTATGCAAACTGAAACCAAATACTTATTTCTAATTTTGAAGTTAACAAAGTTGTACCTATTAAAAAAATAAATAAATAATTCTGTTCTTTGGTCTCCAGGTCCCACTGTCTGAAGCATCTCATTACTGCTGTTAACCTGCATGGGTGACCATTTACTTCCTGAGGAAAGAAAACTGACATAGCATATACGTTCGAAATGTCATTGCTAGTGAGCTTTATTTTCAAATGGAACAATTGCTTTCTAGTTAAAGGAGCTTCTCAAAAAGTCTAAAGATTTGCTGTCATAACAATATATGTTTTGCCACCATCTTTCTCTTTATCTCTCTCTTTTTTTAAAGCAGTAACAGGCTATAACTACTAGAATGTTATTATTATTATTATTATTATTATTATTATTTTAATGTTGGAGCAATAATCACAGTGTTCATTTAAGGCTCCATGAAGCTAGAAATTTGGGTGTAAGTTATGAGCTTTCCTATCAGGACCTATAGTATTTTTACTCTGAAATGGACCATTTCTCTATTACTCCAAGAATCTTATATAGTCTGCTTCCCTCTCCATATTTCTCCAACATTTGGATAATTTCAAGTAGCCCTTCAGAATGAAGAGCATGTCTCCCAAATGCCATCTGTAATACGCACCAATTGATTTTGTCTCCCTACTACGACCAACTCTGTCATTAAATAGTATGAAATAGTTATGATCCTTATTGTGATGCTCATTTAATTTTCTGTCTTCTTCACAAACTGTAAGCATATGAGGTCAGAGATTGAATCTTATTCATGGAACACATAAGTAGTTTATTAATATTTTCTGGCTAGAATGAATATAATAAATCACAAAGATCACTAAGATAACATAGAGTAGTGAAAAACAAAGAGTAGATATTAATTGCATTTAAATTCATTTGATTACATACATAAACAACACAATATTCCTATCTAGTGCCCATGGCAAAAGTAATTTTAGAGACCTCTTAATTTATACTGTAGAATAATGTATTTACGTACATGAACTCAAAAGAAAGAACTCAAGAACAAGAGAAGAGTAACAGGTTGCAAACCTGAGGCAAAAATGTAAGATAACAATTAGAGATTTAGAAAAGAATACTTTGTATGTTTGTGTATATAAACACCTTCAAACAGAACAGAGATCTGCCAAAATTTTCTTAAATGGCCAGAGAGTAAATATTTTAGATATTACACGGCGTAAGGTTTTCGTCACATATTCTTTTTGTTTTCAGGGTTTTTGGTGGTTTTATTGTGTTTGTTTTATAACTACCTCATAAAAAGTGTAAAAATCATTCATACATTACAGGTTATAGGAAAATAGGATACAGCCTTGATTTAGTTGACAAATCATAGTTTGCCTACTACTGACGTAGAGGATTAACACTATTCATGTTAATGCTTAAATTATTTGTTATTCTTTGCCTCAAAGAAGAAAATTGGCACATGTTGATAATATAATTTTGCATTTGAAATTCTACATTAGAAAGCAAAGCCTAATTCTATTCAGAAGTCAGTCTGGAAATGCTATTTTGGATAATGTTAATCTAAAATTCAGATACTCCCATACACCTGTGTCTTCACCTTCCATGTTTAAAAGAGAAAAGAAGCAAGATAATTTAATCAGAAAACTTATCTAGTTACATACGTATTGCGTTTGCATATGGCAATCTGTAAGAAATAGTCTGATTAATAAGGCCTGACATTTGATAATACCAGCAACTCACATTCCATAAAATATTGAAAATATCTAAAAATGCAAATTATAGAAAGGGATACTTTCCTATGAGTGCAAGGAACTTCACTGGACTAGAAGAATCTTTCTTTTGTCTTTGGAAAGTCTCATCACTATTGCTGGCTATGAAAGATATTGTACCCCATGTCCAAATTTTTTTTTATTAGCTTCCATGTCAGAGAAATGAATAATTCAAAAGGGAGACAATATACCTTTTCTTTGTTCTGCCTTTAGAATTAGTGTGCTATATTCTCCAAATGATATAAATTAATAGATTTTTAAAAAGTGAACACAATGTTATACCTTATAAATGCCAAAAAAGAATTCTCTCTCCTCTTTCTGGCTTATTGAGTGAATTATCCATTTACATATTCTTTATGGATGAATTTTACAGGCTTAAGGACATCAACTCACTAAAAAGCAGTTAAACAGAATGTACTTATTGTCTTAATACCTTCAGACACACACAGAACTTATATAATTGAAATACATAATAGGTAGTCCCCTAGAGAACTTTACTTTTTTTCAAAAACATGCGAAATGGTTCTAAAATAATCCTTTAATTTTTGAGGGAAGGAAATGTCTAGGGGGAAAAAATAGTATTACTCACAGACTAAAAAAAATAAAATAAAATGGCTAAACAGCAATCAATCTTTTTTTTCCCCTTTTAGATTGCTAAAATTGCTAAAGTGGTTTAAGGTAGCATATAATTTTTCTTTTTGAAGAATTTTGTCCAGTCTGACAAGTAAATAAATGTTTAACTCTCTCTCCTTTTATTGCTGCAGAAACAAGAAGAAATAGAAAATAACTGCAGTACGTTTAGGACATATTAGTTTTTTTCTCTATATGAAACACACAATGAGAACACTTTATAGATGAATTGTGCCTTCAATTGAATAGAACGGTGGACGAGCTTCGGTTTTGTAGAATTGGATAATTTGTCACAGTTTCTGCCCCTGGAAAAATGACAACCCAAAGGAAAACTAGTACAAAGCCTTTTTTTTTAAGTACTGATAAAATATGAAACTGATATTTTGGTGCATGTATTTTAAAACAATAATTTTAAAAAATTACTAAGTTATAAGGAAGGTTTTCATCATCAGTGAATGCCTATAGAATTTTGTTTCAGCACATACTATTACTCATTTATTTACCAAAAAATTATTTGGTGATTGTTCATGGTTATTGCACTCTTGTCTGATCACCTATTCCTTATTATTACTTATTATATCATTAATTATTATTACTTTTGAAATAAGTATTACTTTTGGAAAAATACATATATTTGAACTTTATTTTCTTCTTATACCTTGCAACCTGTAATATGCCAGCACAGTTAAAGGCCTGTTTAAATATTAAATGCTCCAATCATAGATGTGGAAAGTAGAAGAGGTTGATTTTCCCAAACCTATGTAGAAGAACATGATAACTAATGCCCATTTATGAAATTATAACAACAAATTCCTGCTCAAAATTTTTAATTCAATTATGGGAAAAAATCTGTTTCAGAATGTTGTTAACCAGTTCTCTCTAACTTCAGATTTGAAAGTGATGTCAAAATCATAGTGATTTTTTCTTCTTCAGATAATAGTAAAGTTCTATTGATATTCTTTTTCAAGGATTAAAAAATACTTAAAAAATGCATGACTTTGCTTTCAATATCAGTTCAGCTAGATAGGAGATTATGGCAAATCTTGGTACAAGAGACTTTCTACTTCCCTCTATCCAAAAAAAATGAGTAAAATATTAGGTTATAAAATCTCAAAGTCTGAACAGTTTCTGGATTTAAGTTATTCTGAAAAAAAATTGTGCCTGCAATACATTGGCTTATTCCAATATCTCTTAGAGTTGCCATTTGGGAAATTATTAAGAAGAACATAGTTTTTATCAATCCAGTTGAAATTTAAAGATGAAATGTACATACTTTTAATAATATTCTTTGATTTTTCTTGGTCTGTGTCTCAAATTCTAGCACAAACTGATTAAACCTACACCCATCTAGAAGGAAAAACTGATATTTAATGATGTCTTTAATACTCTTTGGCTACAACTCATTGTCTAATTTTCTCATTGTTAAAATCAATTCTGGGCCACTTCACTGCTATGAAGATGAAAATAATTTTTTGATATATTCATTAGGTATTTTCTGAATTTAGGAAACAAAGTTAAAATCATTGGTTTTTTAAATTCGAAAACCATCTTTAAGTATATTTTGGTTCTAATTATCAAACTAACCATATATGTCTTAAATAACTCCAGTGGGGGAAAAAATCCTTAAAAATGTTAATTTAGATGAGCAGTAATGACCTATGGTTATTTGCAGAGAACTAGGCAAGCTATGATTTAGCTTTTCCTTGCAAAAGGCATATGAACATAAAAGATATCTAATATCACAAGCCAGACATCTATTCTATTTCAGCAGTAGCACCAAGGGGTTTATTTTGCAGAAAACTTGCACCAGTTTCCTTCATGTTATCAGCCTCAAAATTTTAAGCTATATAAGCTACTTTTGTTCTAAAGGAGCAATAGGCTCTGAGACCTCCAGGGAAACAAAGTACACTTTTCTCCTCTCTTCATCATACATAGACTGTCCTGGAATTTGAGTGCTGGGGACAAGAGAGGAGGGTGAAACAATATTTTATTCTTCTCTTACTCCAAATTCTTCAAATATAAAATCTTTGCCATGTTACTTTAGTCAACTTATATCACACTATATATGGCATAGTTAAAAATAAATATGGTAGAGATTATTAAAATAGAATTGTAAACTAGACATCACCTAGTGTAATCTTTAATTATGAGAAATTTCCCATAAAACACTCATTATGAGATTAAATCTCTTGACACTCCAAGCAGTGATTTACTTTTTCCTCATGAAAAGCAAAAATGTCCAAACATCACCTATTTTTCTGAGGAACGAAGCACAGGATTTGACATGGACACACCTTTCCAGAGATAGATCTTATGTATTGTCACAAAGGAAAAAAAAACATGTAAGTTTTGCAGAATTTCTTTGAAAAACCTCTCTTTGATTAGAAATGCTTTGCTTCTTGTAAAAATATTTTAAAACATTTCTTATATGGAATAAAGACAAATTTGACTCCTATAATTCCTAATGTGATAAGAGAGTCGTGATTCTTTATCATCACAGGTTTTTGAGAACTGTTACAAATTAGAAATGAGGTCCCACTTCTTTCCATTTGTCCTTGGAACTGCACCCTATAAGACATACAAAGACTCCTTTGTAAGATAAAGACTCCTCTATAGTATCTACATGTAATCATCAGAACAATGCAGTTTGGAAGCTAAAATGGATAAAATTACGATGGATCTCTACTCCAAGCAAAGAGCTTATATAAGTATGAAAACACCCACTTATTCTTGGTGCTTTATTTAAAAAGAATATAAAATCAATACAAAGTATAATTTAATATAAGAAGGGGAGGCAGACACAAGTTTCCAGAAACTAAACACTTACTCTTTTGCAAATGAAGAAACACAAGTGAGAGGCCTTGCAGGATAGCCCCCACATCTCTTCAAGTCTACTCTATAATCTCTCGATGACAGACAAAGTATTTTGTTTTAGAATTGCTGAAAATATGCTAAAAACATCAACCCATTCTGAAAAATCAAGTGCAACTAAAATTTTTAAAGTAAGCATTTTGCAGATGGTAACAAAAGAAAGATGCATAGTTTTCCATTGAATACTTTTTTTTCTATGCATGATTGCTAAACAACTACAATCTGAAAATGATATAATAGAAATAAAAGTTTAAGTTTAAGGGAGAATATAGTCATCTTATACTACTTGCAAATAAAAATATACCTGAAACAAAATTGAATTCTAGAAGCAAATTATTAAAAATAGAATAATCCATTTTTACCCCAGCTACTTACACCCCCCAAACTAGGAAGCTTCTAATTCTTCTCTTTTAATCACCATCTACCCCAAACCTAAGAATAAGTTTTGTTTAAGAGTTGAATTGGCATTATCATAATGTCAGAGTAAAATCAGTGATCACTGATTCATCTCACAGGTCTATTTATGTAAGTAGTTCTCATGGATGTCATTAGGTATATTATTATCTAATCTATGATCTTTTAGACTCCCATTTTGCAGTAAAAATCTGTTTTTATTTATAATTTCTTTAAAAAAGTCACATTTCACATTCAAAAATTGATCTATGATACATTAAAATATCTATTAAAATTTGCTAGGCTTGACATAATATTTTAAAATATATAAAATACATTATAGATAATTTAGTCTTTGTAAATTAATTATACTCATTTAAATGTTCATGATGTAATATTTTAAATGTTAATAACTTAGACAACCAAACAATACCTTGTAATCAGTTAATGTTATATGATTAGGAGAAGTGCTTGCCCTGACACTGGTCTGGAAATGATAGTAGATTACCTTTTTGGAATTATGAATGAAATTTTCTAAATATTTAAACTGTACTTTTGCCAAAGAGACAATGTTTAATTTTCCTTGTCAGTGAAGTTTGTTTTCTTCTTATTTGACAAGACAAAAAATGAACCACTCCAGTTTATGAGTTAGAAGCTAATCATTTTTAAAAGAGAGGTTTACAATATAGCTTTAAGTAGGTATCCTCTAAGAAATAATAAATTACAATCTCTCAAAACCTTAGTCACTAAAGCATACACTTCTGAGAACAGAGACAACATGTGAATTTGCTTGGAAACACTCACCGATATCTTTTACTATTGAGAAATTAATTCTGTTTTGCATCAGTGTCTAAAATTTTACTAAAATTGTAGAAGTTTAAAGATTGATGATTAGAACAGCTAAGAATGTTCCCTTCTACCTGGAAGATGTAATGTTCTTGGTGCGGAAGTATAATATGAGTCATTTGACTTTTGAATTTGTAATTGTATTGGCAAAATTGATTCTAGCTGTTTTACACAAGAGTTCAGAACTTTCTGGGGAAATCGGCATCACATGAAATGAAATGTGGTAAGGTCACATCATTTAATACAGGATTGGGGAGATAAAACATGACAGTAGTTCCTATGAAAAAGGCAGGGGGATTCATTTGACCATGAGATCAATATGAGCCATTGGTGAAATGTGTGTTAAAAGATTATTTTCCAGACAAGATAAACCATGATTCTCACATAGATATAAAAATGAACACATTAAAGATTTTACTTTACTCATATGATATGAGACCCAGACAGATGTTCTAACTGATTCAAAGAAAAATCAAAAGAGAAAAAATCAGATGGAGTAAAAGAATATGAAGATGAATTACAAATAGGGACATAACAGTTTTTTCTCCATGGGAAAAAGAAAGTTAATTAAAATCACTACTGGATAGAGAAGAATTTATATACCTATCAGTTACCTACAACTTCCAGAGACTTGCAAGTAACTCAAAGACAATAAACAGAGCTAGAATCTAACAATTAGGAAGAGAAACCTAAGGAGGGTGCGTCGCTTTTCATTGAATACAATTTTTTTCTACACTTGACTGCTAAATAAACAGCTACAACCTGAGACTAATATAATAGAAATAAAAACTCAAGTTTAAGGGAGACTATAGTCACACTGTATGGCATGTAAGTACGAACGCGCCTAAAACAAAATGTAGATTCTACATGTAAATTATTAAAAACAGAACTTTCCATACTTAACCCAGCCTCAAGGACTTCTTTGTCACCCCAACAGTATCCACCCCGCTGCTCAAATCCCCAAACTAGGAAGGATCTAATTCTTCTTTTAATCACCATTCACCCCAACTCTAAAACAAGACAATGCATCATCAAGTTCCAGCAATTGAATAACTAATCTACTGATCTACTTTTAATTTCTACTATACCAACCCTAGTTTGAAAATTATAATATTTCTTTTGGTTTACTGGATAAACCTTCACTAGTTTTCAATGTCTACTCTTGCTTCTCTGCAATCCACTGTCCATAAAGCAAGCCAATTTAATCTTTTTAAAACTATATAGCAGATCAAATCCTTCCATGTTTAAAACCAATAGAAATCGCCAGAATTTAAAATAAAACCCAATCTCTCACTGTGCACTATAAGGACACACAAAGCTGCCCCTGCCTATGTCTCTATCTTTATTCTTCCTGTTTGTCCCCTTGTTCAACTTAGTCTATATTTATTGAAATTCCTTTTATCCTTTGAACACGCTGCCCAGGTTCCTACCTTTCCACTAGCGTTTTCCTTTATTTGGCTCCCTCTTGCCCCAGGTTTTTGAATGCCTGGCTCCTTTTTTGTCAATCAAAGCCAGCTTCCTCAGGACAGACTTCTTGCCCCATTCAATGTAATATAATACTCTAGGAAAGTCTTTTTTATTTTTTCATATTCTTTATAGAAATTTATTACTAAATAAAATTTTAAATTATTTAATTTCTTAACTATCACCTATATTCACTGCTTAATATGCAAATTACCTAATATCAGGGATCTTATCTTTTTTGTTCTGGCTGCACATAGGCATGCAGAAAATGTAATACTGTTGGCCATCAGTCAATATTAGTTGAATGAATTAATTAATAATACTTTCTTTTTCCCTCAGAGAAGTAAATAAACTACATTTTTCTAGAAGATGATGAGTTGAAAATTCTAGAATGTATGATAGATAAATTCAGACTTAGTGAAGGAAAGTTTGATTTAGAGAAAAAGAGAAACTTAGAAGATCTGCAGGTACTGTGAGCTCTTGGGCTGATAAGGAAAAATAAGAATTATTAGATGTCTATCAGTGTCTAATTCAAGAAAGAGCAGCAGCAGTTCATTTTTAAAGGGGTCAGATTAAATTCCCTGCTGGGAGAATACACTAAGTTTAACACTGACAGTAAGAAAAGCCACCCTACATCATAGTGAGAGTTGGAATCGCTTCCTACAGGTTAGTCTGAATGTATATCTGATAGAGGAACGTCAACTTTTTAATTTGTAATATGGAGATAATATCTCATATTCCTTCCTATATTCTATTTATTTGTGTAGATATGAGGAGATGTTTTATGAAGATGCACTTTAAAAAATGAAATCCTGTGCCAGCACATGGCATCGTTGTCATTAAACTCACCACTTAACCTTGAGATCTCCATTTCCCCATTTAAATAATCTGTTTTAAAATACCTCTCTCCCTGCTTTGTGAGTAAGAGGTACACAAAAATAATTTATTTTACCATTGTGGTAGAAATACAGGTTTCATTCAAAATGAGTGGGATGAAAGGATTCTGTAGATCCTGCAATACTGTGCAGAACATCCACAGGGTGGGAATTTATGCTGCAATTAACAGTAATAAGGTAAATTTACTTTAGAAATGATATTTTGGGAGTACTCAATTATTGTGAAGTTATGTCTCCAGCTAAAATATCAATCAAATTCAATAGAATAATTCACACGTCTACTGAAAAGGTTTTTTTTTTTTTGACTATTCAGCCCTGCTTGACTGATGGCTCCCCACCCAGTTCAACCATTATCACAAACCATATGTTGTTTTAGGCAACAGCCAACTTTCATGGCTCATTTATTGGATTCTATTTTGCCATAAATCTTTATTTTTCTTTGATTTTTGTGATAATACTACCCAGCATTGTATAAAAATGGTTACCACAGACTGAATGATTGCCAGGTGTCAAGCTATGCTAAAAGTTCAACATGCATTAATAATGGTAGCTTACATTTATGACAGGCCCTATTACAAGTGCTTTGCAGGCATTAGTTCATTTACTTCTTAAAAAACCTTGTGAGGCAGATATAATCTTCTCCAATTTACAAATGAGAAAACTGAGGCACGGTAATATTCCAAAACATAATAGCATTCACACAAACTGAAAAGAAGTAAGAGTATGACTGAAATTCTTAAAAGTCTTACCACAATTCTGAAAAGTAGGTATTGTCTTCAGTATAAAACTATGGAGATTAAGGCTTAAAATATCATTGTGAGTTGCCCTATTTAAATAATACAAGACTATATGAAAGACTAAGGACTCTGTTAAAGTAACCAGATTAGACCAAAGATGGAGTCACTCATGGTAAACCCTACATCAGCACAACCAAAACTTAACTAAATTTCTATGCTCAGCTATCCTAGAAGGGAAGGCATAGGTTAACCAATAAATGCTTGCCTGCTCAGCACAAATTACCTAACCCTAATCCAGTTTCAAGACTTCACTTTGTTCCAAAGAAGGAAAGGAACCTGCTTTAAACAATTAGCTGATGTCCAGTATAAATTCCTGTTCCTACTCAATCTGGTCTATAAAAATCTCTTGTCTTGTACAGCTCTTCAGATCTCCTTTCCATTTACTAGATTCTACACTGCTCAATTTATGAATTGCTGAATAAAAGCCCACTAGATCAGTAAATTGTGGAAATTTTTCTTTTAGCAACTATGAGGTGATCTCTTCCAAATTCATGTCCTGGGCTCTTTCATATACTTCATGAGCTTTATAGTTTGAGAGGATACCATTACATTAGCATCTTCGGTAAAGTGGCACTTCTCTGCCTAATCATACCACAAGGGAAAACAGAGCCAGAATCAGCTTGTGTTTCCCAATAAACAGTACCAAACAGTAGAGTGTGTTAATTCCAGCTCATCATTGATTTTAAGTACTATATTTTCAGGGGCAAATACTCAGCAAGTTGTGTGGGTATGCCACACCTAGTTGCATTAAAGTTATAAAATAATCTGTGAAGAATTCACTCCCGGGAAAACAGTTCTCCCACTCCTCTTCTAGTGGACATCGGCATCTGCCATGTCTTCCCTGTCTTGCCTCTGTATTCCTGTTCTGAAACTTGTTTCTAGAGGGGAAAAAAGCTTACAAAAAGTTCCCAGAAGTAAGGATCATGGACACCCCCCTGTACTTGAATCAGGAGACACAAATTAATGTCATTTGTTTTCTCCTTTTTCTCAGAACTGTAAAATTTAACAGTTCTCACAAATATGTGAACTGAATATCCAAAACAATATTCTTGAATCATATCATCTTATAAAATATATATGATAGAAAACGCACTTGTTGTTTTGTCACCAATAAAAAGCGATCAAATATTGAAAGTGTTATATTTTATTTGTATTATAAAGATGTTTTATGATTCTTGCCCAACCATACCTTCTTCTAAAAATAGCTCTCCCTTTTGTAGAGATGAGTGTTAATATGTCCTTGTTTTATACATTACAGCTGATACTTTACTGTATTCATTTGGACTGCACTAAGGAATTTGAAGCCATACATTAGCAAAAGTCTATGCTCTGTGGAGGCTAGTTTAAAAATAGACTTCACCAATTATATCTTTCTCGAGGAATCTGGAGGGGTGTAATTGAGAGATTAGATAGAAAAGGTAATAAAAGAGTGTTTGAGTATAAAGGCAATAATTAACCTCAAATACCTCTTTCCCTATGGCAGTATTTTTTGACTTTTGCACTGTTGACATTTTGGCCCATGTAATTATTATAATTACAATAATAATTATTATTGTTGTTATTATTATTATTAATTATTATTATTATTATTTTAATCTGGCTTATTTTCTTGTGCATTGTTTGACATTTAGCAACATCCCTGAATTCTACTGACTAGAAGCTAGTATAATCTCCTTCCCAGTCCTGCCAATCAAAAATGTTTTAAGATACTGCCAAATGTCCCCTACTTATTAAAATCACTCCCTGTTGAGAATCACTGTCCTATGGATCTTGAACCAGCAGATCAATATAAACAGAAATCAAAAGAAAAATTTTACTAGCTGTCATTCTAGTAAAATGAGAATATAGCTTGGAATTGAAAATCAAAATTTTTTTCTTTCTCAATAAATTGAAACTACTGAGAAACAGAGAAATAGAATGAGAATAGGAATCATCTCTGTCCTTAACATTTTGACATACCATCTCTACATTTTTCCATATTGAGTCATACACAGCTACCACATAACTAAAAAGGTAATTTAATTTTTCTATTTAGCAGGTTCACATTGAACTTCCCTAGGCATCATGAGGGGCTAAGCAATCTATACATAAGTATCCCATTTAATCACTAAAATGAATACGACCTATGAAGTAGGTACTAACATTGTCTTATTCAGAATTCAACTGTAAAGAATAGAATATTTTCTGGATACCTGAAGGAGAAAATGTTTATAGAAATGAAGCAATGAACTCTAAACTGAGGTTCTGGCTATGACAAGCTGTCACAACAGCTACTGCCTCTGTAATAGTGAGGAAATAACTCCTCAAATCAGGAAAACTCCACTACAGCTGGTGGCTCCAGAACCAACTAAGCCACCTCTGCCAGTATCTGGCACCACAAAAAAAGAAGTTCAAATTTCAAATCCAAGTCACAGTAGTATACGTGATATGCAGAACTGAAATCACAATCAGAACCATAGCTGCAAGGGAGCCAGGGAATATACTACAGAGGCTAGAAAGCTAAAAAGTACAGAAGGCACACAAGAAAGTAGTCACAATGGGCACTGCAAAAGCCAATATGAACAAATCTCCATGATTATTATCCTCGTGTAAAATGAAAAATTGGGTGATAAACCTTTGAGTGACAGGTCTAAATCACATAGGCTGTATGAGATGAACTTGGTATTCAAATGTGGATCTATATAACTGAAGTGTCCTGCTTCCTCTCTTGAGTCCCTAGATGGCCTTTCTAAATCAGAGAAAATTTCCTGACTTCCCTATCATCAATCTTCTAGGATGAAATTTCAGCTTATTTGCCTTCGCTTTTTGAATTTAACAAATTTTAATTTATGCATTATTACATTCAACAACAATTCACCAGTAAACTGTGCCCACATTGTTTATAAAGTATGAGATAACACACCAGGCTAATAGTCTCAAAGAGGCACACATATATGAACTTGTAAGAAAGCTTGTGTTCAACGTTCAGTTAAAGAATCGATGGCTAATTAAAGATGCTTGAAATGTTGCAACTACTGAATAGGTACATGCCTATCTCTTTTAGAGAAAAAAATTGATCGTATAATACAATCTTTAAAGCAGTACATCTCCCTCTCCCTGTTTCTACAAGTTCTACATTGAAAAGTTTAGCCCCATGACCATTAAAATTCAGTACTTCTTTAAGTTTCTGTAGCAGAGCTTCTTTTTCCCAATCCACAACAGACCGATTACATTTGTAAAATATATTAAAAATTTGTGGTAATATCAAATTTCTATAGGAATTCCTAATGCTAATGTACTTACTTAATTATAGACAGTTAACCAGTCAGTTCTCAGACCAAAAGCTCTCCATGAATCAAATTTAAGACTAGCACAGTTTTAGAGTATGTTGTTGGGCATTTTTTTCTCTAATTTAATAATTTTAAGAAAGTTTCAAATGCTCTTTAAACTATTTTTATCCTTTGAAATCAAAACCCCCAAAAGAAGAATAATATCACTGTAATATTGTGATTTATAAGAAAAATATATATTTGGTCATTCAGATAATCAAACTATATTTCTCACATATATTTGGTCTTCCTCCATGGTTCCTAGCTTAGGCTCCCCAAACTCTTGGAATTTCCTGAGTGTTGAGAGTGATAAAGGTGTCTTGCATTATGTAATGAGGTAACTTTAAGAAAGCACCTAAGGATGGGGGCTGACTGACAGTATAGCTAACTGTGGGATTAGAGGGTTGAAACTTTTAGTTCCACTCCCCTATACCACCCACTACCCCGCCCACCTCCAGGAGAAAAGAGAGACTTGAAGGTGAATAAATCCAAAATGGCCAATAATCAATGATAACTATTTGATGAAGTGTCCATGAAAGCTAAAAGGACAGGGTTTGGACAGATTCTGGGTTGGTGAACATGTGGAGATTTGGAGAGAATGGCAGGATCTGAGAGGGCATGGAAGCTCTGCACCCTTTCCCCGTGCCTTGTATTATGTATATCTTCCCTCTGGCTGTCCCTGTGCTATGTTCTTTTATAATAAACTGGTGAGCTAGTATACAAAATGTTTCTCTGAGTTCCATGACCCACTCTAGCAAATTAACAGAACCCAATTAGGAATCTTGGGAACTTCTGATTTATAGACACTTAGACTAAAAACCTGAGAATGAAAAGAGGGCTTTATAATAAATCTGATAAACTCAGTGAACAAAAGTATCTTCACAGGGTGATCTAATCATAAATACCTAACTTCTTTAGCAAGCCTATAACTTCTTTAGCAAGCCTGGTTCATTGTTCTTATACATCTATGTTAACACACCTTGAAATGTCAAAATAATTCTCTTTTTCAGACCCCTACGAGGTGTAACCACCCTCAAGAAATCACATGATCTCATTGCCTGTATACTATTCCTATTCACTATAAATGTTAACTATCTTGTACCCATCAATGTAAAGGAAGTGTATCTTTCTATTTTACTTTTCATCCAATCATAGACATTTCCCTGCTTTGTCTTCTCTACCTCCTTAATCTACCACCAATGGATTTCATGTAATCTTCCTTATGTTCCCTCTTTTTATTCCAAGTACATAAAATTAACCACGAAACTGCTGTTCTGTGGAGCATTTGGGGAATTTTGCTTCTGGGCATGTCCTCAGTTTGTCTCAAATAATCTCTTGTAAAATTTTCTATGCTCTTGGACATTCTTACATCAACAACCCTTAATCTGGGGGATATGACACTATTTCCAGGTAGATAGAGTCAAAGTTGAGTCGAATTGCAGGACAACCAGCTGATGTCTGAGAATTGCTTGGTGGTATGGGACACACACACACACACACATTGAAATTGGGTCCAGAACATTTAATCACTTTTAAAATAAAACAAATTTAATTTGAAGAGAATATCAGATTAAAAGTCAGGTAGGAGAAGAGGGGTTCTCTAAAAAATTGTAATCTGGAATAAAAAGGTGTATCTTTTCTGAGTTGTTATAATATGTCTAACTTTTAGAAGTAACACAATTACATTCATTTCTATGTATTATTTTCTTCTTTTACTAAAACAAATTTAGTAAGAAGTTAGGTGTTGGATAGCTGCCATTCACACTAAAATGAACAGTAATTAAACTTGTTATTAGTATTTTTAAGAGCATGCTAATGTTAGTCATTAAACACTGGATGGATTGTTTTTCAGCCCATGTTCTGTGGTGATTGCATTTTATTATATTGATGTTGGCCAGGAAGTTGGCAAATGACAGAGACTGTCCTCCCAGAATACTCTTGGAAATGAAATGTGTGTACCCTGAGGTGAGCTGGGTGAGCAAAGTCTGGCATTTAATGAAATCAACAAAGAGCCTGTTTGTCAAGGGTGACTTTAAGTTAGTATAAATGATCCTCACCTCCATAAGGATGATGAGGTGATTTTATCATCGGTGATTTTACACTTGGAAGAGATCATTGAATATCTCTGGTCTGCTGATCTCATAAGGGAGAACAGTTTTACTTTCATCCTTGCAACAAAGCTAAGGTTTATGCTTTATTAGGGAGTCAATGGTGACTAGAGGACGTTTCATTTGCTGTTCTACCATCCATCACTGAGTTTAAAATTTTTAGTTTAAAATGAGCACAATTCACTCTTTCAGATTACTTCTAGTTTACTATGTAGTGTATTTGTTCTGCACTATTCTCGATGATGTTTATATTGTTTATGTTTCTAGAACTTTTTAAGATTCATCCTTAAATGAAGATTAGTAAAAATCCATTCACATTTCCTCCAAAGAGTGGCTGTACAACAAATGATGGCTCCTGGAGCTCAGATTATGAATTAAATCATCCTTCTGAATCATTAGAAGGTTCATATTTCAGTGTCACAGGAACAAACCTAGCCCAAAAAAGCACCCAATTTCTCTGGTTAAGCCCTGTGAATCTATTTTTACAGTATATATAAAAAATTATTAATTTTCACTTACTATTTAATTTCATTTAATCAAATTATATTCAAGTCTCCGCCTCAAAAGCCTATTGGTCCGGTTGGAAAGTTCCCATCTTTGCCATTACTGGGCACATCATTTTCCATGTTTCTCCATAATTTAGGACATTTACAGAGAAACAGCTTCATATTGCAGTCTTTTGTGGCCATAGCTGACATCCTAATTATAAAAGCCTATCATCCAAAAGCTCCTTGATTTATGCCATATTTATGCGGAGACTGGGAACCTCCAGAAGTCTACCTCCAAACTGCTTCCTGTCCCCTCCAAACTCCAATCATTTCCTAAATTAGTACCTTCCAAAACTCTAATCCTCAATATAGACACTATCATCTTTTTAGGATGCTCAGTCTTCAGAAACCAAAATCCAGAAGAGCAAAATGTCTTACAGAAAACTTCTGCAGTTAGCTCTGAAATACAAACCTGCCTTAAGATAAAGAAACATAAAAGGTGCCTAGATAAGTAACAGAGAAGAATTTACAGAGGGAAAAAAAATACCCAGGAAATGTTTCCCTAAATTATTCTTCAAACATGTTTTTGAGGACTACAAAACATATGTTTCTAAGGACAACACGAATTTATATAATAACTTCTTATAAATTTAATGAAAAAGTTTTCCTTTGGGTAGACAAAGTACAAGAAGGGGTGCTCTTTGGGTTTAAAACTAATAAAATGTGTCTCTTTCTTAGGGGTGGCACAATCCCACCCAATGGCTTATAGTTTGATGAGCAAAAGTGGGTAGGGTTTCAGCTCTCACTCATGCTCATTTGTTCAAATCATCAACATCCCCTTTCTAGAGTTAGTAGTAACCATTATTGCATTATCAACATCAGTATCATCAGCAGCAATAATATCTGAATACTCCCTGGGTGCCAGGCACTGTTTTAAGTCCTATATCTGAATAATTATTTTAATAAATTCTCAAGATGAGTCCCCAGTGACAAGTAAATCAAATATCACTAATATGTGCCAAGCACTATTCTAAGCACATTTTAAATAACATTATTTCATATAATCTCCTAATAACTGTATCAAATAGGTACTACTATTATGACCAGATGAAGAATTGAAGCATACAAAGATTAAGTAAGGTGTTGAAAAGTTTTCAGTAGACCTATATGGAAGAATTTTTTTTTAACGTGCCATTGGCCTTAAGCACTTAGAAACTAACACAGGGTAAAAGAAAAAATGTTTAAGATAGTTAATATAACCATTTTAAAGTTATTTTTTACAGGTTATATGTTCAAAGTGGCAACTCATCTGTGCAAAAAGATGTGTGATACTGTGATTTATAATAAAAATACATATTTACAATAAAAATATATATAATAAACATATGCATTCTCATCCCAGTTTTTAATACAGAGCTCCTAAAACCCTTGAGATTGCCTAAGTGATAAGAGCCGCAAAGGTTTCTTGATATTAATAACAAATCTCTTTCAACTACACCTGAGCTTATGTTAATGAGGTGACTTTTGGAAAGTACCTAAAGATGAGGGCTAGTTGTCAGGAACCAACCATATGAGTAAAGGTTAAAACTTTCAGTCCCACCTGCTTTCCCTCCACAACCTCTAAGGAGAAGAGAGGGGCTGGAGGTTGAATCAATTAGCAATGACCAATAATTTAATCAATCCTGCCTATGTAATAAAGCTTCCATCAAAACTCAAAAGAATGGAGTTCAGTGAGCTTCCATGTTGATTAACACGTGGAGATACAAATAGAGTCATGCACCCAGATTGCACAGAAGCTCTGCACCCTTTCCTCATGCCTTGTACTATTCATCTTTCTCATCTGGCTGGCCTTTTATAATAAACTAGTGAGCTAGTAAGTAAAATGTTTCTGAGTTCGTTGAGCTGTTCTAGCAAATTAATCGAATCCAAGAAGGGTGTCATTGAAACCACTGATCTGCAGCCAGATAGTTAGAAGCAGAGATGACAATCTGGACTTGCATTTGGCACCTGAATGGGATGGCAGGCAGTCTCGTAAGACTGAGTCCTTAAGCTGTGGGATATGATGCTACCTCCAAGTAAAAAGTGTGGTAACTGAGTTGAATTATAGGATACCAAGCTGGTGTCAGAGAATTCTTGATGTAGGGAAAAAAATCCACACATCAAAATTGGTATCAGAATCATTAATATGCTATCACAGATCAGAAAACAATTTCCACTCTAAGCAGGTGAGATATTTAAACAGGTGTTTTTTTTCTAATAGCCATTAAAAAAATAATTGACTCATCATATCATTGCTTTCACTGCTCGTACTTAATTGTATAAAGATATAGTTATAAAAACACTAAAGAAAACATGGGACCATCTAAGTAATTTATGTAATGTGTACAGGTTACACATGGATTTGCCAAAAACTATGATAGTGTCACACAATCCCTGAAGTTCAGAAAACTCTGCTCATGGTGTTGAGAAGCAGAAGTATTGGATACATGAAAACATAATGGAAGATGGAGGACACATGCTGATGTTTAAAGTTCATCCCTGTGAATGGAGGTGTTCAGAGAGATCACCACACATTCACAGGTACATTTAGGAAAAAAGGAAATCACTTTAGCCAAAACAGAATTAGTAAACCATAAAAACAAGTTGCAAATAACCTTGATTTCATCTTATCTCACCTTCACCCTAACAAAGTGAGCAATAATGATGAAAATATCAGCAGGGGACAAATTGTGAGAAGCCTTAAATATTCATTTTAGACTTACTTGCATAGTTTACAAAGACTCATTAGATGTCATTTTTTTTAAATTTTAGTTTTATATGTAAAAATGAGGCATGCTCAATAAAAATTTCACTCAGTAACTAAATGTATACAAAATTTTAAAAATAGTTTTATATTTACTTCTAAAAAGTAAGTACTTTAATAATTTGGGGTATAGCCTTCTAGACATTTTTCTACAAACACATGTATGTATAAATACATATACTTATTTTCTCAACAAAATTGTATATTCTAAAACCTTCCTATGGCTTGCTTTTTTATTTAACAATCAATGCTGGGCATTTTTCTATGTGAAGCCAGATAGATTTATTTACTTTAATGGTTCTTGTAGTCTTTCACTTTGCAGATACATAGTGTTACTGATTCAACCAGTCCCCTATGATTAGCATCTGAGTTCACTGAAGATTTTGGATAAACAAAATAAAACACTTTAAAGAAAAATAACTGTTCAAATATAACTGTTAAAATATCTTACATACCAAGAGTGGTAAATGTTCTCTGATCTAGAATAAAATATCCTTTTGCAAAGATGAGCTGTCTACTCGGGACATTCAACAGACTTGTGTAGAAGAGTTTAAACATTTTTAAAGCTTTGTGCCAGAAGATAATTTACAACAGGAATGCTTATTTTTAAAAATTCATAGAGTTACCTCTGAAAATCAGATCAAATTTGTATATTTTATTCCCAGAAAATTATACATTTGAATTTTTTTAAAAAAAGCAAATATTGAAACTAAATTCCATCCTGCAATTGATGCCTACACAAACCATAAGTACTGTAAGTTTCTGAAACAAGCTAAGCAGGTCCATAACTTGAATATACCATTCCATCTGTCCACAATCCCTTACCCAATCCATGCCTGTTCATTCTCAATCATTCCCTATGGGTTTGCAAATCTCTTTCTAGCCTTTCTTATGTTTCTTGATACCTTCTCTCCTCTTCTTGCTGCTCTTGACTGTTCAGTATTCTATGTTCTCCAATCAAAATCTTAGAGGGAACCAGTCTATTTATTTGGCCAAGCTAATTGCCACTGTTCTGATCATCAGAGAGCACTTTTCCTGACAGCCACCCAATGAGTCACCATCCAGCATATAGACAGTAACCATTCTGTTATCATCAGTGCTCCTTTCGGCTTAGAGCAGCCCAGCATCTTTTGCCTGAATAAACAGATCCTGCAGCTAAAACAGGACTTTGAACACAGCATGTAAGTGATAAGGCCAAGGGAATAAATATTTACTAAATTGAAATTATTTAATCCCACCATTCCATTTGTACCAAATTATAGCTCTCAGACTTTTTCTATCCTTCCCTTTCACCCTGATCACCACTCTGAGAAGTGATTAATGAGCAACTTTCAGAAATCTTACAGAGACACAGAAAGAAGTGGTAGGTGAAATATAAGTGTTCAGATATGAAATATGGGAACTGGCTAGAAAAATATTAAAGCTTGATCATTTTTACCAAACTTCCCCAGTTCTACGAATATTCCTGTTTATTGCTCCTAGACCTTGGCTAAATTGGAGAAAGGAAGATTATGTGTGTGTGTGTGTGTGTGTGTGTGTGTGTGTGTGTGTGTTAATCTATGATTTAAAAAAAATAAGCATCCCTGTTGTAAACTGTCTTCTGGCACAAAGCTTCAAAAATGTTTAAGTTATTCTACACAAGTCTATAACGAATACCGCAAGTAGACAGCTCATCTACGCAAAAGAATATTTTATACTAGATCAGATTAAAAATAAAGTGGTCTCATTTGTGAAGTGGGAGATTTTGCCCTCACTTTTCTTTAACAATGCAATTTTTGTTTTGTTTTATTTTGTTTATGTCTGTTGGTTGGTTTTTATGGCTTATACCCTGCTGCTTTGGGGACTTTCATATGAAATGTTTGGGACAAAAAGAGATATTTATTGGAGATGGGAATAATTTTGTCTTCTTGATTCTGGAAGGATAGTGACCTAAAACATTAGCTTGTATTTGGACAAGCATGTTTGTGAGCCAGTGACTATCGTCATATGACTGGTATTTAGATACAGGTTTGATTTTAGTGCTATTTTGTGGAAAGAAGTAGAAACACATTATTGCATTGTTGGTTAGTTTGTAGTTCTTCCTTCAGAAAATTATTTTGCGAGTTGTCTCAGAACCAAGTCTTTGGCATTGCTGTCAGAAAATAATATACTATAAGAATTAATTTTTCATGATTTTTTCCAAAAGTGTTATATTAACATTAAGTTCAAAGAGTTGGTTTTTAAAAATCATTTTATATCTTTCAATTTTGAGATGAGCATTGCAGTCACCCCAACAAAGAATATCACCTCTCTTGGCAAAGGCATTCTGTTTTTCTGATAGTCTGTGAACATTTATTCATAAATATTTGATAGTTTCAATGCATTTTGAATGCTCATTAAATATTCATATATTATGCATTCATTGTGTAATAAATGTAATACGGTACATGTTAAAATCAATACATCTTTCAATTGAAATAAACTACCTGCAGGTCTCATCCAGCTTTTATAGATTGTCAACTTAAGAGGAAAATTCTCAGACTGTTCATAGATTCATGAATGCCATAAATTTCACTGGGAAGGCTATTCACATGCCTCTCCCTCTGGAGTAGATAGCCTACTCCTCAGTTCCTGCAGTGCCAACTCCTGCAGCCCTTGTTCACAGAGTGGGTCTTTATGGAAAATTAAGTAGATCTTAAGCTCTGGCTATGGGTGGCCTTGTAATACAAAGGCTCTTCCTCAGACCAGATGAAAGACATTATTATGAGGAAAAGTGTTAAAAGGATTGGAGATCTTGGAGTGTGATAGGGTAGTAAACCTCTTAGGATAATGGTCATGGTATTTTCTTGGTTTTATGGTTTGCCTATTTTTATATAATAACATTTTATTTTCCTTTAGGAACCACTCTTCTTCCACCTTCCACTCAAGTGGTTTGTGCATGATTGATACCACAGCCTACCCCACCATGGCTCATAGGTAGCCATGAGACTCAGGCCTGACCAATTAGATCACTACATCTGTGGTGATTAATCCTGAGTGTTCCATTTCAAAGCAAAACCACTGAAAACCTAGAACACATTTTTTTCTCAATTTTTATTCTTCTAAAATTGTGCCATTTGCATTAACTTCATTCAGTGGCTAAACTCTCGAAGTTTAGAAGTCAAGAATGTTTGGATTATTGAGAGTCAAGATTAAAGACAGTAATTATTCCAAGTGCTTAATTATGGTAGCCACAATTAGAATAAAGGGAAACAGATTGATGAGATATTATAAAAATGCTATCAACACAAATTGATAATTGATTGCACATGAAAAGTAAAGGGGAGAGTATACTCAAAAGTGATTTCAAGGGTTTTTAAATTAGTTTTAGTTATATAGTACATTGCTTAGACGTTTATATAGTTTATGAAATAATTCTCCCAATTACTCTATCATCCATCTGGCTCTACACAGAGCCATTATAATACCATTGACTATGTTCCCTATGCTGTACTCTATATCCCTGTAACTATTTTTTAACTATTAATTTGTACTTCTTCAACCCTTCACCTTTTGTGCAAAATGTGGATTGTTTTAACTGTCACCTAACATCTTGGTCATATTGGGAAGGAAAAAGAAAGAAAAGAAGATGCCTTTACCTGAATAGTTTTAATGTCAAATGACCAGGAAAAGTGAGAAAGGCAGTTCCATGATTGAGGCTAATCTCATTAAAAGAACCAGAACTCTATAAGACTCTGATACCAAGGGGCAATTCTCTTGCACTGAAGGGAAAAGCTATCCTTCCAAGAAGACTTTCTAAAAAAAAAAAAAAAAAAAAAAAAAAAAAAAACTTTTCCTAAAATATCAAAATGCAATAGAATCCTCTTCTAACATGGATTTTGAACCATTAGGTTTCAGGGAGGTCAAATAACAGAGTTCCTATCCATAAGACTTGCATTCTTTGAAGAAAGTGCAAATTGAGACAAGCTAAAAGGAAACCATTTCATTGATCTAAGTGTATCAATAATTCACAGGTAATGATCAAAAGCAGGCCACTCTCGTTGATCTGTAAATCAAAGCTATACCACACAGCATCCTACTGCTCTTCATCAGCACTTTTATACATTACAAAGCAACTTTTATCCTGTGTTTTCTATAATCAAATCTACTGATATGGGATTTGGCTGCATTTTCTATGAACGGAAACCCATATGTGGTTTCCAAATTATTAAATGCAATTTAAAAATGCAAAATGTTCATTTTTCTTCCTTGGGGGAAAACAAAACCATGGTGAGATCTAAGTGGATGGAATTAAGGTTATAAACTAATGTTTGTTTTTTTTTTTTTTTAAAAAAAACAGAATAGATCTGATTCTCATAGTTATAAGGAAAGTCTCGAGGAGCCAGGGCATAGAGTGCTTCAGAGTTTATGGCTCATCAACAATTTGTTGCAAACAAGCAATCAATAAGATATGGGACTCTGACAAAGATGGGAAACATTTGGAGCCATTACTTTCACCCTCTTTCACAAATGAATGGGATATGAGCCAGGAAGTATGGGTTTATGTATTTTCCAATGACTTAGAGATTTAATAAAGTATAAAGAAAATCCATTTATTCTTTGTATGAGTCTCTAAGTATGTATGTCCATAGGTGCAATTGTAAGAAATAAAGTATCACATCTTTATTCACTAGTTTAATTTATTTTAATTGCATGATTCTAATAGCATATTTGTTTGAATCATTTTCTCAGATTATTGTTCTTTTAGTAGCATTTCCCATGTTTACTAGCAAGATTCATGATGGAAAAATATTAACGACTTCCCAAGTGCTTCCTATCTTATTGTATGAAAAAATCTTTAAGGGAAGTTTTGGGGTAGAATTTGGTTTAAACACTGCATGTTATTGTATATAATCACTCTTCCTTACCTCCCACTACCTCATAAAGTCAGGAAGGCAACAGCAATTAGGTAATAAGAGCTGTACCCAAAAAATTTCCCTAAAAACCTGCTATTGTTACCTAGTGTAACAGATCATATGTACATATCTTCACATTTTGTGGAAACAGTTATTGAAATATCCTCAAAACAAAACAAAAGTTTGTGTTCTGAAATCAATCTTTCATTTGAGATTAAAATAATTAATTTAATTATAGAACTCAGCCAATAAGGGCAGTTTCAGTATAAACAAATTTAAATTTATGGCCTTTCGAAGATAGTTGAGGTCTACAAACCAGTATTGACATCTGGGGATCAAGTTAAAAAACTGATAAGGAATTGCATTTCTCTGTCCTTGACTATTTCTAAGATAGATAATTCCTTCAAACCCATTTATTGAGTTTCTACCACATGCTAGGAACCCCCTTAGCTAAAAATCTAGCAAAAACACAAGTTTTCTTCTGTCTTAAAACTTAGCAGCAAACACAAGTAGCCTAAGCAAGCCCTTCCCTGTTATCCATTCATTCCCTTTTTATCTATAAGAAGGCCAATATTTATAAGAAAGCTCAAAGGCCACTCAAAAAATTCTCTACTGTATGGTTATAATTAGACCATCAGAGAAAGGAGCCTTGGAAGAAATTTAAAAAGTAATCTAATTGGAGACTTCCACTTATCAGCAAAGGGAACAGACACATTTTTCCCATCTCTCCTGATAGATACAACCAAAAATTCTGGCCATTGTATATAAAACAATTTTTTTTTTTAATTCTAAAAGGTAGAGAAAAGAATCCAGACTAGTCAGGGACTAGAGACCTGAGGAAAACCATGATGGTAACTTCTCTGGGTTTTCTTTTTTGTGCTATATGTCCTTGACTTGGAACCAAAGCAGGCAGCAATCCAGAAATACCAACAGGCACAGACAAAAAATCCCCATCAGAGCCTGTCCATATTGCTAAAGGACCAAAACAATAAAAGCCTAACACTACAGAAAAGAGGTACCTCAACATCCCTGCAGGAAGAGTATCAGAAAAGGTCAAGTAGAGTGGCTGACAAGTTGATACACAATCTTGGGGTATGACTATATAACATATGGGGAGTATGGACTTCTTTACTCTCTCTCCCCACTGTGGTAGTATCAGAGAAAGTCTGCAATAGAATTAGGACTTCCGCTCTCACCGGGCAGTAACGAAGTGAACTCCAGTAAAATGTCAGTGGAGACCATAAGGGGAGCCCCACTCCAACCTCCACCCCTAGCAGTAATGATGAGCACTCTTTTCATGTATCAACAAAGATACATGGAAACCTGGACTTCTACCTTCGCATGACAGTAATGAAACAGCATCCTCTCTTCCTTCCTCAGTGGAGCTATGTCAAAATTCCAATGGAAGCAGAACCTGTAAATAAGATCCAGAGACTCATAACATAATGTAAAAATGTCTAAGTTAAAAAAAAATAATTCATTATACCAAAAACAGAAAAATCTAAAATAGAATGAAAAAAGACAACCCATCGATACAAATACCAAGATGACAGAGATATTAGAATTATCTGATAAAAATTTTAAAGTAGACATGACAAAAATGCTTTATTAAGCAAATAATCATATCTGAAACAAATGGAAAAACAGAAAATCTTAGAAAAAAAAAAGAAAATCTCACCAAACAACAACAAAAAAAGATGATATTAAGAAAAGCCAAATCAAAATATTAGAACTGAAAAATATAACTGAAATAAAAAGCTCAGAGTATGAGTTCAGTAGTAGATGGAAGAGACAGAGGAAAGAATCAATAAACTAGACAATATAACAAAACCACCCAATCTGAACAACAGAGAAAAATCTGATTAAAAAAACAAATGAATAGAGTCTCAGAAAATTCTGAAACTATTACAAAAGATCTAATATTCATGTCATCAGAGTCCCAGGAAGAATAAGAAGTTGGAACTGAAAAAAGTAATGTAAAAAAAATGGCTAAATACTTCTTAAATTTGGCAAGAGAATATAAAACTCTAGATTTAAGAAGCTGACTAAATCACAAAAAGAATAAACCCCCAAAAATATAGACAAGAGAATTCCAAAGCCATCCTAAGAAAAAAGAACGAGGCTGGAGGCATCACTCTGCCTGCCTTCAAATTATACTACAAAGCGACAGCAATCAAAACAGCATGGTATTGGTAGGAAAACAGACACATGGACCAGTGGAACAGAACTGAGAGTCCAGAAGTAAACCTTCATTTATATGGGCAAATAATTTTTGACAAAGAAGCCAAAAACATACAGTGGAGAAAGGAAAGTCTCTTCAATAAATGGTTTTGGGAAAACTGGAAAGTCACCTGCAAAAGAATGAAACTAGACTGTTGTCTATCACCACACACCAAAATGAACTAAAAATGGATTAAGGACCTGAATATAAGACCTGAAACAATAAAATGCATAGAAGAAAACATAAGAATGAAACTCAAGGACCTTGTACTTAATAAGGATTTTATGAATTCGACCTCAAAGGCAAGGGAAGTAAAAGCTAAAATAAATGAATGGACTACATCAAACTGAAAAGCTTCTGCTCAGCAAAAGAAATTGTCAACAAGGTAAAGAGACAACCATTCGAATGGGAAAATATATTTGCAAGCAACACCTCCAATGAGGGCCTAATATCCAAAATATACAAAGAACTCACACAATTCAATAACAACAACAACAATAACAACAACAACTACAACAAAAACAATCAAATCAAAACATGGAAAGATTACCTAAACAGGCTCTTCTCCCTAGAGGACATACAAACGGCCAAAAAATATTTGAAAAGATACTCAACATCACTAGCTATTAGGGAAATGCAAATCAAAACCACAGTGAGATACCATCTCACACATGTTATAATAGCTATAATCAACAAGACAAGTAATAACAAATGTTGGAGAGAATCCAAAGGAAAAGGAGCCCTCATATATTGCTGGTGGGACAGCAAGTTGGTATAGCCAATATGGAAAACAGTGCGGAGGCTCCTCAAAAAACTAAGAATTGATCCACCATATGATTCTGCAATCTTTCTACTGGGTATTTACCCCAAAGACTTGAAAACTTATATCCAAAAAGATATTTGCACGCCAATGTTCATAGCAGCATTATTCATGGTGGCCAGGACATGGAAGCAACTGAAGTATTGTATGATAGATGATTGGATAAAGAAGCTGTGGTACATATATACAATAGAATATTACTCAGCCATAAGAAAATATGAAATACTGCTATTTGAGACGACATGGATAGACCTATAGATTTATCATGCTAAGTGAAATAAGTCAGACAGAAAAAGTTGAAAATTACATGATATCACTTATATATTGGATATAAACTTAAAAGCAACAAATGAGCAGGACAAACATATAAAGGCTCATGGACATGGACTATAGACTAGTGGTTACCAGAGGGTAGGGGGTGGGGAAGGAGAAGAGAGGTAGATGGGGTAAAGGGGGTCAAATACGTGGTGACAGAAAGAAATCTAAATATGAGAGGTGAACACCCAGTGTGAATATATATATGCCTCACTATTAAGTGTACAGCTGAAAGTTATTGAATTTCGTTAACCAATGTCACCATAAAAATAAATAAATAAAAATTTTTTAAAAAAGAAAAGAAAATTGTATCATGGTGATTGAGTAAAAGGTATCTCTAATTCTGTACTGATAATTTTGGGTTTTAATGGGATTTCACTTTACTCTTAGAATTTCTCATATTATATTACTTTTAATTATGATGCTTATTTTTCAAAAGTTTTCTTCATGAATGTACCGATTTTTAAATTAAAAAAAATTACCCATATAATAAAAATAACATAAATAAAATCCAAGTGGCTCATCTTAATTAAAATATATATATATATATATATATATATATATATATATATATATATATATGGAAACCAAGACATACTCAGATGAAGGATAATTAAGAGAAAGAATTTATTGCCAGCAAACTTACCCTACAAAAATAGCTGTAGGGACTTTTCTGAATAGAAAAGAAACAATGCAGAAAGCCTGGAACACAAGAAAGAATTAAAGAACACTGTAAGCAAATATATGAGTACATAAAATAGGCTTTCCTTTTCCTATTGAGTTTCTATATTGTGTTTCACAGCTGAAGCAAAATTAAAATTTTGTCTTTAGTGGTTCTAAGTATATGTAGAGGAAATAAGATAATTATAAATAAAATGTGAAGAGGCCCATATGGTAAAGCACTGAGTGCAGCCTCCACCCAACAGCCCAGGAGAAACTGAATCCTGCCAACAAGTAGTTGAGTGAGCTCAGAACAGGTCCTTCTCCACTCAAGCTTTCAGGTGACCACAGTCCTGGCTGATACTCTACAGCCTTATGAGAGACCCTGAGAAGAAGGACCATTGACTACATACCCTGACTCCTGACCAAAAGAAACTGAGTTAATAAGTGTTGTTTAAATATATGTTAATTAATTAGTTAAAGGAGAGTAAAGAATCATAAAGGGAAGTAAGGTTTTGATACAATACTCAATCCGGTAATATGATGACTCAAGATGACTATGATAATTTGCATATATAAATTATAATACTGTGAAGTTAAGAAATAGTCTACAATATGTCCTTTTCTACTGATATCATCTACAGAGTTCATGAAATCCCCAAATCACACTCACTTTTTACACCTGTTATAAATTCAGGGTATCTTAAGATTACCCTCAGTTTGATGATTTGCTAGAAAAACTCACAAAAATCACTGAAAGCTATTGTACTTATGATTATAGTTTAGCACAGTGAAAGAATGCAGATTAAGATCAGTCAAGGGAAGAGATGCAAAGGATAGAGTTTAGGAAGTTTCCAAACATGGCGTTCCAAGTTGTCCTCTCCTGGTGAGTCATAGACAGTGTTAACTCCAGTGTTAACATTAATAATGTGTGTCAACACATACACACACACACAGTGTTGCCATTAAGACAGTTCACCTAAATCTTAGTTTCTCGAATTTTTACTGGGGTTCAGTCACAGATACAGTTGACTGAACACATGGCTAACCTCAGACTTCAGCCCCTCCAGAAGTCAAGCTGATATGTTGTGATTCAAAGTTCCCACCATACATCACATTGTTAGACTATCTGGTATGGCCCAAAGTTCCCATACTAAATTACTATACTATATTTTTATCAGGCATAAAATCAGGCACCTGGAAATCACCTCCCAACAACTGAGTGTAAAAATCAGACCTTTCTTGAAAGATCTACAGAAATAACTATAAAACCACTGAAGTAATTAGGTAGACAAAAAAAAAAAAAAATCAGAGAAATTTAAAAATAAGAGAGATGACAAACAGAAAACACAAAATATTAAATAAAATGACAAAATTCAGCCTTGACATACAATAATTGCATTAAATAAAAAGATCAACATACAATAATTAAGAGATTTAAAAAAAGATTGTGAAACAGCAAAATTGACGATGAGAAGGAAATATGCATACATTAGAAAAGAAAGTTTCAAGTTAACAATCTAAGCAACCACCTCAAGAACCTAAAAGAAACCCAAAATAAACACAAGGAAGGGTGTGAGAAAGCTCAGAGCAGAAATCAATCAATGAAATCATAAATAAAAAAACAATATAGAATTCAACAAAGCTTTTTTGAAAAAATTAATAAAATTGGCAACAAATTACTAATATTAGAAATAAAGCAGAGGTTATCACTATAGAGCCTACAGATATCAAAAAGGTAATGAGGGAATACTACAAACAACTCCACACACACAAATTTGACCATTTACATGAGAATGACCATTTCCTTAAAAAAAAAAAAACTATTATAAATATTAAGGAACTAAAATTTATAATATAAAAATTCTTCCCCCAAAAGTTTTACCAAACACTTAAAGCAAACTTTCCCAATTCATTTGATAAAGGTCAAATTCCCCAGAAAATAGAAACAGATAAAAATAGTACAAAAAAAAATACAGGCCAATACCTTTTATGAAGTTCAATTTAAAACTCATAATCCAGAAATATTTACATACAAATATGACCAATTAATATTTGACAAAGGTGAAAAAGCAATTAAATGCACAAAATATAACTTTCTCAATAAATGGTACAGGTTCAATTAGACTACCATAGGCAAAAATAAAAAAAAAATAAGAATGGCTTTGATATAAGTTTCAACCAAAATGATATTATAGTAAGTGAAGTAAGCCAATCACAAAAAAGACAAATAGTGTATGATTTCATTTGTATGAGATACCTAAACTACTTAAATTCATGGAAACCGAAAGCAGCATGGTGATTACTATGGGCTGAAAGGAGAGGGGGCGGGAAGGAGTTGCTGTATAATGGATATAGAGTTTTAGATTTGCAAGATGAAAAGTTCTGGAAATCTGTTTGACAATGTGAATATAGTTAACGCTACTAACGTATATACTTAAAAATGGGGATAATGATAAATTTGATGTTATTTTTTTCACTATAAAACAAAATTGAAAACAAAATGGATCAAGGCTTAAATGTAAAATGTAAAACTATGAAATATTTAATAAAAAATACAGGAGAAACTTTTGATGATCTAGAGCTAAGCAACAAGTTCTTAGATCTGACATTAAAAGCATGGTCTATAAAACGAAATATTTATAAATTAGACTTCATCAAATTTAAAATATTTTGCCCTGTGATAATCTCCACAGGAGATGAAAAGACAAGTTGCAGATGAGAGAAAATATTCATAAGCCATATATCTAACAAAGACTAACATTTAGAATATATAAAGAACTCTCAAAGCTCAGTAGGCAAGGACGAACAATTAAATAGAAAATGTATGAAAGATAGAAGAATTTGAAGACAATATATAGCTAAGAAATAAGCACACAAAAAAAAGATGTTCAATATCATTACCCATCAGAGAAATATACATTAAAACTACAATGAGATAGCACTACAAACCTACTAGCATGGCTACAGTAAAAATAGTGACCATACCAAATGCTGGTGAGGGTGTGAAGAAATCGGATCTCTTATACATTCCTGGTGAGACTGTAAGATGTTAGGGCCACTCTTAAAACAGTTTGGTAATTTATTCAAAGACTAAACATGCAACTACCATATGACCCAGCAATTGTATTCCTGAGAGTTAGTTATCTCAGAGAAATAGAGATATGTCCAAACAAATACTGGTACATAATTGTTTACAGTAGCTTTCTTTATAATAATACAAATAATGGCAACAACCCAAACATCCTTCAGTGGGGGGGTTGGTGAAACAAACTGTCATACATCCATATCATGGAATACAACTTTATCATATGAATTATAATATGTGAAAATAGTAATCCCAAAAGTTTGATTTGGGATTGGTATTTTCCCAAATATTGTACTGTATGATTTCATTTGCATAACATTATTGAAATGACCAAATTCTGGAAATGAAAAACAGATTAGTGATTTTAGGAGTTAGAGAGAATGTCAAGATGGTAGCAAAGTGGGTGTGGCTATAAAAAGGCAACATGAAGGGTCCTTGAGGGGATGGAAACATTCTGTGTCTTGACTGGACTGTCAACATCCTATTTGTTAGAACTATTATATTTTTGAAAGATTTATTATTGAAAAAAATGGACAAAGGATGCACAGGGTCTCTGTGTATTATTTCTTACAACTGCAAGTCATTCTACAATTATCTAAGATTTAAAAAGTTTAAGTGAAAAAATAAACTACTTACTTGCTGAAGCCTGATTAGTAAACATGAAGGCAGGGCTGGAGCTAGAAAGCTGTCAGTTTACAATTGTCATCATAAAGATTAAATCAGGCATGATACTACATTTACTGAGAAACATTAATGAGGAGGAGGACATCTTCATGGTCTCAAAGTGTCTCCTTATAGACAGACCATTAATTGTAAGACAGGAAAAAAAAGTATATATCAGAGAAACCAGAAAACACCTTCATTGTATGATGACAATTATCATCAATAATGAGTCTCAGATAGATACCGTGTGCCTGAGAAGGACAGAGCCTCTCCCATGTTGTGTTTCAACTGAGAATGTGAAAACTCAATTTAATCATGAGGAAATAGACAAACAAAAATGAGAAATATGCTATTACAGAAAAGGAGGGGGTAACTGTATTGTTCAAAATGTCAATATTATAAAAAAACAAAAGCTGTGGAAATGTTTCAGGCTAAAGGAGGCTAAAGAGACATGGTATATGTAATACTTGAACCTTCACTGGCTCCTGGAGGGGTGAGGTGGGGGATTTCTATAAAAAACATTATTGGTAACTGGCAAAATCGAAAGATGCACCCTAAATTAAAGGATCATATCCATGTCAATTTATAAGTTGATAAATGTACTATGATGTGATAATGTAAGAGGGTATCAAGAGTCTTAGGAAATTCACACTGATGTATCAAGAGGTAAAGGGTCACAACTACATACATACATATATATATACACACACACACACAAATATATATTTGTATATGTATATACATGTATATATAAATTACCCTAAAATAGTTCAAAAATAATTTTTTACACACATGGATACATAATTATTCACATATGTAAGTATAAACACACAGATATAGAGAGAGAACAGATGATAGAGTAAATTGGCTAGTGTTTACATAGGTGAACCTGGTTAAACTGTATATGATTTTTCTTCACATTATTTTTATTATTACAAATTTTATAAACTTGAAACTGTTTTAAAATAGTAAAAAAAAAAAAAATCTAAACCTGAAAACACAGCTCTATTTCCAATCTTGTTTCGAGAAAAGGCAACAAAACATTTCTGTATGAGTGAGACTTTCAAATTATAGGTAATAGTGAAAACTGAAAGGTGCTTACACACTAAATGGAAATAATAGGGAACCGGGATGGTTTCAAGTATTTTAGACCTATGGATTCCAACTATGGCACAGAACTTCATCACTATCTCTTTCTTGAATCTGTTTTTCTCTATGTTATCTTCATCCTTTCTGATTCTTGCAATTGCTGTGGTAACAAAGGAAGTCTCCACAACCTCCTAAATTTAAGCGATCCTTCCAGCTAGTGATTTCAGTGAAGAAATTCAGCATGTTTCCTAATAATTCCAAAAAAAAAAAAAAAATTAAATCTGTTTTCCATGTTTTCAATGGTTTTGTTCTGATTGAATACCCAGGAATAATCACTGTGGACAGTGTGGTTTGGTGATCTGACTGGCCAGGCCTGAATCACATGACTACTCATGAGCCATGGGGGGCAGAGGCTGTAGGAGTCAATCACACACAAATAGTATGAATGATAGGCGGAAGTGTGGTTCCCAAAAGAAAATAAGGAGTTCTGTTACCATGTGCATACTTCATTTTATTGCAATTAGAAGATACTGCGTTTTCATCAATACTGAGGAAAGACCCTCCACCAGCAAAAAGATTGTGACTCTCAGATGATGGTTAGTATTTTTTAGCAACAAAGTATTTCTTAATTAAGGCATATATATTGTTTTTTTAGACATAATACTATTGCAAATTTAATAGACTACAGTATAGTATAAACATAACTTTTATATCCACTGAGAAACCAAAAAATGTGTGTGACTTGCTTTATTATATTTGATTTGCTGTGGTCTGGAACCAAACCTGCAATATTTACGAGGTATGCACTGCATATAAGAATAGGCAAATAAGAAAATCCTATGACCATCATGCAAAGAGGTTTACTACACTATCAAACTCCAAGATCCCCTACCCTTTAACGCTTTCTCTCATAATAGTCTTTGGTCTGAGGAAGGGCCTTTGTATTACAAGGCCAATCACAGCCAGAGCTCAGGGTCTACTTACATATTCCATAAAGACCCACTCTGTGAACATAGTAGCCTGAGGGCTGCAGGAGTTGGCACTGCAGAAACCAAGGAGTAGACCATCAACTCCACAGGCAGAGGCACTTGAATAGTTCTTCCCAGTGAAATTCATGGCATTCATGAATCCATGAATAGTCCGAGAATTTTCCTCTTAAACTGGCAATCTATAAAACCAAAGCTTCTGGATGAGACCTGCAGATAGTTTTTTCAATTGAAAAGATGTATTGATTTTAACATGCACCCGCATTTTATTTGTTATACGATGAACATATAATATATGAATATTTAATGAGCATTCAAAATACTTTGAAACTATCAAATATTTATGAATAAATGTTCATAGACTACCAAGAAAGCAGAATGCCTTTGCTAAGAGAGGTGATATTCTTTGTTGGGGGAATTGCAACTGATTTAAACAGTTTTGAACTTAATGTTACATAACATGTGACAAATTAAAAAATGTTAAAAATCAAGAATAATAAAGAGTGTATTATTTGCTGGCAGCAAGGCCAAAGACTTGATTGTGTGATAATTAGTAACATAATTTTTTGAATGAGGAACTAGCAAAATGTAAAATAGTTTTTTGAAGAAAGAACCACAAACTTTAACCAACAATGTAATAATGTGTTTATACTTCTTTCCACAAAATAACACTAAAATGAAACCTGCATCCAAATGTCAGTCATATGATGATAGTCACTGGTTTACAAACATGATTGTCCAAAAACAAGCTAATGTTTTAGGTCACTATCAATCCAGATCAGGGAAACAAAATTATTCCTATTTCCAACAAAAATCTTTTTGTCCCAAACATTTCATATGAAAGCCCCCCAAGCAGCAGGGTATAAGCCATAAAAACCAACCAACAGACATAAATAAAAATAAACAAAACAAAACAAAAATTGCATTGTTAAAGAAAAGTGAGGGCAAAATCTCCCACCTCACAAATGGGGCCATGTTTATTTTTCCTTTGCCTGTAACCACAAAATTATATACATAATATTTAAAACAGTAGTTAGAACAACAGTTAGACTTCATGTGTAGGCATGAACTAAAGGAAGGAGTTTAGTTTCAACATTTGGTTTTCTTTTTATTTAAAACCTCTGAATCTTGGTTCTCTTAAAAACTAGTTCTTGGCTTAATTTTCTTTAATCAGGACTTTAAGCTTATTCTTTCACTAAGACTTCTCAAATAGATGTCTCCATTCCAAACCTCTCTTCTGAGCTACAGATTCAAATATTTCCCTGCCTACTTGACCTCTCCATTTGGAGTTATTACTGGCACTTCAATGAATATGTTGAATATGTCTAAAATAGAATCTTTTACTCTCATTTTATTTCTACTCCATTCAAACAAAAAATAATACCACTATCCTCTTGAAAATAATGCCAGAAATCTAGAAGACATTTATCACTTTTCTCCTTCCTCACTCCCACTTTCACTGACAAGCTATATCTGGATTCAATCTACTTTTCTCCATCTCCTTTTCCACATTAGGTCAAGTCATTGTCATATTCTGGGACACCATAACAGCCTCTTGTCTCTCTAGTTTCATTCTTGCCTCCATACTTCACCCATATGTCCTGCAGTATCCAGTGCTATAATTTAAGAGATAATAGCAACTAGCACCACTGCTAACATGTGTATAGGACTTAATATATCTACATACTTTTCACATGTTAGCTCATTTATATTAGGCCAGCAGTCCCCAACCTTTTTGGCACCAGGGACCAGTGCTCCTATGAGAATTTAATGCCTGATGATCTGAGGTGGAGCTGAGACGGCGATGTTAGCGCTGGAGAGTAGCTGTAAATACAGATGAAGCTTCGCTTGTTTGCTCACCTGCCACTCACCTGCTGTGTGGCCTGGTTCCTAACAGGCCACGAACCAGTAGCAGTCCACAGCCTGGGGACTAGGGACCCCTGTGTTAGGCTAAGGCAATATTCCCTTACTTACAACTCTTCCATGTATTTCTACATTATTTAAGGTAAACATAAAAGTATATAAAGGCCCCCTGAAAATCCTATGTAACCAAGCCACTGCCAGCTTTTCCAATCTAAACTCATCAATCTCTATTTTCCTACTCTCACATCATGCAAGTCTCTCAATTTCAAGAACATGCCAAGTTCTTCCAGATGTAGCTTCTTTGTGCCCAAATATCCTTAGCTAGGAGCTTTATTCTCAAAACTATTTGCCCTACTGGTTTCTTTTATCCTTTAGTCTAGCTTCAGTATTACCTTCTTCTATAAGTATGCCCTGACCACTCCCTCTGAAATAGCCTTCACTTAGTCTCAATCACATAACCTGGTTTACTTATTTCATGGTTCAAGTCATATTCAATAACTATCCCATTATTTAAATATGTATTTAATTTGTGTCTGCCACACTAGGATGCATGCATCATGAGTGTAGAATCTTGTTCATCTTGTTATCTCTCGCAACCCTGGGTTCTTAAAGCATGGCGCCTGTCACCTAGGAGGAGTTTAGTGAATATCTGTCGAGTCAGTGAAGTAAATGTGTTTAAGAATTAGTCAAGGTCAACCAAGAGCTATAATAAATCATCCCTGAATTTCACTGGCTTAACACAAAAATACATTTATTCCTGGTTCACCTAACAGTCTGAAGAAGGTCAGTAGGGATTGTAGAGAGTTCATCATCTTCAACATATATCTGCCAATTTTTGTTTAGGAAATGACATCCAGCTAGCAGATGGGAAAGAGGGTGAGGAAAAGGCACATTCTCTTAAACTCTCTGGGCAGAAGTGGCATGTTTCATTTATGATCACACTCTAACATCCAGAACCGGTCATGTAGCCTCGAATAGATGCAGAGGGTATGGAAACATCACTTAGCCCTATATCTAGGAAAAGACAGTGGGTTTGCTAAGTAGTTAGTCTTTTCCTGCTCTGTAACATGGCTATGTGACTGACCATGTTTGTATCCTCTACCTCCATCAAGACGTGGATCTTCTTGATATCAGAAGCCCTGATTCTGTCTTCTACTTACTATTTTGGACAAAAATGTATAATGTTTCTATTATAAACCTAATAAGTTGATTAATTGATCAAAATGAGTATAACAAGAGTGAACACACACTCAGCCTATTGGCAAAGAAACACTCTGGAATTATCAATATACCTAGCCTGAATTACTTCCTTGAGTAAATTCCATTGCTATGTAACACTGAGGAAGTAAATTTGCTTGCATCTGAACCTCATTTTTTTTCTCATCAAAAAGTTATTATATTAGCTCTGTATCTCCACAAATAAACTTTAATGACTTAAAGCATGCTTTTAAATATTCTAGACTATGCAACTGCCAGGTATCCTTCTAAGCTTGATTTAGAACCAGTATGCATAAATCTTTTATCTTTGAACAACAGCTGAAAAAATATTTTTAAATTGTGTCCATTATTTACACAGCATAGTGATCGAAGCTTCCATAAGGGTGTCTTAAAAATAACTCAAAAAATTAAATTTGTGTTTTGATATTGTAACTATTATTTTATATGTGTTCATATATAAGAATTTTTTTTTCTGGAAAGTTTTCTTCATTTAAATTTGATGGAAATTCTCACTGTTCACTTTCCCCACTAATAATGATAGTTTTCATACTCTATCTTTTAATCTGAGAAGGTTTCTAAATACTGAACTAAATTATTTTGTATTAAAACAACACTGCTTGATTATATTATTATTAGTATTTCTGACATAAAATAACACAATAATTTTGTTTTTATTAACAATTTAAAATTATTTTGAATAATTATGCTAGCTTGTTTTATTTATCTCTTTACCAGCATCATTTACATGAAAGGTTCAAGATAAAGCCAATAAAATGTGGTTCTCAAATTTCAGATCCTAAACTTTGATATGTTTCAACCATGCTTGATATGTATTTCTGAAAGGTTGTTACTTCGTTTGATAATTACTAAAATCTTGAATTATATTGTATGTACAGATGATACAATTTTCCCCAAGTCCATTTTACAAATTAGAAAAATTTTGCTCAGAGAGAATAATAGATGGTTGCTCTATATTTTAGCATGCAACTGCGAGTTAGCTTTTATTCTGTAACAAAATACTCTAAATCTTAGTAGCTTAGAAATATTTTGCTCATCATTCTTGGGTGAGCAATTTAATCTAGGCATAGCTGAGTGGCTCTTCTGGCCTTGGTTGGGATTATTCAAATCAGCAGTCACCTACAGGTAGGCTAGGAGACATTGCAAAAAATGAAATCATATATATACTCTTTTGTGTTGTTGCACACATCATTAGTCACTGTATTATAAATGCCAATGAATATTCTATTACATATGGATATATCAAAAAAGGTTTATTCATTTGTCTGTTGATTGGCATTTAGGTTGCTTCCAATTTGTGCAATTATAAATAAAACTACAGTGAACATTTGTGTGCATGTCTCTGTATGAATGTATGTTTCTTTTCTTGCTGATAAATTTCTAGGAGAGTAATGGTTGAATCATATAGTAGATATGTTTAACTTTTTAAGAAACTGTTAAATGGTTTCTTGTATGGTTGTGTAATTTTATATTCTGACCAGCAATGTGAGAGAATTCCAGTTGTTCCATGTCTTCCCCAACACTTGGTTTGGTTGGTCTTTTAAAAATTTTAAACAAAGTATGTATACAGTGGTTCCTCACTGGGATTTAATTAGTATTTTCCTAATGATGCTGAGCATCTTTATATTTGCTATGTGCCATTCATATGTTATCTATGGTGCAGTGTCCATTTACACCCATTTACACCCATTTCACCCATTTTTATTGGCTTATTTAGCTTATATTGAAGTAAGATTCTTCATGAAATCTAAATATAAGTACTTTGTCAAATATTTATTTTAAAAATATCTGACATTATTTGATTCTCACAGTCTGTGGCTTGCCTTGACATTTTTTATAACCATGACTTTTGAAGCACTAAAGTTTTTAATTCTGTTGAAGCTCAAATTGTTTATTTTTTTCTACTGTCACTCACTATTTATATCCAATTTTTAAAAATCTTTGCCAAACTCAAGGTCACTAAGATTTGCTCCTATGTTTTCTTTCATAAATATTCTGTTTTTAGCTCTTACATATACTATTGTAAACTTTTCAAATGCAGTAGAATATTATCAGCCACAGTTGCTATGTTTTACATTACTGGAAGTTTGTACTTTTTGACCAGTTCACCCATTTTGCCCATTCCTCAACCCCCCTTTCCCTTCTAGGAACCACCAATCTGTTCTCTGTACCTACAAGCTTGTTTGTCTTTTTAGATTCCACATACGGTGAAGTAATACGATATTCGTCTATGTCTGACTTACTTCACTTAGCATAATACCCTCAAGGTTTACCCTTATAATTTTGCAATTAGCAATATTTCATTTTTTATGATTGAATAGTATTCCATTATGTGTGTGTGTGTGTGTGTGTGTGTGTGTGTGTGTGTACACATACACATACATACACATGTTTCTTTATTCATCCATCAACGGAGGCTTAGGTTTCTCTTGACCATTATAAACAATGCTGCAAAAATCATAGGGTACATATATCTTTTTCTTAAGTTAGTGTTTTTGTTTTCATTTTCTTCACATAAATACCCAGAAGTGGTATTGCTGAGTCATATGTTAGTTTTATTTTTAATTTTTTTGAGGAATCTCCATACTCTTTTCCATAGTGGCTACACCAATTTACATTTCTACCAAAAGCATAGAGGGTTCCCCCTTTTCCACATCCTTGCCAATGTGTTTTTTCTTTTTTTATTTTTACTTTTATTTTATTAGTTTCAAGTATATAGTACATTGGTTAGACATTTATATAGTTTATAAAATGATCCTGATAGCCATTCTAATAGGTGTGAGGTAATATTTCATTGTGGTTTTGATTTGCATACTTACAGATAATTTTAATAAAAATATTTGACAGATATGTACAGAATATTGAAAACATTGCTAGGAAAAATTAAAGTAGAGCTAAATAGAGATATAAATTGTGTTCATGGATTTATACTTAATAATATTATTTTTTAGTATTGAAGAATAATTTCACTGGAAAGAGAATTCTAGCTGTATTTTTATTTATGTTTTTGTGTTTTTTATCCCTTTCCATAAATATCTCCACTTTCCTCTTGCTTGCAAGGTTTCTGACAAAAATTTAGATATAAATTCTTTTTTTATAGGTAAGATGTCTTGTTTTGGCATTTTCTTCCTTTTGACTTCTTTCAAGAGTTTCTCTTTGGCTTTTTCAATATGAATATGATATACCTAGATTTTTTTTTTTTAATTTAGATTGTTTGTTACTCTCTGGCTTCCTAAATTGTGAGCTATTGTCTGTCATCAATTTTGGAAATGTCTTGGTTATTATTAATTAGTTCAGGTATTTGTTCTGTTTCTTCCTATTTTTCTTCTCCTTCAGTTATGTTACAACCTTTCCAATTATCTCACTGTTCTTGTATATCATTTCATTTTTTTTATTGTGTTTTCTGTTATTACAATTCGGGAAGTTCCTGTTGACCTACCTTCAAGCTCAGTGATTCTTTCCTAAGCTATGTCCAGACTACTAATTAGACCATTAAAATAATACTCCACTATATGTTTTTTTTTTATAAATAGTGTTTTTGATAAATAACATTTTCTTTCTCTGCTTATATTGTCCACATGATTTTCATGCTGCTTTTCTCATTATAGACTTTAACAATTAATCACAGTTCTTTAAATTTACTATCCGATAGTTTCACAAATGTCCCATATTTTAATTAATACTGATGCTTTCTTTGTTTCTTCAGACTGTGGATTTTTTTTTCCTTTTTAGCATGCCTTATAAGTTTCTGTGAAACCCCAATATGATGTATTCGATAGTAGTAAATGAGGTAGTCTTTTATGTTAATAAAAAATGTTTTATGTTAATCTGAATAAGAATTGTCTATGTTTTATGTTAGCTATAGCTATAAGTGCAAGAAAATTGTTTCTTCTAGTTTCATTATTTTTTCCCTCCCTTGCCATCTTTGGGTTTCCCTAAGAAATCCTTCTTACGTAGAGCCTCCATTTTGCTGCTCTCTCTAATGTAATTTGCTATTATTTTACCATAACTGTGTTGATGCGGTGATAAGATATTGGAGAAAAAAAAAACGTGTTAAAATCTATGAGTAAACCTCAGTTTCTTAGTGAGCTTAACCCTGGACTGTGATCTTCAGAAGTATTTCTGTATTTTCTCTCTCTCTCTGCACGCTCGCTCACTCATGTTCTCTCTCTCCCTCTCCAATTAAAAAAAAAAATTTTTTTTGTAGTAAAACATACATAACATTCACAATTTTAACCATTGTATAGCCCAGTGGCATTAATTATATTCACTTTGTTCTGCAACCATCACCAGAATTTCTTCATCTTCTCCAACTGAAATTTTGAACCCATTAAATAGCTATCGATAAACACTGTTCTTGTTGAATCCTATAAATTTTAGTATCCTGTGTTTGTGTTTTTATTTTCATTTGCTAAAAATACTTTTAAATTTCCCATGTAATTTCTTGTTTGACCCATTGATTGTATAAGAGTGTGTTGTTTAACTCCACATATTTGTGTGTTTTCCAGGTTTTCTTCTGCCAACAATTTCTAGTTCCATTCCACTGCGATAAAAAAAAAGATAATTTATATGATTTTAATCTTTTAAAATGTATTAAGACTGATTTGTGACCTAGCAAATTATCTATCCTGAAGACTGTTCTGTGTGTACTTGAAAAATATTTATAGTCTGATTTTATTGGAGCATTACTTGTATGTCTGTTAGGTCTACAATGTTGTTTCAATCCTCTATGTCTCATTGATCTGTCTCGTTTTTATGTCTACTAGTAAAAGTGGGGGTATTGATGCTCTCTTACTATTTTTTTAAAAGTGTCTATTTTTGCCTTCAATTATAGCTATGTTTGTTTCATGTATTTAGGAGCTCTGATATTTGCTGCATGCATGTTTATAATTGTTATATTTTCTTGGTAAATTGACTCTTTTAATCAATGTATAATGTCCTCTGTCTCTGTTTTTGAGTCAAAATCTATTTTTTTCAGATATAGTCAGCCTTGTTCTCTTTTGGTTACTGCTTGCACAGAATATCTCTTTCTATTCTTTGACTTATAACTTACATATGTCCTTAGACCTAAAACAAGTCTCTTGTAAATAGCAGAGTGGATACCTTTTTTAAAACAAAAAGTTTATTCTGCCAATCTGAAACACTTGATTGGAAAATTCATTCCATTTAAATTTAAAGAATTTACTGATAGAGAGGACTTACATTTGCAAATTTGTTTTCAGTTATCTATATGTCTAATATGTCTCCTCCATTACTAGCTTCCTTTGAGGGTTTTTTTTTTTTAATACAATGACACATTTTGATTTCATTTGCATTTTCTTCATATATTCTGTAGATATTTCTTTGTGTTTATCATGAGAACAACATACTACATCCATTGAGATACGTGGATTTGTGTATCCATGCCCTTCCTCCAATTTGAGAAGGTTTCTATCTTTATCTTCAAATAATCTCCTGCTCCTTCCTCTCTTTTCCTTCTGAGACTCCCATAATGTATATATTGGTCTATTTGATGGTATGTTATAATTTCCTTAGCTTCTGTTCATTTTTCTTAATTTTTTTCACTTTGCTCTTCAGACTCAATAATTTCAAATGATTGTTTTCGAATTGGTCAATTCATTATTGACCAATCTGCCTATTTCAGTATACTGTTGAATCTTTATTATAAATTTTCAAAACATTTATTATTTTTCAGCTCCATAGTTTCTGTTGTTATTTTTATAATTTCTATCTGTGTTGATATTCCTATTTTATTCATATATTATTTTCTGATATCTTTTAATTATTTATTTGTGTTCCCTTTTTGTTCTTTGAGCATGTTAATGGCTTTGTCTAGAAAGTTTGATGCCTGGGTTTCTACAGAGATTGTTTCTGGAGATTTATTTTGTTCCTTTCAATGGGTCATATTTTACTGTTTTTTTTTTTTTTGTATGCCTTATCATCTTTTGTTGAAAACTGAACATTTGAAAGAAAAATAAAACCAGTCACCTCTTTTAGTTTTTGTTTTTTTGTTTTTTGTTTATTTTTCCACCATCAAGGAAAACCAATAATTAGCAGCGGATGTTCTGGGCATTGATATTTGCCAAGCATGAAGTTTTAAGGTCTTTTCAGTTATTTTTTGGGAATGCATATCCTTGTGCCTAGTATGTTTCTTTTTTAATCCACACTTATATATAACTGCTTTTTAAATATCTCAATATCACAGTCTCATCTCTGCTACCTGATTGCAGATATAGTATTTAGATATTGTATTTTATTCTTCTACATGCACATTTCTATACCGAGTATCACTAGGTATGTATTCCCCCTGCAACTTTCAAGAGCTACTTTTTATGGCTTTCCCCAACCTGAGACTCCAGTTACCCAACTCTTTCCCTTCTGAGTTCCAGGTCAGACAAAACAGAGATTAATCCTTCAGGGAACTTCCAGACAGGATAGAACAATGAAAATAAAGTCCTTTTTGATCCCTGAGGTTTGAGGGAGGAAACTAACAAATGGGCTAATTCTTTCTCCAGATAGAACTATGCTGCAGTAGAGAAGGGGAGGGGATAATGGCTAATAAAACATTCATGAAATTTTCTATTGTATTGAATGTGGATATTTCCGGGTTGGGCATTTGCTTAGTTGCTATAGGCCTCTGACTATTTTCCAGGGCTCCTGTAAAGTTAATTTAGCCTCTTTTCAAGGTTTTTAAAATTTATTTTGCTTATTTTTCTTTTTTAGTTTTTCTCTTGGAAGTATGAGAGCATGGAGCTGACTATTTTGCCATCTTCCAGATATCACTACAGAAAATCCAGAAATATTTTGTGGTCTTCCCCCCAAACCCCATTTCTTTTATTTGAGATTACAATGCCCTTCTCCTAAGTCATATAAAGCTCTGGTAACAGTTTCCTTTGGAAGGCAGGCCTTTGTTAAGGTGAATGTTCTGTCAATATTTCAAAATGATAAAATTTTCCCTGAGGATATGTCAAAATGGTTACCTGCTTTCCCTACTGCCTGAAACAGAAGGGTATTTTTTTCATTTCTTCACCGTAAGAAAAAGGGTGACTGAAAGTAAAACCCAGGTAAGTGTGAGCTCTCTCCCTTATTTCTGGGTCCTGAGGAGTTTTTAACTCTCAAGATAGTCCACATTCTGCCTCCATCAATTTTTCAATAACTGTTTAAGTGATTTCTACTCTATGTAAGCTAATCTTGGCACTGATACTCGGTATTTGCCTACCTCTCCAGATTTTGGGGTGATAGCTTGTCCTGTGACATAAATCCTCTAATGGATCTAAGAAAAATCATTGATATTCAGCTTGTTCAGCTTATCTTATTGCGAGGATAAGGATGGAAACTTCTAAGTTCTTTGATTATCAGAGCTGAAAACAGAAATTGGAAATACTTTTATAGAAATATAACCTATGACTTTTTTGTATCCTGATGTTACCTTCATTTACATTTTCTACAAAATATAAAATGGTAAGCATGGTGTTTAAGACTGTATTAAAAGATAGTACCTTGAATCATACTTTACGGTCTAGAAAACTACAAAATTGCAATATGACAAAAATTAAACTAAAAGGAAACAATAAAAGGAAACAATATATTGATTTAACCTAGAAGTATAGATGAAAATCATGTATCTATAGTAAATAAATTGAACAATGAACTAAAAAATAATATACCATGCAAAAAAAAAAAAAAGATTTGTTCCAGAAATGCAAGAATCAGTCTACATTAAGCAATCAATAATACAGTTTTTGTTAATAAACTAAAGAAAGAAAAACATCTGGCAATTTTTTTAAAGAAGTAAGCTAATTTATATAATCCAGCACTTATTACTGATTCAACTAATACAAAATAAAACTGTAATTAAAAGAATTTATGCAAAACCAACAGACTATATCAATTTCAATGAAGAATTGAATTAAATGCAAAGTGATGGAAAAGACAAAGATCATGTTATTTTTTACTCAACATTATTCTGACATGCCTAGAAAATGCAATATCAAAGATGAAGAACTAGGATAAATAAGAACACATATGTATTTTCACTTTTGATACATTAAGTTCATGAGAATAATTCAAAAATGCATTAATTTTTATTAGAATATAGTAAGCTAACTGTTTGGAAAAAACATTCATGAAAGCAATATCTTTTCTATTGATAAGGAAAAAAGTGAAAATTAATGTACTAGAAAAAACTATCATTCAAATAGCAAATAAAACTTCAAAATACGCAGAACTAAAATTAACTATAAAATATTCAAACGAATATGAAGCAAAGGATAAGTGATTTTAGATAGACATACTATAATCCTAAACAGAAATCTTAATATTGTAGAAATGTAATTTCTCCTCAAAATTACTTATGAATTTAATGATCTTTTGATGACTCAATTTGATTATATGGGGAAAATTTGGCAAATCTAATTTAAAGTTGACTTCTAAAAAATACATATGCAAGAAAAGCAGACTATTTACAACTATGCCAATAAAATAACAAAAACCCCATAAAACTACAAAAATTAACTATGATTGTGTAGATCATAGACATGAAGCTCAGTAAAAAAAATCAAATGAGTGTATCTATCAGAATAACTTAATCTTATAAAATAAGGCTAACTTTCAATTAGTGAGGAAAGAATAACTATTCAACATATGGTAAATAAACAATTGGTAATCTATTTTGAAAAAAATACACACACACCTCAATTCTTTCCTCATGCCATAAAACTTGTGAAATTCAGATAAAATAAATTTTGAAAAGTAAAAGATAAAGCCATACCCTCTCCCCAACAAAAGCTCATGAATTGAGAAAAAATAGTATAATATCTCATTTAAAAATTACATAATTACTGGAAATATTATTTGGCTTGTAGAACTATCATGAAAATTAGATGAACTAATATAAATAATAATAAAGCTTACTATAGAATCTGGCAAATGGTAAAAAAAAAAAAACACTTATTTTTCTTTCACAAGTCACTTTTGCATTTCTATGATATGCTCAGGAAGTAATTTTCCCCAAATAAGTTAACCTTTACCACAGCAATTGAAAACAAACAAATAACCAAAATCAATTATATTGGCATACTGGCTCAGAGAGATCCTGTACCTCCCCAAACAGAAAGACTGTCTCTCATATTCCCACCTCTTATTTTCTACATCCAATGTTAATGTTTTTGTTTTATTTTATTCTATTCTATTTTATTTTGATATACGTACTTGTGAAGTGATTGCCACAATAAGATTAGGTAACATAGTTAATGCTTATTATTTGATATTTGCCATCACAAATTTCTGCAAAAAAGTTATTTTGTTATATTTATGCAGTGTGTATGTTTACCTTCAGTGTTTCAACTGAACACAACGAACTTCAGGTCCTCCATTTCCTAAGATCCATTTTGATTTGTTTTCATTAGGTAAGCTGGTTTTCCATATCAAGTTTCTTGCTTTTTATCTCCCCCAAAATTATGGGTATAGCATTCCCAGTGTTCCCTGATGTTTGATAACTTCTGTTTGTCATCAAATATTATAAGACACTTGGGTTGGCTATATTTTGTGTGTGTGTGTGGTAAAAAATATATTTAACATTAAATTTACCATCTTTACTACCTTAAGTACTTAAGGACAGTTCAGTAGTGTTAAGTATATTTACAAAATTTTTCAACAGATATCTAGAACTTTTTTCATCTTGAAACTCTGTAACTCTAAACCCATTAAACACTAATTCCCTCTAGGCCCTGCTCCCAGCCCTCAGCAATCACATTTCTACTTTCTGTCTCTATGATTATTACTTCTTTATATACTTCATATGAGTAAAATCACACATTATTCATTCCTCTGTGACTAGATTATTTTGCTTGGCATGATGTCTTTAAGGTGCATCCATGTGGCAGAATGTGACAGGATTTTTTTTCTTTTTTTAAGACTGCATGATATTCCATTGTATATAAACCACATTTCATTTATTGGTTCATTTGTCAATTAGCATTATGAAAAATGCTGCTGTAAACACCGATATGCCAAAATATCAAGATCCTTCTTTAAATTCTTTCAAATATACACCCAGATGTGAAATTGTCGGATCTTATGGTAATAGTTTTTAATCTGTTGGAGCCTCCATACTATTCTTCATAACGATGGCACTATTTTATGTCATCAAAAGTACACAAGGGTCTCAACTTCTCCATATTCTCACTAGCACTTCTTATTATCTGTTCTTTGGATAATGACTACCCTAATTGTGGTTTTGATTTGCATTTCTGTAATGGTTAGTGATGTTAAGCATTTTTATATGCTTTATTAGCCATTTGTATATCTTATCTGGACTGGTTATAATGTCTTTTTTCATTGCATTTTCTATTGCCTAGAACATTGTTGACATCGCTCCTTTGTTACCTAGCACTGAATATTGCTTTGAAGGTTTCTTAGATCAAACTGATACTTTTCCTTATTGATGATTTTCTTTTGATGACTGGACAGTTAAAGAACTCCTTCAACTTTTAAACTAAATAATTTTACTAAGGTATGCCTCACTAGCAATTACACTAATAAACTATTCCTAGAATCAGTGTACATTTTCAATGTACAGATTTGGTATTTTCTTAATTTCTGAAAGAATGTCTCATGACAAGCAGCAGTGGCGAAAATCAATAGTGGAGACTCTGGAATCAGAAGACCTCGGTGTAACATCTGACACCACCATCTACAAGTTTCTTGTTCTTCAGCCATTAAATAAAATACTGAGCTCCACATTTCCTTCATGTGCAAAATGGAAATGGACATTAGAGTAGTATCAACCTACTGGAACTCTTGTGAGTATCAAATTAATTAATAAATGTAAAGTGTTTAACAGAGTCTGGAAAAAATAGCAAACATTTATTGAGTGCTGGCTATTACTCATTAGTTTGTACAATACTCCTTATTGGTTATTTCAAAGATGGTTATTTTAATTAGCATTGTATCATCACATTTAAGAGTAAAGGCTCTGGGGCCACACTAAATTTAAATTCTAGCTCCACTCATTATAAGACTTTGTGCCTAAAGCTCTTTATGACTCAGCTTCCTCATCTGTAAAATGGAGCTAAAGCTTACTCATAGGGCTGTTGTGAAGAAAAAGTTAACATGCCTAAACTGCTTAGAAGAAAAACATAATAACCATTGTGTTAGCTATTATGTCATCTCATCTTTGAATATCATTTTACTGAAAATACATTCTATTTAAGTTTTACTTCAGTATAAAGCATTCACAGGAATATTTGCTAGTTCTTTGTGTTATATTTTATTCCAGAGTGAAATCTTTATAAATTTTTGGCATACCAAGATGGGTTTTTAATCCTCAACTCCTCTGACGTGTCATGTTTGCATAGTTTTCATGATATTTATTTCTTCCTGCCTAACATGTGTAACTTTGTCCAGATTTTCTACCTCTTCTGATATAGTTGAGATTAACTTTGTTTACTACATTCATAATTGACCTGGCATTTAGTTGTCTTTTCTGAGTTTAATTTGATAAATGGGCACTGCAGACAGTTCACTATTCTACAGTGTGTGGGGTAAGCAGGGCACAGAGGAGAGTTAAGAGCTCTTTGGCACCCTGGGTATACTTTATGAGAAGACAGATCTCTGTTTTCTTTTCTGATGATTTAGATACCCTCTGACAACATTTGCTTCAACTAAATGTACCTCTGCCTTATAGAGAGAAAACCCACTGCTTCCATCCATACTGACCATCATTACCAGCAAGGTTGTGACTAACTTAAGAGCTTAGGCCTTTATCAGAAACATTCAGATCCCTTTGTTGATATCTATTTTCATACTTCTCTTCCCATCAGCAGTTAATACTAACCCCCAATTTCCTTCTCTTGAGATTTAAAATAACTAGAGTTTTCAGGATTTGGTCAACTCATCAGTGCAGGTTAAAATATGGTATCATGACTGAATATAGCACTGTGTGTTCTACAATATCCTTTACTTCCTTGGTCACTGCTATGGTCTAAATGTTTGTGTTAAGAGCCCTCGCCCCCCTCCCCCAATTATTATGTTGAAATCCTAATGTCCAATGTGATAGTATTAGGTGGCAGGAACTTTGGAAAGCACTTTGGTCATCAGAGTGGAGCTCTCATGAGTTTCTTTAGTGTTCCTATAAAAGAGATCCCACAGAGCTCCCCAGTACCTCCTGCCAAAAGAGGATACAATGAGGAGTCTGTACTTAAATGGAGGGTCCTCATCTGATCATGCTGGCACCTGATGTCTGACTTCCAGAATCTAGAACTATGAGAAAAAAATTTCTTTTGTGTATAAGCCACCCAGTCTCTGGTATTTTGTTATAGAAGCCCAAACATACTAAGATAGTTGCCTTTTTAAAAATGTATGATATAAACTCATGCCTAAATTCTTGCTTGATTATTATTATTATTTATATTTGTCTGTGTATAGGTTGGTTTGTAATGATGGGAGATGTATTACCTCATCCCTCCCATTTCATTACATATTATTGAGGAATAAAGAGCGGAGACCCAAGTTTTGTATTTCATTTGTTCTTAGAAATTAAGACTTCCTTTTGAATACAACATCCTCAGATAAAATTCTACAATGACCACAAATAAAATTAGTTGTCATTTATAAGAAAAAAAATCTTACTTTTTCATATAGATAAGTTTGCACTTCTGCAATTATTTGTTATGATATAATTAGAAAGGAGATTGTAGAAAAATCAATAACATATTTCTGAGTAAATATATTACCTTGATTATATTCATTCTTATATATGCTTGACCTGAATCATCTCAACTGCCTTCCACTATGATCCCGCAAAAACTGTGCTTGACACATTATAGTACAAATATCTGCCTAAAGCCTACACCAACTATGAGAATATTATATTCATATCCATTGGCATTGGCAATGAAATATTTACAATCACATTCACCTTTTATCAGTTTGGAATATGACATTTCTATCTTGGAAGATCCTTGGAGATAAGCTCTCCACTAATTTTGAAACCCTCTTCTCATGATAACTCAAAAACAAACTCCATTAACTAAAAAAAAGAAGAAAATGAGATAATTGCTACACTTAATATTTGTATAGTGATTTATTAAATGTTTGTAATATAACTCCTTTTAGAGTTTAATTAATCCCACTTAGTGTTTAAGTATCCTATATATCTGACAACAGGAGTTCAATTTCTAGCTACTGTTTATTAGCAAGATAATTGGGCTTATTACTTAAGCATGGTGCCTCTCTGGCATTCAGCCCAGATGGGATATTTTATATGTATTATATCTGGAAACAAAAGGATACATTTCCTCAAAAGTAGATATTTAAACAACATTAAGTACTTTAAATTTTTCAAACTACCATAATGCACCCAAAGAGTTAAGACCACATAGCAGAACCAAATATGTTAAACTCATAAACTAGAACACTTTCTCTTAAACTGTTATGTTTACATTTACAACTCTCTCAAAGAATTTTAGAGTTTTATTTATGTACACACAAGTAAATATCTGTAAATGTGTTTTGAATATCAAGCTTAGATGTTTAAACTATTTTTTGTCTGCTTGTAATTTTTTTCCCAAAAAATTAACTTTCAAACTTGATGAAAGCTTTCTTCTTGAAGACTTTCCAAGTTTCCAATTTTAATATAAATATATTTTGACATACATGGAATAACAGAGTACCAGAAAGAAAAAAAAAATCCTAACTAAAATCTTAAGAAAACCATGCCAAATTTTACTATAGGAATTAAAAATGGAAGATTGACAGGCGAGCTGTATCATTTCTTCATTGCTAACCTCTTTCAACAATTTGATGACAAACTGGGTTTTGAGATCAAGCTTGAGATAAATTTATGCTAAAAAAATGAAAGTACAAGAGAGTATGAGACTTGAATATTCTATATTGTGACCCACAAAAACCAGAGCAATCGTATTAATTCCAAGTAATTCAGGGAAGAATTTAGAAAGGCTAGGATGGGTTTAGATATAATTGTCAAAGGAAGGGGTCACTCTTCACACATGTATAATCCCTATACAATAGGAGACAAGGTCTTCACTTTCCTAACCCCAACAATCCCTACTATTAAGCCATATATTTTGAGGATCAGAAAATATTAATTCATTGAATGTTCCCTGAATTGAGAAAAATGTCAGGTTTCTGAAAGAGACTTACCAAATAATTGCTAAATGGTTAGATAAACGAATGGTGGAGGGGCTGATAATGGCAGTGGTACATTCAATAGACATTAGTTAAAATGTTAATTAAATTGTGATATAACTCAGATCATCAAAATGAATGTCATTTTTAGCATGAAAAATAAAACATTTTTAATTGTTTAATACCAAATGATTATTTTAAGTTATACACTCTCAAAGCAAAGAATGAAAAAGCACATTTTAATTATGAGGTCTGAAAACATAATAATAGTATGCATTAAAAAAGTATCCACTACACTGCTTTAATAATTTCCATTTTTTAAAATATCTTTTATTTGCAACCTACTGTAATATTTATTAGCAGGAAATAAAGCTTGGGAAAGAAGCTATTTATCTTTTCTTTTAAAATTCACTTGCCCTTAAATGTGATAATACTTTTGGCCACTGTGCTGCATTTATATGTATCCAAGAAATGGACTTCAAGGAGAAAAGAAAATATATTTCTCTCTTCTCTCTTCTTATCTAACTTTTCTTCTTGGTTACCTCAGAAGCACAGAAGATAAATATAACATAGGAGGTTAGAAGAAAAACTCTCCCTAGAACTTCAAAAATACTTCATCAAAATAAAATCAAATTTTTCTGATCCAGTATGTGCTTCTTCCGTTCTTTGGCTTCAATTTTATCTTCCCATGTCCTCAATTTTAGATGCTTTTTTCAAAGCACTGAAAACATCAGTAAGAATCTGCATGACACTTACAGTTCAAAAATACAAATGGTATCTTTGGAAACATGGTGGAGTGAGAGACATCCCAGATCTCACCCCTTGAAACAACAATAAGTTGAACATCTAAAGTTCAACACAACAAAAAATACCAAAACTGCACACCAGCACATCTGAGCATGGGATCTGCGCATAAGAGCTACCACAGGATAGAACCCTGGATGTTAGGTGGTGGACTGGGAGTAATAAAGAAGCTGATTCCTGCAGCCCCCTGAGCTCTTTGCAGGAGGAGGGGGAGGGGTAAAGGAGAAGCAAGTTCCTGCAGCAAGTTCCCTGAACATTCCTGCCTGGGATGGCTGTGGCTGCAGGGCCCAGTCATCAGGGCAGAAAGCAGAGAAGCTGGACAAGACCGCAGAGGAACAACAGCTGATTTTTGACGGCTGCGGTTGCAAAACGAAGGCTGAGCGCAGCCCCCAATCGCCAACCCAGAGGGCCCTTCCGCCTATACCCTCTAAGACTGATCACTGTGGAGCCCCAGGGGAATCTGAGCAAATGTTGCCAAGACTGTTGCTGACACTGACAGGGATTGAAACTGAGGGTACTGAGCATAAATAAATATCTACAAGAAAATTTAAAAAGCGTTATTAAGGCTTTCTATAAAGCAGGGATCCAAGAGGTTTAGACACCATCTACTGGAAACCAAAAGAAAAGTGCCTTCTCTGCAACAGGCCAAAGAGAGACCTTTATATAATAAATCTTCTTTCTGGAAAAACAACAGAATATACTTCCATTAATGCCCAGGTGGAGAAATAGTCCATTAAACACCATGAACAACAAAGGTAACAAGGCATCTCAGAAAGAAAAAAATTTCCAGAAAATAAGCTTACAGACATAGAAATATGCAACTTAAATGACAGCGAATTCAGGATGTTACTTCGGAAAAAAACTCAATTGAGATCCAAAACAACTCAAATCAACAATTTCAGGAATTGAAAAAACAACTAGATGAGCAGAGCAAGGAGAATGAAACCCTCACAAAGAACCAAATAGAACTTCTGGAGATGAAGAACACACTGCAAGAGTTGAAAAATGAAATAGCAAGCTTGGGAAGTAGAGTTGACCAAATGGAGGAAAGGACCAGTGACATTGAAGACAGAAATCTAGAAATAAATCAGAAGGAAGAAGAGAGAAACTGAAGAATGAAAAATACTGACAGAGAAATTCAAAAACTAGCAGATTCCATCAGGAAAGGAAATATAAGAATAATGGGCATTATTGAAGGCAAAGAAAAGGAACAGGGATTAGAGAGCATTTTCAGGCAAAAAGTTGATGAAAATTTCCCAAATCTAAGGAATGAGCTGGAGCTTAGAATTCAAGAAGTCAACAGAATACCCAATTATCTAGAGCCAAAAAGGCCTTCACCAAGACACATTGTATTAAAATTATCAAAAATCAATGACAATGACAGAATTCTCAAGGCAGCTAGGGAGAAAAAAAAAATGGTAACTTATAAAGGTAAATCCATTCTGACTTCTCAGTGCAAACCTTACAAGCCAAAAAGAAATGGAATCAAATATTTAAACTATTAAGTTAAAGGAACTACCAGCTAAACTCTCCTTTATATATGAAGGAGAAATTAAGACTTTTCCAGACATACAAAAATTGAGGGAATTCTCTACTATGGGACCTGCACTACAGGAAATACTGAAAGGGGTCAGTCAATTCACCTAAAACAAAATGACAAAAAAATAATAATAATTAGGAGTAAAGTGACTATCAGGCAAAGAGAAGCAGAGGAGTGCAACCCTTACTAAGAACAGGACATTATAAGCTTAAATAATAAAAAGAGAATTGTTATAACAAGATAGTAATGAATATTCATGAATGTTGAGCATACATAGGAACAAACTGAGATAACAATGACTGAAAAAAGGAGGATTCAAAGATCCAAATTTGTAAGGGGGAATGGAGATAAAGTACGCACAGAAGAAAATGGACAAGTGTATGTATGTATATATATATATATATATATATATATATATATATATATATATAAAACTATAATTTACATATTCATTTGATAACCACAGGCAAAAGATTCAGAACTATTGTATATAACAGAAAACAAGAAGGACCAGAGGGAAAAACCACAAAAAACAACCAAAATAAAGATAACATAAGCACAAAGATAAGGAAGCAATGAAATCACCAAGCATTCAGAAAGTAAAAGACAAAATGGTTAAGAAGACCTCATATATCAATAATCACTCAAAATATAAATGGACTGAACTCACCAATAAAAAGGCACAGAGTTGCAGAAAGGATCAAAAAACAAAACCCACCCATATCTGCCTCCAAGAGACACATCTCAGCTCCAAAGACAAATACAGACTAAAAGTAAAAGGGTAGAAAATGATATTTCAAGTGAATGGCATTCAGAGAAAAGCAGAAGTAGCAGTACTAATATCAGATGAAATAGACTTCATATAAAAAAGATAAAGAAAGATACTGAGGGACACTACATAATGATAAAGGGAATCATGCACTAAGAAGAAATAATACTTATTAATATCTATGCTCCCAATCAGGGAGCCCCGAAATATGTAAAGCAATTACTAACAGAGCTAAAGAGAGAAACAAACCAAAACACTATCATAGTAGGGGACCTAAATACCCCACTGTCAGAAATGGAAATGTCATTCAAACAGAACATCAATAAGGAAATAACATCCTTAAATTACTCATTACCAACTGGACATAATTGACATTTACAGAGCTTTCCATCCCAAAACAGCTGCTTATATATTCTTTGCTAGTGCACATGGAGCATTCTCAAGGACTGACTACATACTGGGACACAGAGATAGCCTCAATAAATATAAGAGGGCTGAAATCATAGCAACCATATTCTCTGATTATAATGCTTTGAAACTGGAGATCAACTGCAAAAAGAAATCAGGAAGAACTATAAATACATGGAGATTAAACAACATGCTACTGAAGAATAACTGGGTCAGAGAAGAAATAAAAAGAGAGATCAAGAGATACATAGAAATGAATGATAATGATAGTACAACATATCAAAACTTTTGAGACACAGCAAAAGCGATCATAAAAGGAAACAATGGGAAAAACACATGCAATGAAAAGCTGGTTCTTTGAGAAGGTTAATAAAATTGACAAAACCCTAGCTAGATTAACTAAAGAAAAAAGAGAAAGGACACAAATAAACAAATCAGGGATGAAAGAGGGAAAATTATGACTGACATCGCATAAATACAAATATCATATAAGAATACTATGAAAAAGTATATAACATCAAATTTCATAACTAGAATAAATAGACCAGTACTTAAAAATATACAACCTTCCTAGACTGAATCAAGAAAAACTGGAAAATCTAAATCGATCAATCAGCAGTACGGAAACTGAAACAATCATCAAAACCTACCAAAAAGTAAAAGTCCGGGATCAGATGGCTTCACCAGTGAATTCTACTAAACATTCAAGGAAGATTTAATACCTATTCTCCTCAAACTCTTCCAAAAAATCGAAGAGGGAGAAATACTTCCCAACACATTTTATGAGGCCAATAATATTACTCTGATACCAAAACCTGGTAAGGATAACACAAAAAAAGAAAACTACACACTAATATCTCTCATGTACACAAATGCAAAAATCCTAAATAAGATAGCAGCGAACCGAATACAGCAAAATATTAAAAAGATTATACACCACGATCAAGTGGGCTTCATCCCAGAGGCACAAGGATGGTTCAACATATACAAATCAATTAATATAATATGCCACATAAACAAATTAAAAAATAAGAATCATATAATCATATCAATAGATGCAAAAAATGTTTTTGACAAGACACAGCATTCATTTATGATCAAAACACTTAACAAAATCGTTATAGAAGGAAAGTACCTTAATATAATAAAGGCCATACGTGACAAACTCTCAGCCAACATTATACTTAATGGTGAAAAATTACAAATCTTCCCTCTAAGATCAGGAACAAGGCAAGGCTGCCCACTATTGCCACTATTATTCAGTATAACATTGGAGGTCCTAGCAAGTGCAATCAGACAAGAGAAAGATATAAAAGGCATCCAAATAGAAAACGAAGAAGTCGAACTGTCACTATTTGCAGATGACATGATTCTCTATATAGAAAATACTAAAGACTCCACAAGAACACCACTAGAAACAATAAATAAATATAGTAAAGTCTCTGGATACAAAATCAATGTTCAAAAATCTATAGCATTCCTATACTCTCATAATGAAGCATCAGGAAAAGAAGTGGAAAAAATAATTCCTTTTGCAATTGCAACAAAAAGAATGTAATACCTAGGAATAAATTTAATGAAACAAATGAAGGACCTATATAATGAAAACTACAAGACCCTATTAAAAGAAATCAAAGAAGATACAAAGAAATAGGAAGATATGCCATGTTCTTGAATTGGAAGAATGAACATAGTTAAAATGACCATATTATCTAAAGCATTATACAGATTTAATGAAATCCCTATCAAAATTTCATCGACATTTTTTAAAGAAATAGAACAAAAAAATCATCAGATTTGTATGGAAGCACAAGAGATCTGAATTGCCAAAGCTATGCTGAGAGAAAAGAACGAGGCATCACTCTGCCTGACTTCAAATTATACTACAAATCGGCAGTAATCAAAACGGCATGGTATTGTCAGCAAAACAGACACACAAACCAGCAGAACAGAATCGAGAGTCCAGAAGCAAACTCATATTTATATAGGTAAATAATTTTTGACAAAAACGCCAAAAACATACAGTGGAGAAAGGAAAGCCTGTTCAATAAATGATGCTGGGAAAACTGGAAAGCCACCTACAAAAGAATGAAACTAGACTGTTGTCTATCACCACACACAAAAGTTAAGTCAAAATGGATTAAGGATCTGAATACAAGACCTAAAACAATAAAATGCATAGAAGAAAACATAGTAACTAAACTCAAGTACCTTGGACTTAAAGAGGATTTTATGAATTTGACCTCAAAGGCAAGGGAAGTAAGAAAAAATAAATGAATGGGACTACATCAAACTAAAGAGCTTCTGCTTAGCCAAAGAAATCGTCAACAAGGTAAAGAGACAACCATCTGAATTGTTAAATGTATTTGCAAGCAATGCCTCCAATAAGGGCCTAATATCCAAAATATACAAAGAACTCATTTATCTCAATAACAACAAAGAAACAAATGATCCAATCAAAAAATGGGCAGAGGACTTGAACAGATACTTCTCCCTAGAGGACACACAAATAGCCAACAAATACATGAAAACATGATCAACATCACTAGCTATTAGAGAAATGCAAATCAAAACCACAATGAGATACCATCTCATACCTGTTAGAATAGCTATAATCAACAGGACAAGTAATAACAAACGTTGGAGAGAATGTGGAGAAAAAGGAGCCCTCGTATATTGCTGGTGGGATTGCAAATCGGTACAACCGCTGTGGAAAACAGTGTGGAGTTTCCTCAAAAAACTAAGAATTGATCCACCATATGATCCAGCAATCCCTCTACTGGGTATTTAACCCAAAGACTTGAGAACTTATATCCGAAAAGATATTTGCACACTGATGTTCATAGCAGCATTATTCACAGTGGCCAAGACATGGAAGAAACTAAAGTGTCCTATGATAGATAATTGGCTAAAGAAGCTGTGGTACATATATACAATGGAATATTACTCACCCATAAGAAGAGATGAAATACTACCATTTGCAATATCATGGATAGACCTCGAGATAATCATGCAAAGTCAAATAAGCCAGACAGAAAAAGTTGAAAATCATGTGATATCACTTATATGTGGGATATAAACCTAAAAGCAACAAATGAGCAGGACAAACAGAGACTCATGGACATGGACTACAGGTTAGTAGTTGCCAGAGGACTATAGACTAGTGGTTACTAGTAGGGTGGGGGAAGAGTGGAGAGGTAGATGGGGTAAAGGGTGTCAAATATAGGGTTTAGGAGGAGGGTGAAGTGGGTAAAGGGGATCAAATATATGGTAGCTGAAGGAAACTGGACTTTGGGTGGTAAACTCACAATAGAATATACAGATATGAAATAATAATGTACACCTGAAAAATATATAATTGTATTAACAAGGTTACCCCAATAAACTTAATTAAAAAATACAAATGGTAATGGTACATTTTTCTCAAAGCACTTTTGTAGATCTTAAGGCTCTAGATTTCTGACACATATGCTTAGTATAGTGTTCTCTTACATCATCAGTAATCTTTGATAGTATGTAACAATATACTTTTATAAGTTGCATAGACTTATCCAGAAAATAAGTAGGTTGAAACATGCAAAACAAGAATTGTGAGGCTCAAAATAGATTATGAAGGATTAGTGGTCATCAGGATTAAACTTTCCTATAAAGATTAGGCTACTGAACATCAGAACTACATACAAAATTGGCATATGACTGGCATAAAATGTCAAAGTGTACTTGCTCTTGCAAGTCCTGTAGATTTGGTTGGTGCCTTACTGGCTTCCAAACCATGTTAGCTTATGGACACAGAGAGACCATGGCATGGAACACCAATATGAGAGGCTATTACTAGAAAATTCTTGGTGGCTTACTCTGTGCTCCCAGGTATAACATTAGATATTTATATTTGCAATTAATAGTTCCCATGTCTCATCACTTGTGGCTGTCCCACTCTTAAGTCCTCTTTTTCAAGGTGCAGGCAAAGACCTCAGCATAAAAGATGGCAGGCTTAGCAACTTCTGATAAACCTATGCAGTGGATAGTCCTATCCATTCGCCCATTTGGACTAACCAATAAGAATGGAAGTGGTTCATTGAGGAACTTTGAATTTAAATATATTGAGCTCAGACATCACTCACTGGGACTGCGGGTAAGTCTATAAGCCTCTATTTGCTCAGCTGGTTGTTATAAAAAAAATAAATGAGAAACTGCACTAAAGTGGACATAATAAAAATTCAAAAATTCAGTAATGGTTTTCAGCATTATTAAGTAGCAATTATTTACATCATGAAATTTAAGTATCTACTATTGTTAAGGTGTCCAATATATCAGGAACAAGAAAATAATTCAAGCTCGGAAGAATTCCTGTTCTTATAAGAGAACATGTGTCATATGAAATGAAGGGAATGAACTCTACACTACAACATTTAAATGTAGCAATTTGTTATCCAGTTTTATACCTCCAAATTACAGTTCTGAAAGCCTGTCTGCTGGGGAATAATCTTTCTAGGAGCCTAATAATGACAAGTAACAGTTAAAGATGAGTATGGAAAATATAGCTGGCCTAGCAGAGAAAGTCATTTTTTCCAGTTGTGTTTAGATATTTCAATAAATACTCTGCCACATTACTGTTATTCTTACAACAAATAACATATAGTAATATAACCCACCAGTAGCATCTTGCCGCAGGATAACTTATGTGCATCATAACACCAGTTTGTAGTGGAAATAAAGTTGTCAAATGGTATATGGAGAAAATTCTTTATATCATACTATAACCATCGTACTTGCATTAAAACTGTTATTTTCATAAATATGATCAGTTGCAAAAAAATAAACTTGGAAGACAACTATAATGTCTCTTGAAAAACTTTTTTTTTCTTTTGGTTGCCATGTCATATTCTTATTTCTGCCTTGATCTGATATTTGGCTAGCTGACATTCAATGACATATTCCGCAACAAATAATATTAATAAGATACTTAACTTTCTAAATGCTATAAAATGAAGCTAAGTCAGACTGCTTGAATTCTAAAGAGCAAGTTTTAGTGTAAGAATGGCTCCAATGGAACTGAACAGGTATTCTAGGCTCTTATTTAAGCCATGGGGGTTCAAGACCAGGCAATGTTGTTGTTTTTGAACTTGCATTTTCTCACCTAGCAGCAAAGGCACAAAGTGATCACCTCTTGGCTTTTCACTCAGTTGACACAAAAAAATTTTACTGATGCTTAACATGGGTGGGGTAGGGGAGAAATAGATGTTCTTATGATAAATTGACAGCTCTTTAGTAATCAAAACAGATGCCAAAGATTGTAAGTAGAAAGAACTCATTAGAACAAAGAAATATTCTAGAATAAAGAGCAGATGATGTAACAAGTGAAGTCAATATTCTATGGTTCCAGTGACAGGTGAGGACTGGAGCAAAATAAAGAATTCCATTTAAAAGTAATAATGATTTTTTGCCATTATAAATTATTCATTGAGTTAGTTTTGGCCTTGGACAATATCTGAATACACCACATGTGGTAAAAATAAAAAAATTTAATTAAAATAATTTAAAATTTGTGTTGACTCAAGAAATTACAGGAGGACTATGGCAAAGTGAGTGATAGTGTTATTATTCAAACATTTTTGTATTTAAATTTGAGTCCAAAGCATACTTTAATATGATCACTCATCACTATCACAGATCATTAGTGTATCATCTCATACAACAAACATAATGTCATTTTTCACTCCTGCCCATAAGTCTTACACCCCTCACTCTGAGAGAAAGTTGATCCCTTATTTCTAGATTAGTCTTAATTCTGGTTGTGAGATGCATTCTGTCTTTAGCCAGATATAACTGAAAGATTCTAAAGTCAACAGTTTAGGGACTTATCATCAAGTCAAATTTGTTGTAACTCGTGTCCACTATTGGTAACAGAATTGTTGCCCTATTTCTATAAATTTGTCCCCACATCATACTGTAGTATTATTTTTTTAATCTGTAAAATATTGTGAGTATAAAGGTAATAATAATTTCCATGCATTAGAAAGATATCCATGAAAGCAATATATAGAATGAATTGAAAGTGGGAAAGCTTATGGGCAGAGAGGTTATTGGGAAGGACTTAGCAAAAAAAAAAAAAAAAAAAAAAAAAAGGTATAAATCAGGACTGCTGTAGAAAGATAGGGAGAGAAGGGAGGTGGGTTGGTCAGAGAGACACTGAATAAGGGTGAATAAAACAAAGCTACTTAGTTAGACATTAGGAAATTGTGGTTCCTTCTAAAATAGTAGTTATTTCAAACCCAAATTAGAAAAGCTTTCAAAAGAAATGAAATGGAAGGCAGGAGGAAGAGTCAGTACTTAGCAAGTTAGTAACAAGTTAAAAAGTAATCACATACACTTTGAACTAGTATTAGTTTAGGTTTAGAGATTGCTTAAAGAGAGTTTAATTTGATCATGAACTGACTTACTATCACCAAAAATACTTTTATTTAACTACTATGTTCCAGTAATGCTTCTAGATTTTGGAAATTCAAAGGTGAATAGGCTGTTCCAATGTGAACATTACAATCTTTTGCAAAATGGCAAAGTCAGACTGAGGCTTTTGTCCACATAATTCAGACAAGCTTCAGTTAAAGACAAGATCATTTTTGGTTAAATTGTTCACACTGGCTTACTCTATCAATCAGGTTCACTACATAATTACATGACCCTTGGTTTCACTTTTCTTGTGTTAGACACAGTCAATAACTTGGCGGTAGGACCTTCAACCAACGCTTTGAAAAGAATGGTGTTGATTGATGAAAAATGCTAATGTTTGTGAAATTGTTTTGCAAACTGTAAAAAACCATGTAGACAAAATTGGTGTTACTTTCTCTTCAAAAATAATTTATTCTGTTAAACACCAGGCTACCACTTAAAACATACTTTTTTTTAATCACTATAACTGGCTTTATGAGCTGTGATGCTGGAAAATAAAACATTTTATTGCTTTCTGGCAGACATGTAACATGTACCTGCAAACCTGTATATTATCTACTGTGATAGTTAATTTTATGTGTCAACTTGGCTGGGCCGGAGGGTTCCCAGATATTTGGTCAAACACAATTCTCGGTATTTCTTTGAAGGTGTTTTTAGATAAGATTAACCTTTAAGTCACTGGACTTGGAGTAAAGCAGAATTGCCCTCCATAATGTGGATGGGTCTCATCTAATCAGCTGAAGTCCTACATAGAACAAAAGAACCAGATTGCCTTGAGCTAGAGAGTATTCTCCAGAAGACTGCTGATGGACTTCATATACAACATGGCTTTTCCTGGTTCTACAGCCAACTTCTTTCAGATTCAAATGAGAATACCAGTCCTCCTACGTCTCTAGCCTGCCAGTCTTCAGACTGAAACTAAATCATTAGTTCTCTTGGTGCTCCAGCTTACTGACTCACCCTGCACATTTGAGGATTGCCGGCTTCCATAATCACATGAAACCAATTTTACCATAGGCTAACTGATATAAACAAAAGTTAAGTCCTAGGCATATTTCAGATCACAAAAGCATCCCCAAACTTTTAAATAAAGATACAAAATATGTCTAATATTAAACATTGAAATAAATATGAGCTATCCCATTTACATTTAAGAAAGATTATTACAAACAAGTAAGATAAGTTTTCAATACGTTTATTCCAGTTCGGGGCTGTGGGTAGATAAAGTCTATCCTGACAACTCAAAATGAAAAGGAGAGGCCCTATCCTGGACAAGATACCCTTCCATCAAAGAGCAAAACACCCATAAATGCACTCAAATACACACCCACGCTAACTCAAACTGGGATAATTTAGATATGCCAGTTCACCTCACATGTACATCTTTGAGAGGTGAGAGGAAACCAGAGAACATGGAGAAAACCCATAGACATAGAGAGAATGTGCAAACTCAACACAGACAGTGGGCCTGGTTAGAATCAAATTCTTTTTTTCAACACTTAACAAAATGATATTGAACAAAATGACATTATTTGAGGATCTGCTGTATGTTTGATCTTTGTCCTAGTTTTTGGCACAGAGGTCCTTGAACCCTTGGAATTCCCTAAGTGAAAATAGCAATAAAAGTGGCTTGATATCCATAACAAACCCTTTTCAATTACATCTGAGTTTATATTAATGAGGTGACTTATGGGAGCTTTTATTCTCTTCTCCCTACAGAGCATTGAAGGAGGGGATCCACCTCTATTGTTCAGAGACACCAACTCCTTTCACTAAATCAGGGAACTTTCTTACCCACTCCAACTTATTTTGTTTCCCCTCTACCCCCTACCTCTGAAGTCATTTTATGAACTGTCATGTGCCACCTGAGCTCCCAACAAAAACAAAAAAGGACTGCTGGTTAGAGGAAAAGAGTGAGGGAGGGAGAGAGAAAGAGCATGAGGTGGAGGGGAGAGAGGCAGGGGAAGAGAGAGAGACCATAGCTAGTCTATGATGAAGTACTCACTTGTCTGTAGCAGAATGACAAAAATAAAAACAATGTGGTATAATTTTTATAGTGCAAACTTTATTTTATGTTTTCCATGATAATTTGGTGATGATACATATTTATAAAGTCATAGAGATATTAGATGATCGTTCCATCAGAAATGATCTCTAAAAGAATATTATCAACACTATGTGGTTCTCCATATTTTTATGTGTATATGATAGTGGTCTGTTTTGGGAAAACTGTGTTTGTCCATTAAATCATAAGTTCATGAAACTGATAATTTAATTCAAGTGTTAAGACTTCTTAGAAAATAAGGTTGTTTACATCTAGGAAATCAGAGGTAGCCTCAAGAAAAAGTAAGAGGCAAGTAAGACAGACAGGATTTAACTATGTAAAAACTGTGTGGAGAAAATTAAAGAAGGAAAGAATGCTAAAAAATATATAAGCGCTACTCCATGTGGTATCAAAATAGAAAAGACCAGCCTATTTAACTTGAGTAAAGGATGTAGTGAGATTTAAAGTTAATGAGAAGTAGGACAACATTGATTCAGAAGACTGAATGTCAAGTATCAAGAATTAAACTTTTAGGAAGTTTAAATAATAAAATTGTCATTATTTGCAGATACCATATAAAGAGAACCCAAAAAAAGATTAGAATTGATAAATAAATCCTGTAAAGTAACATCATACGAATATTCAGAAATTGGTTTCATTTTTATATACCAGTAACAAACTATCAAAAAAGAAATTAAGAAAATAATCCCATTTACAATTGCATTAAAAAAAAAAACAACTCTAGGAATATATTTAACCAAGGAGGTAAAATACCTATACTTGGAAAATTATAAGGCGCTAAAGAAAGAATTTGAAGAAGATACAAATAAATGGAAGCACATACCACATTCATGGATAGGAAGAATTAGCATCATTAAAATGTTTATACTACCCAAATAAATCTATAGATTCAATGCAATCCCTATCTAAATACCAATGGAATTTTTCACAGAACTAGAATAAATAGTCCTAAAATTTATATAAGACCCCGAATAGCCACACAACAATCATGGGAAAGGAGAACAAAGTTGAAGGTATCATGCTAACTGATATCAAACTATGCTACAAGTCTATAATAATCAAAACAGCATGATACTGACATAAAAACATACACATGGATCAATGGGACAAAATAGAAAACCCAGAAATAAACTCACACCTATATGGTCATTTAATCTACAACAAAGGAGGCAAGAGTATACAATGGCATAAAGACAGTCTATTAAATAGTGTTGGAAAAAGTTAACAGATACATGGAAAGAGAGAGAGAGAGAGAGAGAGAGAGAGAGAGAGAGAGAGAGAGAGAGAGAGAGAAAG
>CM053507.1:46465597-46518910 GCA_028627145.1 Eidolon dupreanum
AGGGTGTTACGTTAACTGAAATAAATCAAATAGAGAAAGACAAATATCATATAGTCTCACTTATATGTGAAATCTAAAGAACAAAATAAATGAACAAAACAGAAACAGACTCATAGATACAGAGAACAAACTGATGGCTACCAGTCAGAGGGGGTTTGGGAAGCTGGGTAAAAAAGGTAAAAGGATTAAGAAGCACAAAGTAATTGTTACGAAATAGTCATGGGGATGTGAAATACAGCATAGGGAATAGAATCAAATATATTGTAATAACCGTGTATTGTGCCAGGTGGCTACTAGACTTATTGGGGAAAACACTTTATAAATTATATAAATGTCTAACTACTGTGCTGTCCATCTGAAACTAATATAAAATAATACTGAATATCAACTGTAATCGAAAAATAAAAATAATAAATTTTCAACTAAAAAAATAAACATTTAGATAGAGTTAGGCAGCCCTGTTGCACACAATTGAGGAGAAAATAGACACTAAGAGAATAAAGACATCAATTACGAAATACTTGAGAAGTTTAGTAATTAAAAGAATTAGGAAATTAAAATGATATAGGAAGATTGAGAGAAGGCATTGATAAAATGGGGAAACCATTGTCACAAAATACCACCACTTAAAATCTGAAACTAAAATTTATTCGTTATTAATTATTGCTTATTTAAGTAAGGGTGAATTATAGTGGTTAGAAATTGTCTCATTTAGCAGAGCAAACTGATTATCTTATGTGGAGTTTCAGGAAAGAGTTTGTTTTGGGTCAGGTTCCTTACAGATGTGGAAATGTGGAGGCGGAAGTGTGCTGACTTTAGAAATGTATTTTGTATTGGTGTCAGATGGCTTCGATTGATTGAACCAATTTCATTTGTTTGGTTGGCAGTTTACTTGTTACTATGGCTGTAGAAAAATCAGTTTTGCCCTAACTGCATATGGACTTCTTTATTCTCACCATTTAATGGCCAGGACTTCAAAATGATGAATGCTTAATTCAATCTTTCTTTTTTACCATTGCTGAATTACATTAACAGCTGAGCTACTATTATACTAGTTCTCAGCACTTTACCATAACATATTCTCCATGTCATCCTCAGATTTCTCAAGAATGTCACTGTCATACCCACCACCTCCAATAATTCCTTGTAAACTAAAATTTTTGATTTTTATATTTTATATTTTTCCCAATGAAGCCCAAAGCAAATTTTCCAAGTTTATCTCCCTTTACCCCCTACCTCATACACCAAACTCTAACTCTGAGCCTTTATTTACCATTACCTAAAGCAATTTGTAATGACATCCATTTTAAGAGACATACAATAATTAAAGCCACAAAATAGCATCCAAATTTATGGTAATGAACACACACACACACACACACACACACACACACACACACACACACACACCCTATTAAAGTTTTTTTTCAAATACAGGGATCAAAGTGTTAGCAGTTACCTTAAGACAATACTGTCTCACTAGCTAGTCCTTCGGCTTGAATTATTCAGAAAATCACCTCAAACAGCTGCCTAAATTTTCCTTAGATATAGAATCCAAGAGTGTCCTTCTGAATCACAATTCAATAAAGTTTAAATCATTTTAGAATAATTCAACACCTACATTTCCCCCACTCCCCAGTCTGTAAAGTAGCTTAACTCAGAAATGGATCATCTCATCTCAGTGAATGGATATGAAAAGACACCTGTTCTGAGTTTCATCTGCCTTTATTTTTTCATGCTCCATTAGGATGCAATAAGAAATACATTATCATTTTTCTGGTTGTTAAAGAAGAATGAGTGTGGTAGAAAATAATATTTAGTTCATTTTGATTGAGCTAAGTTTAATGAGGCTGACCTTTTAGTTTCATTTGATACATTTCTTATTTCTAAGCAAATACAAATTTTATTTTGAGGAAATATCATAATCATTCATCTGGTAAACACTAAATCTTAATCAGATGAACTATAGAATTGCTACTTTCACAGATGTTATATGCTCTCCAATGTACCAACATGAAATCTTAGTTAATTTTAATTAGAAATATAAGCATCAGCTGATAGATATTTATATGAGTTAAGCTGAATGACAAAGACTCATTCTGGCTAAATTATGTTTTAATTGTAGGGTAACCCAGACTGGTAAAACATATTGATCACATATACATGGATTGAAGCTATTTAAATTTTTCTTTTTCATCTAGATCTCTCTCCCAAAACATCTAAATATTTAAAATATTTTCATTAACTGTTCACTATACATCATGTATTATATCAGAGATTGTGCAAAAATAACATAATTCTGTGAAATTAATTTATGTTTTGGTTGAAAATAGTTGCATGAAAAAGTAGTTTTATTAACTTGAAAGTACAAGGTAATTGAAATAATAAACTCACTTAAACTGCCAAGTATAGAAAGTCATAGAGTCAGAAAGACCCAAAGATGAGATCAAAAAACCAAATAAATCAGTTTCACAAAAGCAGATTTGCATAGTAGAGTAACAAAATAAATGGTTAATAACTGAAATCAGATACTGGGACCAGATATTAGGGGGCCTGATACACCACTGTTCAGAACTTAGACTTTGTTCTAAATAATACAAGAAATCAGCCAAAGTTCTCAGAAAAACGGACTCAAATGATTTTGTCACATGTCAGTACCTGAAACTTACCTGGCTACTTCATTACATAAGCTTTAAAACTATTTTCAAATATGGTGAGAAGTTAGAACATCACCAAAGACATCAAGCTAATTCTTTAAGATACTGTATTATGCTGTATACCTTATTTCTTGTACTCTGGTTTTAATGACATTTAAAAGAAAATGAATTAGAAAAGAAAAAGAACTTATCACAGCTTACAAATTAATGCATTCTTTAACCATGTCTTTTGAACATCCATCTTATTCTTTATATTTACATTATAATAACAACAAAATCTGAAAGGTAACTGGTTGATGCATTCAACAAATGTTTAAGGCCATACAATAGTGCCAGGTACCTTGCCAGAGAGGTGATAAAATACTGAGAAAAAAGGCAAAAACAAAAGCAATTAACTAACAAACAACAAAAACACAATAAAACAGAAATTGTTCCTATCCTCAATGACTTACATCTTAGAGATAATCATTAATTGATAATTGTAAGAATTAATCAACAAACCATATAAATTCATGATAAATGAATGTTGTTAATAAGAAATAAATCATGCAGTTTAGGAATTGACCTAGTTAAGGAAACTTTCCTGGTAATGTGATGCTTAAGGGGAGAAATTTTTGGAAAAGAAAAATAAATAACTCAGTAAGAGAAGAGAAGAGAAATTTTCACAGAAAGAAAGCAGTATGTTGACAAAGATTTTCTTCTAGACCAAACTCTAGAGAGGTTCCTCTCAGCAACTAAGACTCATCCTAGGGCAAGTCCCCAAGAGTCTAGCTTCAGCAAGAATCCTGCTAAGTCAGTTTAGACAGATTCCCCCACCTTGATATCTGATCAAATTCCTTATTCCCCACCTCCAGGCATATCTATTCACCCTGGTTTGCCCTTGGCAAGAATTCTGTTAGTTTAGTTCAGCCAGAAACCCCCCTTACACCTAATGTGTCTTCTTAGTAATTTTTCATCCTCAACACTGCTTCTTGTTTATAGATCCCCACTTGTCCATGTTTCATAGTTCCTGATTAAAATCTGTTTGTACTTCTTTAATTACAGGTAGGCTCTGCTCTTTCTTTAATAATGTGCATAGGACCTGAGAAGGGTGGGATCATTGTATCACATCAAAAACCCAAAACTGTCTATATATTTTTATAAGAGCACAAATATTTTTGATGTAATTGCATACATTCCTTCATGTTAAATCAGACCCTCCAATCATTTCTGTAAATAAAGTTTATTAGAACACAGCCATACCCATTCATTCACCTATTTCCTGTGGCTGCTCATCCACTAAAAAGGCAGAGTTGGGTAGCTGTGACAGAGACTATATATCCCATAAAGCTTAAAATATTTACCATCTGACCCTTTGTCAAAACCCTGTTGCAAATTTTTAACCAGGTATACAAAACATCGATTTTATGAGATTGCCAAATTTTGCAAAACCTTAATTGGGACAAATTTCATCAAGAAAATTGTGACTGTTTTTTGGGTGTTTTTTTTTTGGGGGGGGGGGGACTGCGTTTAAGACTTCCTTGCTAGAGTATTATGATTTTTTTCAAGATTACCAGAAGCCTGTGTTCAAATAAAATTGTAAACAGACCCCAAAATATAAATCAAATTGAAATATTATTGTTCTAATGAAAGCAAAGAAAGGGGACCCAGATCCCTCTGCCTAAATATTGACCCAATCTTCCTTTCTAGGAAAAACAAATATTTCAAAAAACATTGCTCTAGACTGCAGATTACATAAGTATCCTACACTTCCAAAGTAGCCATAGCTATTTATTTTTTCTAAAACTTTTTATAAACTTTCTCATGCAAAAAAAGTTGAATTAATAATGATTACCTATATACTCTACAAACAAACTAAATACTTAATATTTTGCCATATTTGCTTTGTGTAAGTGTGACTGTATGTTTATAAACATTCTTTTACAGAGTTAATTCTATATAAACTGCAGACATTGTGATCCTTCATCCCTAAATTCTTTAGGATGCCTCTTTTAAAATAAAGACATTCTCCTACATAATCAAAATACCATTATAACATCACAAAAATAATTGGCAATAATTTTTGTTAATATCTAATATACAATCCATATTCAAATTTCACCCATTTGAATTACTACAATTCTCAGGCTCACACATTGAATTTATTTATGTCCCTTTGGTCTTTATTATTCTAAGACAGCTTTCCATTTCATTTTTTCATTATATTGACTTTCTGGACAGACCAAGAGAGTTATTTTGAAGAATATTCTGTATCTGGAATTGTTTCATTCTGTTTATTCATTCCTTCTTGTATTCACTAGAAGCTTAAATTAGCTGTAACACATTGAATAAATAAAATCTCATGAGCCCACAATAATACTCAGGAAAAAAACAAGAGAGAAAGAGATAGAAAAAGCAAAAAACAAACAAACAAACAAAGAAACAAACAAAAAACTCTTAAATCTCACTGGAGGTGTTTATTACATCAATTTTTTACTTTGAAAATTTCTAATCAAAGGGAAATAAGCATTCAGCCTGTGTTTTATTTGTTTGTTTGTTTCGTTTTCCCTTTTAGGAGAAGCTATATTTCATTCCAAGTCGATAAATAAAAGTAATTCTTTACAAGAGAAAATTCCAGTCAATAAATGTAGAAGGAAATGTAGAATTTAGAAAAATCACCATTCTACAATGCCCAAGGAGTCACTGCTTGAGGGAAAGACAACCAACGGATGCTATAAATATTAGATAAAAAGGTTGTTGCAGAACCAACTATTAACCCAGTACCAATAAATTTACCCACCTTCTTCCTTTTTATACTTGTTCATTACAAAGAGAAAAATATAGCTTTAGAATAGAAAAATCTGTTGGCATCACTGTAACTTGTATAATCAAACTTAGCACCACTAAGAGTGAAGCAACCCAATTTTATATACTTTTGATGTGACACATGTAAAAAAAAATTTTTAGAAGATCACCTATGAAAGGCTCTTGCCTAACATTTTTTACTTGAATCTATTTCAGTTTTCAGACTTAACTACCAAGTCTTCTAATTATGTGCTTGATGAAATAATCTCATAATAACAACTTGAAAAAATAGTTTTTTTGTTTTAAGTATACATAAAATAATTATAATCATTCTGATAATGAGTGTGATTATTCTTGTTACAGCTGACCTGGGAATTAACCAAGTTTTGCATACTGTGAAAAAAGGACAGTGAACTATATACATAAGAAGCCTCACTTCTACATTCAAACTATTTTTAACTAAAAAATCTGGGTGACCTTGGCTACCACAGTTGCTACTCAGGGCCTCAGTTTTTCATTTATAAAATAAGTTTTGAGTAACATATTTCTCACCTTGGACCCAAAGTTCTATGAATTTTTAAGGCACAAGAAATAGTCTTGCATACACAGTTTAGTGGTTAAGAGCAGGAACTGGGGGATCCAGACTGCCCTGCCTTGATGCACAACCCCAGCTCTGCCACTGCCATATCCTTTCTAAGCCTTAGCCAATTCATCCATAAAATGGAGCCATTGCAATTACATTACCTATCTCACAGGATTGTGAGAATTAATTCTGTTAATGAAAATAAAATGCAAAGAGAAATGATTACTGCTAGTGAGTATTCAATATATATGATATTGTTATTATTTATCTAAGTTCCTTATTTAAAATAATTACACTTTATTTGATATGGGATCTTAATCAGGATCATTCTGTTGGCAATTACACAGTAGCATTACAAACGTTGTTGTTGTCAACATACTTGTCCTAACAGCTATCTGATGCTTTAGTGAAAAATGTACAAAGCCATAGGCTAACTTGACATATGAAAGGCATTTACAACCCCCTTCTCCCTTTTATTCCTCTATTATAGTGACTGGAAATCTAACCTGTACAAGTGATGGGTAAATGACATATTTTTTGCTATACAGAATTAGTGTATATCAAATGGTGGACCACCTAGTGAAGCTTTTGAACAGGAGAGACTCAGCTGGCATCACTGCTTTTGTCTTTTACTCTTTGTCATATTTCTGTCTGAAACACAGACATGGTATCAAGGGATAAAGTAGCCATCTTGAGAATGTAAAGTCAAAAGCCACGGTGTTTTAAATGGCAAAGGAGAGAGATTAAAAGTTGGGTTCCTGATGGCACCACTGAACACCTACACCAGTCAGCCTAGTGCTAGATATCTTATTATAGGACAAAAGTAAGTCCTTATGTGTTTAATCTGGTTTTCTATTGCTTGCTACTGAAACAATCCCAATTGATATACTTACTCTATTTCATTTAATGTTGTAAAAACACTAAAAAGGAGGCAAGATTATTATCTCTGTTTGACAATGATAGTAAATATATCCTTTAAAAGCCTTGTTTTGAAAGGAGCCGTAAAGATTGAGTCTATCTACAACTTCTATTAAGGTTTAAAACTTTATTTTGCTGACCAGGTTAGGAGTCAATTACCTTGTATTTCAATTTGTATGCCCTTCAATAGAAACTGTACCAGCAGCAAATTGAGGTGGGCTAATACAAATGACTTATCTTCAAGACTATCACAACCACCAATGTCTTATTAAATGTTTAAACAACTATGAGAAAGTTCTATTAAATTAATGGACAGTTTGCAGGAAGATAAATAAAAAGTTTATTGTGGCCTGTGGATTGTGAAGTCTTTAAGAATTGTCTAGAAAATTCATCCCATCATGATAAAAGTAATCCATAATTATTCAGGCAATTTAATAAACCAAAGGAACCTATAAAAGTGTAATAGACACTACAAATATTTATCATTCGGTCCTAGAATGTGGAGTTCACTCTCTGGTATGCTTTCCATAGCTGGTCTATCTCCTCTTGTTAAATTAATATGTTAGCAGTTTTCATCTCCCTTATGCTGCTAAGTAAATATGGTAAAACATGCCAGCTGAAATTTATTTTTGAATAAAATTCAAAGTGATTCTCACTGCAGAAGATACTAAAAGAAATGCAAAAATCACCTTCTATTGCTTGAAGCCTGTTAGGAGCTTGCTGGGTTTCAAAGATATAGCCCTATAGCAATAATTTTTTCTCTATTTCTTTTCTTTAAAGTTTCCTTCTTCAATATTCTACTCCAAAGCATAGATTTAAATATAGGTACAGAAATCCTTCTCTGGTCAAATCACTTCAAGACCTATAAATAATAGAATCACCATCTAAATACATCTGGAAATCTCTTTTGACATTAAAATTTCAGCAATGTCCTGAGTGTATACACCATAAGGTTTAAAAGAAATTATTTCCATTCTAGAGCATCCCAGAAGCCCTCAAAAAGCCAATAAATGATGTCTTTCTTTGAACCTAAGAGTCATAATTTGATAGATTTTTCATAAGAAAGTATTTTGTCAACTCTTTCTAAAAACAACCAAAGTAGAATTTTTATATTCAACTATATAAACACTTTTGCTTCAAGGTATTCAGAACACATAAAAGAGGGAACATTCTAAATGTAAAGGCAACTGCATTTACTAATTCCACCTGAAAGTAGTTCAAATCTTAACAATAAACAATTTTTGAAATTTGTTTTTACCCATGGAAGTATGCAGAACACATCTATTCCTGACACCAGTATGGCAAGGTGAATGCAAGGAGGTGTTATAAGCATTCACACTGGATACTTTTTCCCACGATCTTTCTTTCTCTATATCTGAGTAGTATTGTTATACAATATTTGGAATGATCAAATAAACTCCATTTCTCTATCATCTATCCTCTTCATCCTGAGAAATACACTCCTACTGTGAACCTGGAGCAATTGTGCTCTCCCAAGGACTATCTGAAATGCACACCCATACATACAAGCCTGGGTCCTGAACTGATTAGAATCCATGATAAGCAAGGACCAGCCTACACTCTAAGTCCAAAAAAATCTACCATCTCCTCTATATTAGGTTATTAGCTAGGCAGGCAAAGTTCCTGCCTTCCAGAAGCTCACATTCTGGTGGAGGATAAAGTTGTCAAACAAGTAAACAAAGAAGTGACTCAATTTTAAATAGTTCTAACTCCTATAAGAAAAATTACTAACACTCAGGAGAATAGAATGTTATGTTAAAAAGTAAGGCCTAGAGGGAGAAAAAGATTATTTTTCCTACTACCCCTAGGTTTTCTGGCTGAAGCCTTGTGAATTGGACTGTCAAAAGTCAGATTAACAAAAAAAAAGCATACACATGTATTTAATATATGTTTTGGGTGATATGGGAACCATCAAATGGTAATGAACCCATGAAAAAATGGTTAAATCTGAGTATTTTTATACTAGATTTGATGAAGAGTAGAAAGTCATAAAAAATGTGATAGGACAAAGGGTATGACCTAAGGGTAGTAAACTGGGAAAACTCAGCAAGGCCTATTTGTTCAGATTCCTCTTGGCATAGAGGGAAAGCAGAGTTTGCTACCCTAAAATATGCCTCTTTGGAATATTGATTTTTTTAAGCTACTTACTTTTAAGAGACAAAATACTCAGGAGAAACCTTTGACCTTCCCCCTAACTGACTAAAAAAATTTCAGCTAGAGGAAGTGCTCCAGGAAGGGAGATATAATCACAGATAACTATAGTTTAACCTGAACTAATGTGTGATAGACAGGGAGGAACCTAGAAAGGCCCATTTGATCAAAGTCCTCTCTGTGTTCCATTGTTTCAAGATAGCCCAACAAACAGTTTGCTAAACGCTAACTCTTTTCATCTCCTTCTAAATTGCCTTACTTCCCTATGAAGTCTTAGACCCCTACATCCCCCTCCTCAGTCCAGAATAACATATATACTTAATTTTGCCTACTGTATTTGGAATTTTCATGCTTATGTGAATTCTCCATGCACAGGTATTAAAACTTGATTTTTTCCTGTTAAATCTGCTTTATGCCATTTTGATTATTAGTCCAGCCAGAAGAACTGAAAAACATTATTTTTCTTTCCCCACAGCTTCATTACATTTTTGGCGATAAGGATGCTCTTTTCTTTTGTGTATAGGGAGGGCACCTCTCACATGATCTATTGACCTGATTCAGGGAGAAGGAGGATGTAAGAGAGTCCTCATGCAACTGCTGTTTTTCAAATTCCTTCAGTTTCAAATATTCAATATGCCAAAGTATCATATTTAGGGGCAGCATGTTCTGAGCCCCATCAGAGTCTATTTTTGAGAGGGCCACAACTGAACAGGGATCTAAATTGTGCATGTTGGCGAGGAAGACTATTTTGATATATTCTGTAACTGGTTCAAAGGCTTCAAGGTAAGAACGAAGCTGATGGGATCTCAAGGTAAGAAAGAGGCCATTGTAGCAAGACCAGAGCTAGCAGGAAAGGATATAGTAGTAGGCATGGGACGGCCTCTGCCAGACCTTGTAGACTATGAATATGTTACTGGAGTATCATATAGGAGAGAAATGAGAACTTATTTGTAAATTAAAAAGACTTCTCCCTGGTGTATAAGAATGCTATTATGGGGCTAAATACAGGGTCTGCTGAAGAGCTCACATTTGTAAAGGCCTGAACCCAATGTTTGGTATATGGTAGAAATTTAATAAATATTAGCTTTCTGTTATGATGCAAGACCACAAGTTATCCTAAATCTATACAGAGGAAAAGTGACACATTTTAAAGTCCATTTAACTTTCAATTTCTTTTCCTTATCATAAAAGTGATACATATCCTTCATAAAACTATGCAGAAACAAAAGAAAACTTGCAACCGTAATTCTTCTAGAGACAACTGCTAATAATAATTATTTTCTTCCAGTTTTTTTTCTATGCAATCATATCTACATAGTTGAGCCCTCATGTGTACATTTTTGTATACTGTTACTTTTTTTCATATTAATTAAGCAGATTAAGATTTCAGAGTTTATTACTGTTCACATAATCTTTTTCCAGAAATAAGATGCTGTACAAAAACGATATTATTCCCTCATCACATTTGTTTAACTCTCCAAAGTGTGACAAATACTATGTGCATGTATTCTCCATTGTCTCCATTCAACTCTCTGATATATATAGGGCAAACTGGAATTTTTATACCAATTGAACAAATGGGTAAATTGCAACTTCAGTGGCTAATTAGAGAAGTTATAGTTCAAATGAGTGGGAAAATTAAATCTAAAACTTGTTTTTCTTTCTGGCTCATCAACAGTCCCATTAAACCCTAGTATGATTCCCTTCCTTATTTCATCCTTAGATCCCTTCTGCCCAATGCCTTGTGGGCCAGCCGTGTTGGTCATGCTTACAACTTGTTAAAAATATGAACTCTCAGGCCCCATGCCATATCTACTGATGCAGAATGTGTGTTTTAACATCTCTAGATGATTCCTTTATGCACCGTAGTTCAAGAAACGTGAAACAATACACTTCCAATCCCTTGAGAAAAGAAGCTAAGATGACCAAGATAATTATGTAATAACCACTCCCATCTTACCCTACAAGCTGGACACAGAACTTATTGGTAACATAGAAGATAAGAAAAAATGCAATTATAAGCAATATTTTTAAAAATATTCTACTGGCCATAAATTTATTGTTTACTGAAACACAGCATAAAAATGAGCCATTTGCTCACTTAGCTGACAATGGTTAGCTAAAGGGGTCTGCAGAACTTGCACTTTAAAAATAATTTTGGCCTGCATAAAGACTAGTTCAAGTACAAAATAAGTACAAAATTGATATGTCTGAATATTCATTATATCATGAATTATGTTATCAAAGGCCATAAAAACCCTAAATGTGGTCATGGGATATTAGTTACATAAATCACAGTTTATCTGTACCATGGTGAGCTATTCAGCCTTTTAAATGATATTTATTATGGAATGCCTTCCCACATGTTGTTAGGTGAAAGGATGTAAGATTCTTTGTGTGCATAAGAAAATATATATAGACATAGAAATATGGTTGTAAATACACAGATATTTCTGGAGGAATATACAAGATATTAGCAACTTATTTTAGCAAGAGGAGAACTAAGTTATTTGGGACAGGAGAAGGAAGACTTAGATTTCACCATTCATGTTTTTATGTATTTTGAACAGTGCACAATGTGCATATATTACCTATTCTATAATTTTAAAGAAATACCTATAGAAATCACTTTTATTCAGGATAAGTGGCGAAGACAGTAATTATCATGCATATAATGACACAAACTCTGCATGACATAAAAGCAGAGAGTAGTAAAAATGTAGCTATATTTGTAATTTAACAACTTGTCTCCACCATTAACTAGCTAAGTGACGAGTTCAATTCTTTTTATTTCCAAGTCTCAGTATTACTTTTATTTTAGAGGAAAGCAAATCTTCCTCTTCCACATACCAACTTATAATATTGTGAGGACAAAATAGAAAATGCATGGTAATAAATGAGCCTTCTTGAATCACAAATCTTAATATGAATATGTCCCCCAAAATTCCAGGGACACGTTGAATTCATTTGGCATTCCAGGCTTAGTCTGTGGCAAGGCTAGGAAAAATCTGTTCATTCTTATATGTCAAATCCAATGTTCGTGGACATTTTGTGGTAGAATTGGTGGAGAGGATGGAAGGTGATTTCAGTGGTTCTGTGACACTACACGTGCTAGGAAAAATGGCAAATGAAGCTGATCTGAGGAACTCTCAAACTGCCTCCATTTCTACCTTACTCTACTGACACCTGGGAGGCTGTAACTATGAAAAGATGGCATGTTTTTTGTGCTCCTTTTAGACTGCCTACCGTCTTTTCTCTGATGGTGGAAAACAAGTCCATTCTTTATGGACCACTTTTAAATCAAATTTCTTTCAAGAAGCCATTTTTGATTACCTCAATTCAAAACTATAAAACTATTCAGCCTTCTTTGACTCACTACTGTATACTTTTACCTGTTTTAGAGGATGTCATATTTTCATGTATTATAAATAATTGAGTTATATTTTCTTCCCTACTATAGTGTACACTATCTGAGGACAATATTGTGTCTTGTTTTTTTTATATATATGCAAAATCATTTCATACCAAGTAGGCATTCAACAAAATATTAATTTACTATATCACACAAATAAAAAGTCTTCCCCCAAATTTACTCCAATCTATGTGATAAGACAATTTAGTCTCTTTAAGTGAAAAACAAGTAACTATAGAAGGAATACAATGAATTGACAAAGGAATGCCATTTTGGTGAATTTTGTTCAAAAAGAAAAACCACCATTTCTATAAACTAAGGTAAATTATTCTCTAAACTTGCAATACTTACAAATTAGCAGATTATTTTCAAATAGCTAGCTTTTCTTGGATTCTTATTTGTACTTATTTAAAAGTTCAATTTCCTTGTATACATGCATTTATTCAAAAACCAAATGCTCAAACAATTTAAACCAAACATAGAATAGAGACTTTTGTTCCAAATTGGAATCCCAACAGAAGGGGAAAAATTGCAGTAACATTAATAACTAATGACTCAATCAAAAATTGATTTAAGACAAATTAACAAAGATGAAAGTCCAATTTAGACATATTTAGTCTGTCTAGGAGAATCGAAGGAAAATGAAAGCCAGTAAATGCTGAAATTTTAGAGAAATTGAACATTTAATTCATAATCTCTAGCATTATTTTGAAGTAATTTGAGTAAGTTATGTTAAAATGCACCAAAATTTTTTAAAATATAAAGACTGAGTCAACATTCATTGAGTCTCCATATTGATTCTGAAGCACTAAATGGGTTTTATAATAGACAAATGAGCAATTTAAAAGACAAAACTCCAGCAAGCAGCTTCTACCATCTAGGTTGGCTGTGATTTTACTTCAAGCTTTCACTTTAACCTTGACTTAGCCATAACCGCATTCCATCTAAACTTCCAAGGGGCTTAGCCATAACCTCAATGACAAAAAACAACTCTAACTCCAGCAAATGAATAACATATTGTTAGGAAAAGGTGGAATTAGTTTCCAAAAGAGTATAAACCTGACTACTCTGGCCTCCTAGGAGGCAGAAACTCTTTCTGAGGATACAGCAGGCTTGATGAATGATTTCATCCTTGTTTTGTTCTTGTGTCACTTATGCTCAAGGACTGGATTTCTGGGAAAAAGTACCTGGTTGTTTTAGTTTGTTGTCACATATCCTAACCCCTCAGAGAGTTCAAGGCAACTCCACGGACAGTTAAAAGTGTATCCCCCAGTAACCAGGATGGTAGCTTCCCAGCTGGAAGTGGAGGAGAGGAAGAAGACAGATGTTTACTTCCTCTCTGACACAATCCCCCACCATTTTCTTAAAACCTTTTCTCACAGGCACAAAAAGCTCAAACTACCAATAAAAGCAACTTCCGTGCTTAAACTCAAGAAAAATATCACGTATTTTTACGTCTCTTTGCCTTTGCTCACACCATTCACTCTGACTGGAATGCCATTAATCTTTGCTAGGTGAAATTCCACTCTGTCTTCCAAACCTATTTCAAATATTACCTCTTCTGTAATGATTTTCCTGACCTCTCCATGAAGAATTAATTGGCCTTGCTCCTGAGCTTCCAAAGTGCATTCTTCATCACCATGAAGACTTACCTGAGTGTTAACAGTTAATTGATTAAATGTGGGTCTCCTTGAGGGGATTGTGAGTGCCCTGAAGTTACAGACTCGGCTTCATTAGTTTGTACAGCTCCAGGTCAGATACTCTCTGACCCAGCCCATGCGTCTTCTACAATGTGCTTGAATATATTAAAATCAATTTGAGGGTCCTGTTGAAATAAATTTCAAGGCCCAAGACAGAGCTGCTGGTGCTACGTCTTCAAATGAAACTCTGGAGTTTAAATGTTCCGCTCTCGGGCAGTATATACAGTTAGCTCATTCCCAAACACCAAGCCAGCTGTGGTCCAGTTCTTACTTCCTTATTCCTTGAATTTTCTAAACCAGGTCAGAGATGCAATCCCAGTACATCATGCCTTTCTGGGTTGCCGTTTTTGCTCTCTGTAAAACTTCCGCCGAGCCCAAAATCCCGAGAAGAGAGCTCCGCAGTTTGTGGTGCTGTAATCCCTCAATCCATGGATTATTTTCCGTTGAATAAACGACATCAACTCATTACTGAATTGTTTTAGTTTTGTCATTTGACAGTACTAAACTAAAAAGTTCCTTCCAGATATTTTCCGATTCTATTCTGTGTACACATAATTTGTAGTTATATAATATAAAATAAGCATAATTTTAAAAACATAGGCCATTTGGAGAGTTTAAATTACTTTAATAGTTCTACGTGGTTAATATCATGAGTAGAATGATAAATAAACTGTTTATTTAAAAAAGAAAGAAAAAAGCATGTATCAGGAACTCAGAAGTCTAAAGGCTAGATTTTACAGAAAAGAAACTCAGCAAATGTTCTTACTTTCTACAAATTTAACATCTAACATGAATAAGAATGATATAGAGAGACAACATACAAAGGAAAGGTAGAATAATGGACATATAGTAAAAAAAAAAAAAAAAAAAAAGAAAAGAAAGGGAGGGAGGGAGTGAGGAAGGAAGGAAGAAAGGAAGGATTAACCCTGTGTCCTGGAAGTAATAAATGAATAACTAAGAGTGGAGCACAAATAAATCTTACTTGAAAAAGAAATGAGTTTGTATGTAATAACATAATGCAAATCGCTACTTTTGGACCTGCTTAAGGTAAACTAGAAAGTGTCTACTTCTTCGGCATTCTGATAAATAGGACTGCCCACTTTGCCATTTAAGTTTCTCCACTCTTTAAAAAAAGTTACTTAACTTTTTCTTTGGACTTTTTTGTCTCTCAAATGAGCTTTTAAACTGTGAAGACAGGCACCACCATCCCTTTTACGTCTGTGATGCATGATGCAGTTTCATAAACTGAAAATGCTCAACAGATGGATTGGGAGGAAAGCACTTTCACTATCTATATTTCCTTTGAGTTCTGAGGAGCAAGATGATAAGAACTTTTTGAGTGAAGTCTATTTTATATATATATTTTTGAATTAAGGAATTAAAGAATTTTCTACACTCCAAGGCAGAAATAAATTAACTATATTAATATTTGCCTATGGAGAACATATGTATGTTAAAAAAATCAGTCTGCCAAAGGAGTTTTATTAATTTAACAATCTGAATATTTTAAATGGACATAAATCCAGAGTTCCTCAGAAGCACACAGGGTTACTCCTGCCTTATTTCCTCAAAGCATTAACAATATGGATATTATCAATACTTGTTTTTAATATCAACTCCAAATATTCTGCATTGTACTAAAAATCCTGTGTTTGTAGACTACTATAGTCAACAATAATAATAATAACAATAATGATGATATAACAGAATCAGGAAAGCCAATAGGATTATTAAAAAGGAATTCTAAGTCTATACTTATAGCTCATTTTCATTTAATATCACATTAGACATTAAGTGGTTATTATATGTTTCAGCAATTCTGCCTATAAACATAAGAGGGAAAAAGCAGTTTTCTCCTGACAAATATAGACCTTTGAATAACTATATTCTTATTTTTACACATACATGGTTTAAATTAACTGAAATTCCTCATGATCTATTTAATCCCCAACCTGACAAACAGAACTGTAGTGTTTGGATATGAATCACTTTCACAGAAACTCACACCAAATGTCTGCTTTTAGGTAGCCAGTAATTCAATTAGTTGTTGAGTTTTATTTCATTTCAATAACTCAGTAACTACACTACAAGAATTCCCTCTAACTACAAAAAAGAAAAAAACGTCATGTTTAGTATGAGCACAAGCTTTAAAAAAAATAAATCAATCAAATATAGAGGTGTGGATATTAATTCTAGAGGAGGTTATAAAATTCTTATAATCAAAGCAAACAAACAATTGAGTGCATCTCTATTCACCTAAATCTAAAGAAATCTAAAGAAATTTTTTTTTCTCTGACCATTTCAATACTGGTTAGTTCATTTATTGAGCCCTTTAAAATGAGCAACACCATAACAGACATGAGCCCTGATGAGGGAAGATTACAGAAGAAATGAAAGGCCAATTTCCTGATTTCTAATTTTTCAACAAAATGAAAAGACTGAAAATAATAAAACAACAACAAAACAAAAACAACAACAAAACCATATTCAGAGCTTATAATGACAAATCTCTTATTAAGAGATTAACAAAGCCTGGTGAATTAGTTTCTCACATTGTGCTTTACCAACTATTTTCACATGTATCTCCCCATTTGAATCTTATGGGAGTAGGTATGTGTCATTACTTCACTTCTAAGCTGGCTGTGTGGACATGGTACCTGTGCAGTGGCACCTGACCCTGGGCTCAGAACGGCCCCAGGCACAGACTAATGATGATGCTGTTTTGAAATTCTTAATAGCATTTGAATAAAGGGACCCACATCTTCATTTTGCACTGGGCCCCACAAACTATGTAGCTGATTTTGCTTGCATTTGACAGACAATAAAAGATACTAGTAGGAGAGGAGTACCAAACTAATGGAAACAATTAATTGAATTGTCCAGAAAAGAAAAAGATGGTATTTCATTGGCTCTTTAATAGGACATGGGAATAAATGTTATTTGGGTGACAAAGGAGAGGGAAATGGACTAATTCCAGATAAATAAATGCATTGCCTCTGTCAGGATGCTTATTTTGTAGTAGGAAACGAGGGTCCACCCAGACTTAGGTTTACCTGTGCCTAACAAAATACTGACAAAAACCTCTCATGAGAATTTTAAAAGAAAAGGTATAAATTGGAATTAACTAGATTACGCCATGAATAAGAGACCTATAGCTACCTTAATATCACATGTCTATTGCAAAAACCAGCTTTCCTTTGAGCAATGGACCAGGTGCTATCTGTTCAGTTTGAGACAAATGTCGCTGTGCTGCTTCTGACACTGTGAAAACCAAGATACTCTGTGTGTTTAAAAAAATCTTGCACACAGTGGTTTTGCTCCACATGGCCCTGAAGTGTGGCCTTCCAGAGTATTTCAGGATCTCCTTGCACTCATCATTGCATCCTACTAGCAATATGTTTTTTTTTTTAAGGCCACATACAGTTTGGGTTTGAAATCCTCTAGATTAGGGGCTGGCAAATTATGACCTAAGGGTCAAATCCAGTCCAAGGCCTTTTTTTTATAAAACTCTCAAAGTAAAAATAGTTTTCACGTTTTTAAAGTGTTGTAAACAAAACAAAACAAACAACAGAGAATATGCAAGAGGGAGTACTGCTAATATATGTGGCCTGCAAATCCTAAAATATTTACAATGTAGGTCTTACAGAAAAAATGTGCCAATCCCTGGTCTAGATAGTTTTGATTATTTTTAGAGAAACATGTTACACATTTCAGAGTCTTTTCCTGACCAAAAACAGGTATTAGGGTATCTTAAAACTAGCATCCTTACATTTTTAACAATTAGACTAATTATTCACAAAACCTTAAGAACCCTGTCAGGTTGATTGTTTTGATATTGGAGGGTCTGTACTGCATCAACTTCACCTTAGAGCAAGCCTCCATTCAGACCTGTACTCTTTTCTAACCTTGATTCAACCTTAGCTACCTCTGACTGGATCTGTCTTAGAATCAGTAGTAAGCAGTAGACTGCTTATAATCACTTATTCTCATCCCTTTGAGAAATTCAATCAGAGGAATTCTATGGCCCATGGCCTAGATTCTGAGTCATCCCAGGTGACTACAGTGCAGATCTCAGTGTTGGTAGCTGCATTTTTTTTTTCTACTTAACATGCTTAGTGATAGGTTCTTTTCTCGGGTATAGAGAGAGCTCCTGAATTTCAGAATCCTGGCCACCACCAAGCCTTCCTTGGATGTTTTTGTCACTAACAGATGGGTACTCAGCCATGGGTTGTTCTGTTTCAGCAGCCAAACCGTCTTGGCCTGCCCCAAAATTTTGATATAGAATGTTAGAGAAAAGATGCAGTGCATTTCAGCTGAAGAAGGCTGGCTGGAAACATACTTGTTTTCAGCATAGAAGATATTTTCACTCTACTACAAATGGATATTTTTGGATGATTTACTTCAATGAAAACCTACATTATGTTTTTCCCATCCTAGTTCTTTTTAAGGCAAGAGTGGGAAAAAAAGGAGAGATGTGTGCAGTGCAGTTATGGATAGGTAACATAGTTTAAAATAGTCAAGAATGGAAATATGAACTATTAAAAAGCTCTATTACATTCTCCTAGTCCTTTTAAACTTGGCTGATCCAAATGTTCTTTCTCTTTTTTCTCCTCTCCTTGCACTTAGACAATGTTTTTGTGCAAGAATGATTTACTGAGAGATGTTCTTCCTCTTTTTTACATTCTCTCATTGCAAGCTAGAAGGCAGGCCCTTGGTCACAGATGTTTGCAGAGTAGAAAACAGAAGTTAAAACAGAAGTTTAAAAATACTTAAAGTTAAAATTTCTTTTCCTACATTTTATAAGAACTTTAAAAATTATGCTAGTGAATGCCTTCAAGGACAGGAAGAAGAAAGATATGGAGATTTATCTTAATCTAAAGATATGGCTAAACATACATAAGAGATTGGGAGAAATAAGAAAGTAAGCAAAAGAAAATGGGTTCCTTCAGGCCTTGATATCAATATCTCAAGAGAGTTGCCAAGAACTGAAATGAGATGGTTTTATGGTAAGAAGGTTGGAGTTCAGGTACAAGAACTTTTAGTTTTCTCATAACTGTCCTTTTCCCAAGTAGACATCAAAGCAGCAAGTTATGCCCCAAAATACCATAAGGACAGCTACAACGGGCATCTCATTGGTACTATGAATGGATGATCAATAACCAATGGTTTATGGATGTGCTCAATGCGATGACACTAAGGCGTTTTTTGCACTATTGCACAGCTCTGGGCAAGACACCCTTAGTAATGCTTAATATTATTTTTCTTACCAGCTGATGGTAGGGAATCTGGGAATCGAAATAAGTTTCAATTAAAAAAAAAAAAAAAGACTGGGCTTTTCTGAACATCTGAGTTTATGAACTATAACTGCATTGGCCAAATCTTTCTGCTTATAGATGATCATGATAGTTAAAGGTCTTGAAAAAATAAGGAGCCTTCTGGCCTTTGTCATAGACAGGACAGTAGGCCTTGCCCACAAAACATCCCTTCACATTTCCATGGTCTTTGGACTTTATTATTAGTGATGAGTTTATCAACAAAGCTGCAGTTTAAAGCCTGGCCCCTTGAGGACCTTCTCCTACTAATCTCACAAGATTATTGCTCTACGTTGCAGAATCCTCTTCTAATTGAAACACATATTGGGGAGAAAATGAAAATGGTCCCCAGATGAATTGATGTTGCGAGATGTGTATAATGAAAAGAGCCCCTTTTTCATACATATCAATGTCAGAAAATTTCACTCTGTCTACCTGGTTACGTGCCCTTTACCTCTTTGGCTACCTGGTGCTTCTAGCTCATCTAAGTTTGCAACTGATATAAATTCTAAGTGAAGAAATAAGAAGCCTTGGCTAGAGGAGGCCTTCTGAGGTCACCCCACCTATCTCCCTGCCCCCAGGCAGATTAGCACCTAACTCAAGCAATTCACAAAATAATGTCTATTTTTTAAACAGCTCAAGAATCAGCATTATGTAACTTTGTAACCCAGTTTAGTGTTTACCAAGCTCTTTCTATATCTAGCCTTAACATAATCCAAAATAATAATAAAAATAAGAGAAATGAATATAATAAAATAAACAAATAAAAATGTGCTCTAACTTAAACTCAGTTTTTGTTTTTGTTTTTGTTTTTTTAACCCTCACTCAGGGAGACAATTTATATTAAAAGTGCCCATCAGGCAATTTTAGGCCATTCATTCTTGCATACATTCATTTATTTATTCATATTAACTCTATGTTTTCTAACTCTTATTCCTGTCTAAAATTATCTTATTTGTTTTGCTTATTTGTCACCTCTGTGGAAAGGAAGGTTCCAAAAGATGGGACATTGTCATATTAGATCACAGCTATATATCCTGTTGCTAGATTGTCAACAGGAATATAGCGTGTAGGCACCAAATATTTTTAAGTGAGAGAATAAATTAAATAACAGGTAGATAAATTTATCAGGCATTATTAAGTGTCTACATCATACAAAGCACTTTTGGATTACAAGGAAGTTCTTGTGCCAGTGCTTGCGAACACAGGAGAAAGTTAAGACATGATTTGGTATATTCTAATAAAGAGATAAATAAGAACTTAACAGAAGAAGTAATAATAATGAATCAATAGTATAATTGTTTGAAGTGTTTAATTCTTATGCTTTTTCTCATAGAAGTTGCTTTGACACTTAATCCTAAATTTTGTCAACAAATATGACAGCATAAGCCTTCAATCTCTTAAAGAGCAAGGAAGTTTGACTTTCATTAAACAATTCTAGCAAGATTTCTATAAGAGCTTTCCAGAAAGAAGAGGTTCCAGCTGGGTCAGACTATTTGTCATCTTCCTCTTGCAAAGAGGAAAAAAAGGTCAGTCAAATCTGCAGGAAATCCACAGTCTCGGAGTGCCCTGTGATGATACTTACTTCAGAATGATTTATATATAACACCAGAAGTGTATTTTACAAATTAGATAATCTACACCTTGACCAATCAATGGTTATGAGCTCCATATAGACCCAGTTTAGCATTAAAAAACTATAGTCCAAAGATATTTTATAACTCAAATTCCAGAGAGACCTACCAATTGATAGTACATTATTATTTTGCAGTCTCTACACTGATAAGTGTATCAGAACAACGACACATTAAAAGGGGTTGACTTTTAATGCATACTATTGCTCTCTGTGATGTTTTTCTTTTGGCTTATATGACAGTAGTCTTAGTGAAAATTCATGCCAATTTTAAGAAAATGTTAAACATTCTCCCCAAGGGTCTATGAATGATCAATCCTAAACCATGTATTGTCAAATTGCTCATTGTGCATTCTGACTACAGAGATGCCTTTTCCCCAGATGGATCAATCAATGACATAGAATGTGAGTGTATATGCATCCACCTAGAAAAGCAGAGCAACAGAGAAGGAAGCTAATCATTTTTAATCTCCTGTCTGCAGGATGTTTTATATTTAACATTTCATCCTTTTAAATTATTTTCCTAAAGTGAGACTATAGAGTAGACTTCTCATTCTTGCATTTTTGAATGAGCCATTTCATTTAATACTCTTTGAACATGTACAGAAAACAAAATAAGGAGTTACTGAAAATCTAACCCTTCATGGTTCAAATGACTAGGAGAATAAATACCTTGAGTGGCACTACAAGGGGTTCAAAAATTACCTAGATTTTTTTCCATACTTTATCAACAGCCACCTTTTAGCAGTTAAAAGATTCAGTTAGATGGACTTTCTAATAGTTTCTCTTTTTGGATATATGAATTCATGATTCAGATGCATTTAAGGGTCACTGCATATACCATCTTTTTTTTAAAAATGGTTTTCATGGGTCAAAGCTAAAAAAGGGAGATCTTTTCTGAAAATATATTTTCTTCTATTGACTTTTTTCCCTTGTGTTGGCAAGGGAAAATCATCTATATGTTTGATTTATTTATACTAAGTTTAAACAAGTGGTATGCCATATAGAATCAAAGGCTTCTGCTTCATTTTAATCATTCTTTAAGCTTTTTTTTATAAAATGTGATTTTGTTGTCCAACTCTTTATTGAAACTTTTTTCTCCTTTGTCCTCTGCCCCACAAACTTCTGAACTCTTTAGGCCTCTTGAGCATTCTTCTTAGGACTCCTTCTGAATTTAGAGATCATTCCTAAATTTTTCCTTAATACCCAAATGCAAAGCTGACTATATATGCATCATAAGTGACCTTCACCATGGAGACTTCAAATCAGTGGGTTTGAGTAAGAACACAGAAATCTTAATTTACAAAGTTTTGGGGGACACTTTTTTTACCTTGCAATCTTAGGGGTTATTACAGCTTTTTAATTTTTTAAATAAATGCTTTCCTTATTTTAGATTCCCAAATTTATGTCTTCAAGTCTGATTTCTTCATCTGAGTTCCAGTTTTCACTTTCAAGAGTATGTTGGACTCATTCATGTGACTATGCTCCAACCCTCAAAAGATCAGATTTTGTGCATATATACACCAGATACCATGCCACCCACTTTATACACATCACCTCATTTAATTATTTAGCAACCCTATGAGGTAGAAGTTACTAGTTACACTTTTCTGTTCAAGAAATTAACTCAGATGGCCATTGTATCTTATACAATATCGAAGAGCAAGTTGACTAGATAGCATGGGTTTTTCTCTTTTCATTAAACAAAAATTTTTAGAGACAAATAGAAAATTGATTCTCTATTTTCCTTTTCTCAAATTGATTTTTTCCCTGAATTTCATTTTTTCTGTGCACATCCCTACAATTTTTACAGAAATATGCCAAAAACATTATTATGAGCTAAGAATTACGCTGTTATCTCATGTTATCCTTCCAACGAGATCATGAGCTAAATATTATTATTATAGATGAGAAAGTTAGACTCAGAGAGGTTGAGTATCATGTCCAATGCAATAAGCTAGGAGATGGCAGAGGTAGGATTTGCCTCAACTCTTAGCTATCTTTCTCAACCATCATTCTACACCCAAGAGAAAATAAGGACCCTCCTCACCATCAGGCACGATAATGAAAGAGTCAAGAGTGCCTTAACTAACTCTGAATGCAAAATGTGAAAAAGATCTCACTATTTCTTAAAACTGAGTCAGCTCTCATTTGGAGGGGAAATGCCACATCGTGGAATTAGAAACAGCATTTAGCTCACAATTTATTAGAGCCCCTGTGTATGTGGTGGCTGAAGACTAGAAATGAGCTCCAGAAATTGTTCTAGATTAAGATTTCTTATTGTAATTATATAAGTGGTGATGTAATCATTGCAATATTTCCCAAATAAAAGGATCAGGAATGATAGAAAATAAATATTCCTATTGTAGCAGAACTAATGATGGCCATTGGGATATTTTAATAAAATTCCTGATTCTGTGTTTGACTCTTGAAGAAAAAATCTGGTGGGGATTAAGAGGTGGTCATATTTCAATAAGAAGGGCAATTGATTTTTAATGAAAATTAACATAAGAAATGATTTGTTCATAATGATAAACTAAGGCTCACCTACAAGTTTACAGTGTAAAGAAACCCTAGTTTAGCTAAGCCCTACATCTAGTACCTGACAAAATGGGAGTTACTACCTCTTTTTAAATCTGGGCTCTAACTTTGCAAATTTGATTTCCAAATAATTTACAAAGTTTTTTTTATTTATTTTGTTTTTTGATTTTAATGAGTTTCAAGTATACAGTACATTGGTTAGACATCTATATAGTTAGTAAAATGATCCCCCCAATTGCTCCCTCCCTCCCCTGAGCCTCCACCTAGCCAATGTATATTAATCAGATTGCATTCCCTATGCCATGCTCCCCATCCTCGTGACCATCCATCAGCTAATTTGTACTTCTTTAACCCTTCACCCCATTCTCCCAGCCCTCCAAAACCCCCCTCCCCTCTGTCCAACACTAAATTATCCACTATATTTGTGAGTCTGTTTTTGATTAGTTTGTTATTTATACTCCTTAAATTCTGCATATAAGTGAAATCATATAGTGTTTATCTTTCTCTGTCTGACTTAAATACTTTCTAGGTTCATCGAAGCAACATCTTTTTCTATTCCCTTCCTTTTCATATGTGGGGGTCTTGTTTTCTTATCCTTTCAGCCATTCTATCTTTTGGTTGGAGCACTTAATTCTTTTCCATTTAAGGTACTTATTGATAAGAATGTAGTTGTTACCACTCTTTATTCCTGTTTTTGATATATGTTTTTTTCTTCTTAAAGAAGTCCTTCCAGCATTTCTTGTAATTCTGGCTTGGTGGTAATAAATTCCATTAGCTTATTTTTGTCTGGGAAGCTCTATATCTGTTCTGCAACTCTAAATGATAGCTTCGTTGGATAATTATTCTTGGATGTAGATCCTGAGTCTTCATCCTATCGAATATTTTTTGTCAAGCCCTTCTGTCTTTTGTTCCTTTTGAGAAATCAGCTGCCAGTTGTATAGGTGTTCTCTTATATGTAATTATTTGTTTTTCTCTTGCTACTTTTAATATTCATTTTTTGTATTTAACCTTTGGCATTTTAATTATGATGTGTCTTGATGTGGGCCTTTTTGGATCCTTGATTTTTGGAATTCTCCGAGTTTCCTGGGGTTTTATGTTCATTTCTTTCACCAGGTTAGGGAAGTTTTCTTTCATTATTTCTTCAAATAGCTGTTCAACATCTTGATTTTATCAGTTACTCCTATCAGATGAATATTTGGAGCCTTAATAGTGTCCCATATCCTCTTTAAATTATTTTTACAGTCTTGGCATTATTTTTCTTGCCATTCTGATTGAGTGCTTTGATTGGCTTTCCTGTCCTCTAGATAGGGCATTTGATCCTTCTCTTTATTCACTTTGTTTATTTTTTTGTTTATTCCATTTACTATACTTCTCATCTCAGATAATGTGTTCTTCATTTCAGACTGGTTCCCTTTTATAATTTCCATTTCCATTTTTATGTTTTTTATCTCTTTGTTGAAGTTCTCACTGAATTTAGCTACACGTCTCAAAAGTTCATTGAGCATCTTTATAACCAGTGTTTTGAATTTTTTATCTGTTAGATTACTTGACTCCATTATATCTGGATCTCTGTTCTGTTCTCTCATATGGTTTCTGCTTGTTTGTCTTCCCATTTTGGCTCCCTTTCTGTGTCTGTTTCTATGTACTAAGCAAATTTCCTAAGTCCCCCAGTCTTTAATTAGTGTGGATTTGTGAAGTAGGTGTTCAGTGACACAGTCCTGAGAGGGGTTCAGCTGTAGGCCAAATTCAGCCCAAGCATCTACCCCTCTGGATCCACTTGTTAAGATTCAGCAAGCAGTCCACAGAAGCTGTGCTTATAGTAGCCTCAAAAGGCCACACCAGAAACAGAGACTGCTGCCTCCACTAGTGTGAATCTCAGCAAGGAGCACCTGACTTGCTGAGGATACACCTGGATGTGGCTTGGGTAGGGCTCAACTTGAGGGAGGTGGGGTTTCAGAGAATCCTCTGAGAGGAGTGACCTTTGTTATTCAGTATGATGATGTCACAGCTATGGCAGCACTGTGTCCAGCTCACTGGTGGTGGGGAGGGCTCAACAGGGAACAATGGATACTGCCCTCACTTCTCTACCGGCGAGTCTCTCCTCAGCCCTCACTCGACAATGTCTCCCTGTAAGTCCCTGGTGTCCCCTGCACGCAGCCAAATTAGCACTGGTGCTCAGAGCAAGCAGGTTCGTCACAAGGAAAATCTGCTTGCAAATGCAGCGTCTTTAGGAGTCATCTTCTGCAGCCTCTGTCTCAGCTCCTCAGGGCCCAGCAACTCCTTGTCCTTGCTCCATCCTACCTTCTGCCAGTGCAGGGTGCTTTCTTGGATTTCTCCGTAATTATATGGCTTGTTCATCTAAATCCCAGGAGAGTTTTCCTTGCTGCTGCTCCTTGTTTCCGTCACAAATTTGATTTGGTCGCCAAAGGGATGGACAGAGCCTCTATCATCTACGCCATTTTTTTCCCCTCCTAAAGTTTTTAAAAAGGTCATTTCTCTCTTATCTCTAGAATCATATGGGGCCTGAATATTCTTCCAGTGATGTACAAAGGAAAAGGGATCTAAGAATGCTTTCAATCATGGCATCTTATTATTGAAATTTCCAATTATGGACTCCTTCTCACTTGTCTCTCAGCAGATCCCTCATCCTTCAACATAATTTAATTCCCAACTTTCCTTCTTTTGAGTGTGCCTGACAATTCCCCATCTTTACACTCATAAAACTTTTGAGCTTATCATCTCCATTCACTCAACAAAGATATAGCAAAAAATTTTTCAAGCTCCTCAAATTTGTATTCTCTAGAAAGGATAGAAGCAGGGCAGAACATTGCACTTCTCTATAGCCAGGAAAGAAGATTTACTGCATATTCCCAGGCCTGAAGGAAGAAAAAAGTCCTCTATCTGACAACACCAAAACAACTTGAGTCATTTTGCCTGTTTCAAGATTAGACACAAAGGAATATGTGAATACAGTTTCTTGTCAGTGGGATTCAGTTCACTGCATTCTGAAATCAAGTGCTATACAGGTTCGTAATGTTAGAGAATTGAGCCTGCTGTGGTGTGTAAGGTAAATTCAATAGCTCTTAAAGGAAGCATCTATCACTTTTCCTTACAAATAGAAGGATTTTTTGTTCTGGCCTCAATTCAGAAGAATATGTAGTCTGACCTTCAGAAATATTCCACAACAGAAGCCGCTCTGCTTTTTTTTTTTTTTTTTTTTGAAATAAATGAATGGGGATCAGGGATGCTCACCTAACTTTTATTATAAAAGAACTACCAGAAAGTAAAAAATCTGAACTTCCTACAATCTATATAATATGCCATTATATTTGTAAAAATTACCTCCTATTCTCAGGATCATAGAGGCCTACCCACAAATAACATAATTTGACTTTCTTAAGGCAAAATATAGCTCTCTCTCCATCTGTTCTGTTACTTTCTCTCTAGTTTGTCCCAAATTCGTAAGATACAGTTGTCTTCCTTAACTACCTTGAATGTAACAAGAGAAGGGTCAATTAGCAGTGCTCTATGTAGAAGATAGGTGTTGTTTGGTTTCAATTCTCTGCATCCTAGTTTGATTTTCCAAATGTGTTTTGAGAATTAGCAGACAATCAACTAGGTACAATTAGAACAACTGACCAAATAATGAAGTGATCAGCTTTGCCCTTTTTCAAAAAAGGGCCGCTTATTACCTGTAAAAAACATAACTGAACTTCTTGCTAAATTTACCTACCCCCCATTATCTAAGTGTTTCAATTATTCTCAAGGCTTGATTGTACCAGTTGGAACAATATAAAATATTATCTTCCTGTTCAAAGCTGACTAAGCAAAATTTCAAATCAGAAATTTATAGATAGCTCACTCACCCGCTGCTTAGGACAGTCCCTTCTGAAATGAGTTGCTTCCCATGTCTGTTAAGGCCATGAGTATGTATAACAGGGGAGAGGATTCTGAGAAAATATAGTGGGACTGCAAAGACTTTTGCACTTTAGTGTTTCTGGAAAACAAGAGGAAGTGAAATAGACACCATAGGAATAGAAAGTAACAGCCCAAACCAAACTGGTACCAGATACTGCATAGAAAGTATAACAGATTGACCTGGCCCAGAAAGAGAGCCTCCGAAATCTTAAGACTCTTGGCTGGCCTCCACTTCTTTTTTTGAGGCTCACCACCTTCTAGAATGCAATGGATATTCATTGGGTTATGTTTAACTGGTTTTTGTACATCTTGCTTCAAGCGAATTCTTCCCTACCTCTTGTTTTCTTGTTCGTTAGCTTAGTGTTTTTTTTTTTTTCTATTGTGTAGCAGTATTAAAGTGGTAGATTAGAAGAAGTTCATAGTTCCAGTGTATGTAAATCTGATGGTGTCTTTACAGTTTTCTTATTGATATGGTGAGGTACTGGGACATGGAGAAGAATGCAGATAGGTATGTAGATTAATGATATGTTGAAAGAATATAACAAAGTAATGTTGATTACTCAGGCAGGGATAAAGAGATTTCTAACCATAACAACAGAACACTATCATCAAGCCTGTCTATCTATAAATTTCTGACCTTTTTGCGGTGCTCACCAAATGGGAAAATACTATAAATCTGGGAGAGATACAAACAGGTTGAATGCAAGAATTAAAAACAGATTGTGACGGGGGGAGGTAGACAAGGGGAAAAATTTAAATCATTTCTTTAATTAATAAATAAACAAGGGAAAAAATAAAATTATTTACCATAAATAAATAAATAAATAAATAAATAAATAAATAAATATATAAATCCAGATTGTGCAAACTGGGATAAATGAGGCAAATACAAAAAGATGACATTTGATTTGAGGGATAATAAAAGATGCAACACACTAAACTTATAGAAAAGAGTATTGGCAATACTAGCAACTACCATCAACCTAATAAATAAAAATGCATTAATTCTGATAACAACACTGCGAGGTTGCTATTGGGTTTATATTTCTACATTTTATGTATGCACGCTGACTGCATATCTATAGGAACTGACATAAAGAGAAATATTTTCTTGATCGAAGCAGAACTTACATGATGATTTATCAAGTTAAGAATATTCTTAGCCAAAGTGTCTTTATAAAACACTATGACTGCCTAATCAAGTGAATACTAAAGAAAAAACAAAAAAAGACATTCCTATTTATTTTCTATTTGTTTTCTTGAACTTGTTTGGTTCAGAACATCTGGTATAATAAAACATGCCATTCATAAAATAACAATTTTTTGATGTTCCCAAATAGAATTTTAAAAAGGAATGCTCCTTGACTTATTTAATAATTCAATTTTATGCAAAATTGTGGTGTGTGTTTGTGTGTGTGTGTGTGTGTGTGTGTGTGTGTGTGTGTGTGTGTATTGATCTGAAACTCAATGTTTATTAAGAAATGTGAAGTGAAATCTGGTAACTAGAAATCAAGTACTGTCCTCTTTGTTGGGGAGGAAAGCATAAGTGGATCTTGTTTGAGGAGCTATTAATCACTTGCATCTCAGTCATTGGCACAAAAATTTCAAGTTGCTTTTTAATTGTTTTTTTTTTTTTTTTTCAATTACAACCAAAATGGCAGGGGAGGTTTCCTGATCATATCTTTGCCTTTTTCTTCATAAATGAAATAAACCCCTGGGGAAAATGTTGGCTCTTTGGTCACAAATCATGTATTTCTCTTTTGGAGGCAAATTTATATGAGGATACAGCCAAATTTCACTTAGAATCCTTTGTGTTTACCAATGGTGGTGGTGACATTTCCTCCTGGAAGAATTTAAATTTGCCTTTACTTAGCTTTTCAAATGATAAGCTTTGCCTCTCAGCAACTGGTTATCCTGGCAGAGCTCTATCCTTCAGGTAAGCTGGTGCATCATTGTGACATGTAGAATAGGATTTCAAGACCTGTTTTCCAAACTGTACAGGGTAGCTTTCTGTTGCTGGCTGGAACTGTTGAGGGCTTATGGATTGAATGTGGACAGCATCTTTTTGAGCCGGGAGCTGTTTTCACAGCTGCATTGTTGACTGAGATGCGCTCTAAGTTAAAATTTTTTCATTGCACTAGAATGTACCAAGGAGTTGGGCCAGTGAGGAGAGACAAATCTAGATAGTACTCATTTGGGAGCTCATTTCTTCCCCATTTTGGTGGGAAAGCAAAGAATGGGCTCGGCATGAATGTGCTAGATCAACAGACAATCAGACTGGTACCAGCCAAAGTTCCAGAGGTTTCTCCTTAATAAAGAGGACACTTCCTTCACTGGGAAATTTTTGTTGTTACAGAGTTGAATAAATGTGGCCTATTGCCATATTTCCTTATAAATATGAGGAGCATGATGGGGTAGAGATCATCTTTTGGAGTCCTTTCTGTGTTGCATCTAGCTCAATCACACCTAATCTAAGCACATCTTCATATGAAATAATGAGACCTCAGGGGAACTTGTGTACTGTTTTCCTGATTCCAAGTTTTTTCTCGAAATAAATTCTTTTTTGTATTTATACCCATGACGCTATCCTATGTGTATCCATACCCACCACACATTGCACAACAGCTTGACTTCCAGGCCTGTGAGTATTTAAAATTCATTCCACTCGTTGGCTTTGCCAGCCACCTGAAAGTAAGTGATGAACACAAAAATCTCTCAAAACCCCTTGGGATGTTGAGCAAAAGAAGTGTATTCAGGGCATGCAATTTGAACACTCTTCCCTTCTTTTTTCTTTTGATTCATCTTGAGTCTTCCTTTTCCCAGGTGGAAGAATGGCAGAAAAGCAGTCAAACTGTATGAAGAATTAGCTTGGACAAAAGAAGGAAATTATTGCAGTTTCTCTTCTTTTCTTGCCAGCACTGAAAAGAAATACAACATACATCCAGAAATCTGGTATTATATTAACAAAACCAAAGTTATGCTTCTTTGCTAATTGGATACTATCCACCTGATTTATGACTATGAAGGACGGATTTATTTATTTCTGCTCTTGGTGCTGTTTGAGGTCTCCTTCCAATATATTTAATCTTGCCCTTCATATGCAATCATCTTGCCTCCATTGATATCCATTTGTATCTGAAGCAGATTTCAAATCAGTGAAGAAAACTGATGACCTGCTGGGCAAGTGTAGAAAGACTCCAGAAAGAATCAACAGTGGGAATGCTGGCCAGAAATATGGACTTTATGGCTGGGAATTTAGGTTCTCTCTGCAGATATTCTGTTTTGATTTATTCTGCAAATATGTGGGAATTTTTATTATTTAAGATAAGATAAAGTTTATATTTCTAGCCCTCTGGTTGCAAAGATAGCCATTGCTCTGTAAATCAACACAAGATTATCTGTTTTCTTCATCAGTCTGTGAGTCTGAGACAAAATACCATAGTGTTCACTGAAGACAGATAGCACCGACAATTTATCTTAATTTTATGTACTTTAAGTCAGTGTTCCAAGGAAAATACACTAAAAAGATATGATATGTAGACTAATCATTACATAGTTAAATACATAAAAATAAATTCTATATGTTTATCTGATTTAGTTTCTTAAACATTTATTTTCTTTTATAAGTAGGTTTTATTTTGAGAAGTTTGGTATTCACACAAATAGCTAATCATTTGTTTCTAAATGGCTCTTCATATTTTCCAAACTGAAAACAAGTTCTGTTTATAAGAATGCAAATATAGAAAGTCATGCTTATGTCCTTCATATCAGGTTTAGATTTTAGAATATAGTGAAAGTTAAAATTGTAGCTGATCCATGTTAGTCAATTATTGTAGGAGACTAATATGATCCTTAATGCCAAGAAACTTCATGGGAGACTTAATGAAAGACAGTAATAACTGAGGTAAGCTCCATGGCTAAATCCGAATGTGGCTAATGTTCACAGAAATGGAAATCATTTAAATTCTTGAATAACTTTTCTGCTTATCCATATATTTTCTGAATTAATTATAACTTAAATATTTTGTATATTTAGGTTAGCTTAAATATTTATGTTGGGTTGAATTTATAGTGTCAAATTGACATTTCAGCATTGTGAATTTGAGGATCTTTCTAGCAACCTTGGAAACAGAAAGGCAAACAGACACACAGGAAACAGATTTTCTCATTGTCTTTCTTGCCATGGCATTAACTAGCCACTGTTTTTTGTTTGTTTGTTTGCTTGCTTTGCTTTTTCCCCATTGATCTGTATATCATAGTTAGGATATTACATTTGGAAGTGTTAATTTTTTCTATACAACATTTAAAATAACTACAGATACTGGCTAAGGATTGTTTGCAATATCTGTATTATACACTTGTTTGTAATGTGCACAGAATGGTAAAAAATAACAATGCCTAAATACTTAGAATACTCTACATTTTAGTATAGATATATGCATTATTCCATTTCAGTTAGAAAAGGTCTACAAATGTGGATATTACCATTCACCAATCTACAGTAAAAGAGAAAATAATAAAAACTAGAAATGTATAGTTCAAAAGTTCTAAGTAACCAAGAAACTTAACTGACTAACTCATCTCACTAGCAACTTTAACTAAAACTGGCAATCCAAATTAAAAAAAAAAAATGTTCATGTGCAGCTAAATATAACAGAGCTGGCTATATGCTTGCCAGTTCATTGCCTTGAGAATCTGCACTCATTTCCCTCCAGACACTAAATTCTTACATAATAACATTTATACAGTCTCTGGTATGAACCTCTTATGTACTTGAACATGTTTTCCATTATTTTATTATCTTTCAGCAAAAATAGAAATTTAACAACCTTTCAAATACTGGGTACCCAGGCCAAAATAGTCAAGCTGAGAATGAAATCCTTATCAGATATAGTTAAACCAATATCCAGAGAATAAGCACTGTGTAGATAAATACTCTGAATAATTTAGGCCTCAAATCCCTGACTATATGCATAAGTGTTTTATTCTTCTTGAAAGCCTACAGATAATTATTTTAACTCTTTAATTTAATAGTGAAAAGCATGACTCAAGTAATACAGTTATTGGAATATATTTCTTTCCTCATTTAGTGATTTTCTACCAACATTAAGTTCTCTCCTATGCTATTGTGATTTATAAGACTTTAGGTCTTCATCTGCAGTTCCTTGCTCTCAGCTCCCAAAATCTTTGTAATTTCCTAAGTATGAAGAGTGATAAAGGTTTCTTTTATTATGTTAATGAGGTAGATTTTTGGACCCTGTCCAAGAGTGAGGGCTAGTTGCTGGGAAGGAGAACCAATCAGATGATTAGAGGGTTAGAACTTTCCGTCCCAACCCCCAGATCTCCTAGAGAGGAAAGGAGCTGGAGATTGAGTTCAATCATAAATATTCAATTATGACTATGCAATGAAGCTCCATAAAAACCCAGGAGGACAGCTCCTTTGTCCTTTTTTTACATAGAATGTCCACATTAAGAAACCATAACAATTTGTACCACTGTGCTGAGCTCTGAGCTCTACAAAGAAGTGCCTTCATTTAAGACCTCATTCTATGTATCTCTTTATCTGCCTGTTGATTCATATCCTTTAATATCCTTTGTAATAAATCAATAATCTAGAGAGGAAACAGTTTTTCTTGAGTTCTGAGAGCCATTCTAGCAAATTAATTGAACCTAGGAGGGAGCCATAGGAACCTCTGATTTGTAACAGGTGGATCAGAAACACAGGTAACAACCTGGAGTTGTGATTGGCATCTAAAGGAGAGGGTGGGCTTATGGGACTGAACACTTTACCTGTGGAATTTGATTAGATCTCTGGGTAGATATTACCAGAATTGACTTCTCAGACACCCAGTTGGCATCCAATAATTGTTTATTGGTGTGAGGACCCTCTACCCCCAGCACATTGTAATTAGTCCAGGGAACCCTTTTTATATCTTTAGTTACAACATAAAAACATTTCTTTTGTCTTGGTCATCTCCTTTTGGCAAATAATACCTGCCACTTACTACTAAGTAAAAATGATGAAAATAATATATGTATTCATATATACAGATTAAGGCAAGACATGAGCTCATGTTGATAGCATAAACATACAGATTCAAAAATCATAAACTTATTTATCTATAAAGAAATGATACTTTGCTATTTTGACAGGCTATGTGTGTTGCTCATAGATGACAGAACATTAAACTGTTGCTCTAAACTGGGGCTTTCTGGTGAAATATTAAAATTGACATAAATGAAGAAATGGAAAAAGTAGTTTTTACTAAAAACATGCAGAACTTTAATCAAAGCAGAATAATATTATTTTCTTCCAAAGAAGCATTGTGTTTGGTAGACATGTAAATACAGTCCCTGTATAAAGCATAAAGAACTGAGGACTTTGGGGACTTTACAAAATGGATTTTGTGAGATCCATGACAGAAATGTCAACTGGCACATACTGGGAACACCCTTAGGGTTTGACTGGAATGCTCAGAAACGTCAGCCACAACTGCAGAACCGATAAGCACAGGGGTTCCACCTTGTAAGGTCCACATAAGGAACACCTTAGACACACAATACTCAAGTCTAAGCTAAGAGCATCACACACTGTTGTGTTGAGAACTAAAGAGTCTGACTTTCTGCCCATCATAGCCACTGGCTTGGGACCAATGCACAGCTACCTGAGCCACCAGTCACCAGAGCTCTCTTTGGAGGCACTAAGGACTTTCTTCCCTTCACTTTGTCACATAATACTCTTTACTTCCTCTGTCAGTGTGCTGTGTATCAACTTTATGGATACTTGATTGATTTATCTAAGAAGGTTTCACTCAATAAACCTGATATGTGGAAAGACAAATTCATTCAAGAGAGTTACATCAGTAGTCTCTTTCCTTGTTAGAGATAGTCCTAATTTGTAAATTTTGTAATTGATCTCACGTTTGACATAGTTAACATTCAAGGCAGGAAACACATGCTGACTTATTTCTGTATTCAGAAAAATAAATATTGAGTGCTGTGTACAGTTACTATTCTGGAAGCATGAAACACAAAGATAAACCATTCACCCTGTCTTGAAGAGGATCAGGGTCACATGTAAAACATGTGAAATTTAACACAGTAGAAATTTAACACAATGCAGTAGAAGCCAAGTGTCCAAAGCTTAGAAGGTAAACATTTATGATTTGCCAGATGACAGAGCATAGCAGCCAACACAAGATCATGTTTTAAAGGATATTAAAAGTTACATTATAATGTTTCCACTAAAATACCAACATAGTAACACAAAACTGCACACACAGTGTGATCTCAGTTCTATCAGATAGGTAAATTGTTGATAGAAAAAAGAGGGGGGAAGGAAAGAGAAGGAAAGAAGAAAAAGGAAAAAAAGGAAAGGAGAGAGAAGAAAACAAGCAGATGGAAGGAAATAAGCAATGTTAGCAGTGTTTAGAACTGAATAGAGATTATATGTATGTTTATGTATTCCCTATACTTTATTATCTTTACATGTAATGCAGTACATTATTATAAACTAAATAAATTCTAGACAAGGATCGCTTACAATCACTTTATCAAATAAAATTAGTAGTTTGTTTTTCATCTTTTTTTTCATTTTCAGATGAACATTTACATATATAAAAATTAAAAATAGAGATTTATATTTTTCACTCTTATTTAGCATGAAACTTGCTCTTTTTTTTTAAATCTTCTTCTTACCACCTTTATTTCCACCCCACCCACACCCAATCAATTTAACATTCCCGTATGTACCCTTCCACTAATATAAACATGTACAATCGTTTAGTCTTGCCTTATTTTTATGCAGCTCACAGTTCTCACTTTTTGTGGATATTATTACAGGTGAAAAATTATAGATTTAACTCATTAAATTTAAAAATCACAGAAAATATTTATTGAATGCCTCCTAAACCTGGGCACTCTTATAACCTTGGGGCTACAGCATGAATAAAAGTACGTCCCTGCTGTGACGACGCTTTTCATGATCCACTACATGAATGAACCACAATTTATTCAATAATTTCTTAATTAATGTATATTTCCAATTTTTTCCTTTTGTTTTACCCCTACTTATAACACTGCAATAAACATCCTTTTACAAACATATTTATGTTCTTGTATTCTCTGCATCTTATTTTATCATGACTTTATATTATTTACTTATTCAGAAATACTAATTATCATTATTTTTAAGCAACACAATGTGCAGAATGCATTAGAACTATCAAGAAAGTGCTATGAAAGCTCACAGGGAGTAACTAAAATAAATTTACAGTGTTTGAGGTTATTAGGTTCCCATCTACAAATAGTACCATGCATGGCAATTTATTGTTAATCAAAATAGAGAAAGTATTGAACCAAAGCAAATAGCATCCACCCTAAGTAAAATGAAGAAAGAATTGAGGAACTGCCCCTGAACCTAATGATGAAGGAATAGCAGATACAAAGTTCAAATAATTAAAGATATTAAATAATTTAAATATATATGAAATTTGGTGTTAAAATGGTCTTTATGTTGGGAAAATATTATTCCACTCTATCAAAAAAGTATGAGATTCATTGCATCATTTTGACAGTCATTTAGTGTTTTTAAACATGACTATCAGAGTGTGTGAGATTGATGCATTGCCCCTACCGAGTGCCAGGTAATTTTTTAGTCCTTTTAATTTCAGCATTTCACCTAATTGTTGTAACTTTATTCTTTTGGCACTTGTGCTGTATTCACTACCAGCATTTTACAGATAAGAAAATAGAATCACAGAAGTTAAGAAATGGCTAAAAAGCAACAGAGTTGGGATTTAAAACTAAATTTTAATTCCAATGCCCCCATTCCTCAAACTACATGTACTAAGAAACTTTGTCAAACCCTTAAGGGAAGATATTTAGAAATAATCTCCTAGTAAAAGAAATCATATGGTGCATGACATTGTGGATAGCCTTGTACCTTTGTTCTTCGGGGAGTGTGACTATGTTTTATGAAAAAATCTCACTACCTCCTTCATTGCCCATAACACATGCCAGAGATTCAACTGATATGCATGGAGCTTGACTTCAAACTCCCCACTAAAGCCTTATAATTCCTGGGAATCTGTACCCCATCCTCACCACTGAAATGATCACAGTGAAGATTTTTTCCTACATAAAGATTTATTGTATTTGTCTATTTGTACGTTAAGCAATAATACAAATATGCACATCCATGTAAGTCTAAAATAGATCTAGCCCCTTCTGTAAATATAAAGAGAGGACCAGGCTAGGGAGCTTCTAAAGACACATGGAACAAGAGGATTGATATTTAGTTGAAAATAAATAGAATTCAGAAGATGGCTAGATGAAACTTGAACTTTTCTCACTTTTTATGGGGAGAGAAATATTTATACCTTATAACTTTGTATAAATCCCTAAAAATCAGAAAGCTTGAAGTATTCATCAAATCTCTGTAGAGATAACCCCTGACATTTGTGATAGGTATGTCACATTCAATAAAGCCCCACAGTACCTAACTTTACTTATGAAATACAATAAATTATATCAGAAGCAAGCTATAAATGGCAGGAGGTCAGCAGGACTCAATGACTAGCTCCATATGAAATCCAAACATCAACCTCGACAAAACTGTAAAGGCCTTCCATGACTTGGGCTTTCCAGTATGGAATATACGTATGAAATCATGAGTGCTAAATTCAGGACAGCCATAGGTCTATGGCAGTTCACTTTTTCCCTCACCACAAGTAATTGATAGTTTGTTGAAGGCTGGGCTATTTATATTAGAATCTGCATTTAACACAGATATTGGAGTGGAGGAAACGAAAAGTACTCAGCTGAACTGACTGGAGATAGCAATAAGTTAGAATGAGCTTATAATTCAATAAATGTTTTGATACTCCTGAAATGTCCCAAGAAAATAGAAGATGTATCATTTTAGGACAGTTTCCTAATGGTTTCACCGAAATAATCCTAAAAGCTAGAGATAGTAGAATATGTATGGCTTGTAAATACTTCTTTTTTTTTGATTGAATATTTTCTTTTATTGGGAGGGAGGAGGTACAGAGTTAGAGAAAGAGAGAGGGAAAATAACTAGGCAAAAAATGTGCTTCAACTTATTAATGTAAATTCATATAAAATTTATAACCTACTTTATAATATATTTATGCTTATTTTCATATAGCAATTCCATTTTAAATTATTATGCATGTTAAATGATGTAACAACCCTTACACATACAAATTTTGCATTATGATTGACCCTTCAAGTCTTCTGAAATATGTAATATATTTCTATAGTGAGATGGATACCCATGCTCTGATATCAATGAGCATCCGGGGATGAGAATTTGGGGTCCGAATAACTTAATATTAAAAATGCAGCAGTAGCAGTTGAAATCTATAAGAGTGAGGGGGCACCTTCTACAAAGATGGTAAGCATCAGCACAAAGCTAGGTTAAGTCAGGTACTGTCTTGGTTTGGCCATTGCTGATGGGCACACAGCTTTAATATTTTAAAGGGCCATGTGACTAAGCCACTGTTAAAGATGGACATAATACAATAGCTTAGCATCTATGGTTGTGCATTAGCTTTACTCTTTTTTTTGTTACTTACCATTGTGAGTATTTAAGTCTAGAATTTCTGGTTTATAATATCCCACAAATGAACTCATTTCATGCATATCTTTTAATAAGCTGAAAATGTTCACTGAATTCTTCTAGGCAGGGCAAACTCTTCAGCACAATTAGGGATAGAATAAAATACAAGATACAGTCATTAAATAGCATCTATTACTGTTTTAATAGTATGAATTAGAAATGTTGGCCAACAGCACAATATATAAATGATAGTCAAAAACAATATTAGGTTTGTTTCATAAGACTATACAATACAAGTAACTCTTACTACCCAATCTATTTGGCTTTAAGTTTAGGGAGCAAAAATGCAAAAAGCACAATAAATAGTCCAAAGTGAAAGAAAAAGCTCATATTAGTGAAATGTCAGGAGAGTCAACACAATGTTTAAGAGAATGTTAAAAAATTTCAAAACAGATATTTTATAAAATATTCAGATATGAATGTTTGAACATGTGATAAATACTTCTAGTAGAAAGTAGTGGGAAATTCAGTACAAACCAGCATAAAGAAAAGAGAGAGAAAAAGATAGAGATAAAGTTTTATTTGTGCGTGTATGTGTGTATGTGTGTATAATGTGTATATATATACATATTATATATATATATACACACACACATTTTATATATGTACACTACATATATATATGTGTGTGTATATATATATATATATATACACACACACATTGTATATATGTACACTACATATATATATGTGTGTGTATATATATATATATATATATATACACACACACACACACCATATACACACACACACACACATGCATTAGTTCACATAAATAAAAAACTCAAAGGCTTCCACCTTCAGGCATGGTTTCATCAAGAAATTAAATCAATGTCATCAACACTAAACCTTATTTATATTCATTCCTGTGATTTGCTTTTCTCTCTATTGGTTTCATTCTCAGATACATTTTTTTCTTTCATGAAGGTAAAATGACAAAATGAATTAAAGAGCTCCAGATTTACATCTCCACAAATCCAAGAAATCTCTCATTTAACAGTCCCATTACTGGCTTCAATAGGCTCTGACTGGGTCTTTTACTCATCCCTAGAAAAAAACATTGAGACCTGGGAATAAAGAAGAATGCTATGCAGGAAAGCAAATAAATATTCAGTATTAGCATTAAAATTGAGAAAGCCTTGAATGTCAAGAAAAGGAGTTATGATTTTTGTCCAACATTACTAATAATCAGGGAGAAGATTACCATTAAAACAGGTGAATTAAAGATAATGAATTAAATAGCAACTTGAAGATTGAATCACAGTTGAATTCACCGGATGTTCTTTTTAGCACTTTTTGTTACAATCCACAAATTTTAAAAAAGATGAAATATTATGGGGAATAAACACTGTATGAAAAGATATCATTGACATATCACTCCTGACAGGGCTAAGCCAAAGGTTATAGAGATAAGTCTGGAATAAAATATTAAATCAGTTTTTCTTATTTGACTTTGATTTAATGGTACACCAGGCAAAATAATTTATCTTATGTCCAGAAAGTAATAAATCAAATAATTTTAATGGGATAAAAGAGAGATAAAAAAAAGAAAGAAAAGGCAAATTTAGAGGAATTAAAGTTATTAAGTTCAAAATGTGAACTTAAACAATAATTCTGCAAATTCTATCCCCATTGGCTGCTTTCATTACATACTGTCAGGCTAAAAAACAAAACAACACAACAAAGCAAATTTGTATCATTAAAACTGGGCATTACATCCCAGACAGTAATGGGGAGATAAAGTAATTATAACAAGTCAAAAAGAAATCTTACAAAACCTCTAAACTGGAAAGGCTTAGAGAGAAATGGAAAATGAACTTCTGCCAAGTTTATGTCTAAGAGAGTCTGGTTATTTTTCTTTGAGGTTCTTATCATGTAAGAAGCTCAAAAATATTTTCAATGCATGAGTTAATAAAGGGATGAGAAGCTACCCTAAGGAAAAAATAGGCACAACTATAGGCCGACTATTAAATTCCAGTACACTGTCTAAAGAACTTTAAGAACTCCTTCTTATTCACACCTTTGTTTATACTTTGAAGGCATTAAAGACTTTTCCATGTACTGCATCTGCCTTAAACAACTCTTCTATCACAAGGTTTAAGAATCTCCTAATAATGCCCAGGTTTAACTCTCAATTTCCTGCCCTAACGAAATATCAATGCAGAAAAGATTTTTTATTCAAACCTCTGCTATACAGTGAGAAATCAATTATAGACTCATAAACTCATATGTTGATCTTGGATGAAAATATTGGGGTTTTGCTTATTGGATGGTTAAGTGATAAACATCTAGACGATTAAAAAATAATAGTAACAATAACTGTTAAAGCCTAAAGAGCATCAGCTAAAGTGATAGTAGAAAAACCAAGAAGTCAAAGGAGTGCCCCGGAAGCAAAAGAAAAAAGAAAAAGAAAAAAAAAAGAGATTGCTACAAGGAGAAAAACACAGTCAAACATTCAAATGTGATCAGTGCCTCTGGGAGAGTCAACAAGACAAGAGTAGAGTGATCCTTGTACTAGCCACATGAAAAGGCCATTGAGTTTTGACAAAAGTAGTTTCAATGGAGTTTTGGACAGATAGACTTTAACAAGATTAGAAATGAACACAAGTGGAGAATTAAAGACATTTTTATAGAGATAATTATTTCTAGAAGTACAGCTTTAAATGAAGTTTGGGAAATAGGAGAGGTTTAGAAGAGCAATATAGGTTCAGGGAAAGTGTTTCTTTTGTTTCTGTTGATGTTTTGTCATTTATTATTGTCTTTGTTCAGATGGGAGAGGTAAGAGTTTTTCTGTATCCTTAAGGGAATGATTTGGTAGAAAGAGGAACTATTCAGAAGAGAGAAGACATGAGCTAAGTAGAAAAGCCTTCAAGGAGGTTGCAGCAGGTGGAAAAAGAAAAGATGAACACAATCTCCATCCCCACAAAGCATGGTTTGGTCCCATCTCCTCTGCAACTTCTCATGACCCTGTCCCCATATTTGCCCCTGAACCCCCCACCTCAAGTCAGTTTGATACTCAGAACATTTGTATGCTTCTCTTGGCCTGGATGATCTTTATGCTTCAGATCTCATTTCAAATGTTTTTTTTTTTTTTCAATAAAAGATCTTTTCTGATAAAACCTACTGAAGCAGTCTGCCCAAAATTCATACCCTACCACAGCATACTGTTTATTTTCTTGACAGAACTTATCAAAATAAGAAATCATCCTGCTTTCTGGTTGGTTATCTCTAAGTTCCATGTGGGTGAATATGTTCCATATAGAAATATAATTTTCTTAACTTGGCCTTATAATAAGTGGGAGAAGGAAGAAATTTCTCTCTATCCTTCACAGTTCATTCGGCTGGTCTAATAATCAAACAGATATGAGATAGATTAATAAGGGAAAATAACCAGATGTAATTACATATGTACATATGGGAACATTATATACATGAGAGAATCAGAGACCCCACATATATGAGAGACTTAAAGGGAAAAAAAGGTATATATGACATTCGGAGCTAAGGATGAGGTAGGGCATCTTAAGGCTTCAGATGGGAGGAAGGTCATTCACAGGACAATAAAAAGAACGGATGTTCACTAATTAGAAGTTTGTCCTGCCCTGTAGATAGGTCACAAAAAGTTATTTCTGGTGGTAACTCTCTTATGGGCAAGGCCCCTAATTAAATTTTTTTCTAGGTAGTTAAGTGTTGGGAAGGAGAAATCAGAAGTTTCTATTGAGCCTGAAGGGTCTTGGTTGCCTTTAGTTCAAAATAATTCAAGCATCACAGAGGCACATCTCAGGGTGACTTGTTCTGAACCCTTACATAAACAATAAATCAAAATTTGTAGAATAAATCGACAAAAAAAGGTAGAGAAATGGGACTTAGAAATAGGACTTTTTCCATGAGATGGTTGGTAGGTATAAGAATTAGGAGACATTTTGAGATAGAAGGAACAATTTTGAAGTTAGTCAATATAATAAGATCAGAAGCAAGGTTATATGCTGAAACAATATTCCAATACCACTGCTGAACTAATATTCACGGAGCACTTATAATTTGCCAGATACTATGTTTGGTAGTTTTCAGTGACATTCCATATAATCCTCAAAACAGCCCTACGGGAGTGGGAGAGATTGTCCACATTTCACAGATAGGCAACTAAGGCTTGAAGAGTAGAAGAGATGCAGCCACAGCCATATAGTAAGAAAAATTCAGTCAAACTAAGGCTTACCCCAACTTTCTCCCTTTTATCCATGATAATATACTGCCAGATGTGAGGAGAATAAGTTTGAGAAATAACAAAGCAGAAAAACTTTGGCATTGCTGCACAGTTGCATGTATTTGGATTGAGGATGAGTTTAAATGATTGTAAGATTTTGCATGGCTCTGAAAGGGTAGGACCACCAAGTTAGTGAACTAGGGCTACCTTTCCCAGAGTTCCCTTCCCTGTGTAGTTCTGGCCACTAATGGGCAATTTGTGTGAGATTTGAAAGGAGGGAGAGAAGCTGATATCAGACACAATTTTTTTCTCATTGGAAAAGCAGAGTACAGGGGCATGCCCAGCTCATGCAGGCATCTGTCCCTCACCTGAGGCTCCCATGATTGGTGTGGGGCAGTGGCTCTGCCCACAGCACACCAGTGCTTGCGGGACCTCCTTCTGCAAATCTTGAGTAACCAAGTACAGCACCTGGGGCATCAGCTAAGCCTGCAGCTCCTTCCCCCGTCATCGCTCCTCTCTCCAGCTCCTGGTCCTGTCGGTGTTTACCTTCATGATACAGAAAAATAGCCTTTCTTGCAGGTCATCTACGGCATCTAAACTAGAAGCTTTGACAGTGGTGGAAGGCAAACTGGGATTCCGCTTTCCTCATGGGTTAGTTCCAATGTGTCCTTGCTCCTTCCTGCATTTTTTCCACTATTCCTACCTGACCACTCGCCCTGTTGATTTCAATCCTCGCACCAGACACAGAAGCAACAGGCATGTACAGCCCTAGAATTGCATATATCAGAGCCCCATAAGAAATCCCACATTCTATATCATATTTAGTGTATTTCCTTCTTTTATTGAACCTTCAGGTACAAAAAGGGCCTGGGTGACGTAAGACAGCATGATTGAAGTGAAACCAGCTGGCACATGTGCAACTATCCAACAATGATTAAAAAATACAAACAAGCAAGCAAACAATAAATAAATGAAGGGCAGAAAAGTCCTTGAGGGAATTTTCTAATCCCTTGTCTTTAATTATAAGATAGTTAAAGGATAAGTGAGTTAAGAAATTCTGTGTACACATCATACTTCTTTGTGGTAGGAGCTCCCTCATTATATAATACCTTCTCATATCTACCCTGACTTTCTGGGCCATGGTAGATATCACTGCTATGTGTCACCTTAAGACCCTCTGTTCATTGCTATTGGAATCCTAATATGTTAAACTCAGGTTGCATATTTATTTATTTGTCTGTCCCTATGTCCTGTACACATCATTCTTCTCTAGGACCTAGCGCAGTATTTCTAAAGATAGGGAATTAGATCTGAATAAAACTGAAATAAAATAATAAAGGGAGGGAGTGGAAGGACTTTTGTTAATTTCCCAGTCCTTTGTATCATCTTGCAGAATATTATGCACCTAGTGTGTACTCAACACATTTTTGTAATAAATTAGATACATCCAAAAATTAAAATAACAATGGAGTGGTAGTACATATTTTATGGCTATCTTTGTTTTATGTGTTATTACTTTCCTTGTAATACTCTGATCACAGAATGCTTTTTAAAAGTACTTTGTTATTTCACAAACTTTCTCCTTAAATGTTTCCTGATTCTCATTGAAAACCAAAGTCCATTATGTGTTACTCATTTAATTAACTTGGCAATGAAAATGAAGTGAATAAACAGTCAGCCAAAAAAAATAAATACGCTATAAAAGAAGAATTTAAATATATATTTTGTACAAAGTAAATATAATAAACTTTGTGTAGATAAGATGGGATGCATAAAAAGCAAGATATCTGCAAATTTCATTAATGCCATAAGTAAAATTAGGAAATCACTCATTATAGCAAACTGATTGTACATATATATATATAGTATATATATATACTATATATATATATATATGTACTATATATATATATGCACACATATATATGCTATGAAATATAATCACAAGAATTCAAAGTATAAAAATATTACAATTCTAGCTTATGATATGATATGAATTCATGACCATCTTATATATGCTTAAAAGGGTTAAGCATAAACAAATAGTCTAAATGAGAGTCTAATGTTATTCATATATATATTTCTACATAAATTTATAAAATACATATTGACACAAATATATTGTTAATATAATATGTTATTTAAAAGTCCAAAATTGAAAACACATAGTATCTTCTTTTTCTCATTTTAAATCTAGATACCACAAATGATAGATTCTTAATATTAGGAGTAATCATAAAGGAACTTGTAAGACTAAATTGAATCTAATCCATTGATGTGACTTGGAAGAACAAAAGCAGATGAGTTTAAAAGGATGAAAAAAAGCACAAGGAAGAATATATAACTGAGAGATAATTCTGCCAGGTGGAGTCCTAAGAAACATCCAAATAAAATGAGCATCTATAAACAGAAGACTGATGGTAACTTCTCAGAATAGTTCCCTGTAAAATTACTGCAGGTCATCTTATAGGCTATCCTGTACAATGGAGGAGACAATTCTTTCCTCTGCCTACAGAATTTGTTCCTTTTTGGTGATTTAGAGAGTGCTCTCAATGAAGAGTAAATTATTTTTGTGGGAAGGATATACCATGTGGGTAATGAAGCTGCTGAGAAGAAAGCAGCCCAAACCTCCAAAAGAGATTCAGAGAAGAAATAAAGGGAGCTCTAAATAGAAGCAAACTGTATTACAGCACTTTACTCAAAGAAAACACTTCTTACTTGGGCAATAACAAGGATCCTAAGGAAAGTTTCCTACTCCATACTCAACCACCATAAAGAAAATCCTGCCAATGGATCAGACTTTCCCCTTATTCAGAGACCACAGCAACATTTCCATATTCAGTCAAGTTCTCTAGGTAAGTAGATAGAAATGATGGACCCAAATTAATAAATATTTGAAGTGTGAAATTGAAAGATAATGATGAATACAGAGGACAATTAATATAAGAAGAAATGGATACAATGCAACAAGCAGAAAAGAACTTAAGATTCTAATTAGTATCTTCATCAAAATCAATATCAATTACAAAATAGTCACAGGCATGCGAAGTACAGCATAGGGAATATAGTCAATAATTCTGTAATAACTATGTATAGTTATTACAATAGTGAATACTAGATTAATTGAGGAAATCGCTTTGTAAATTGTATAAATATCTAACCACCGTGACATATAACTGAAATTAAAATAAAATAATATTAAATGTCAATTAAAATTGAAAAATAAAGTTTAAAAAAACAATGCCTAATACATAGTAAAATCCTGCTATCACCATTTAACTATATATAACAATGTCTACTATATATTAAGAGCTCTGAGTGCCTTGAACACATTTTAATTATTATAATAATTCTAAATTCTGAAACATAAAGACATTTTTTCTCAGTAAGCAGATAAAAAAAAAAACAGGTTTAACAAAGTTAAGTAATCATACTTATTAACACTTTCTGAATACATACTGTAGTCCAGGCAATGTTCTAGGATCTCACATGCATTAGCTTATTTAATCCTCAAAACATAGGGTTATGATGTAGATGCTATTATTAATAAAAAATAGCTTTATATAGTAAAACTAGAATTTATGGACTTATGTTTGAAACCAAAGACCAAAGTTAACCTTTTTAAATATTAAGTCCTGAAGTCCTCTTCCATAAAAATATTAAACCAAACATCCAATCAAGTAAACAAGTCACTCTTAAGTATCTTTTAATGTTCTGGGTAATGTGGGGTAAAAATCTAGTACAAATTATAATTTAAAAAAAATATATGCTTACCTATAGTTATACAGAGAAAACATGAAGCAATTAAAAAATGATTTATGGCTAAATTTTACAGTTTTGATTTTATAAACTTATTAGTATTGTTTCCAGTTATAATGGATTTTTCTTAAAATAAAATAAACTATTTTCTTATGTATTCCAGGTTGCTTTTGTTAAGTCTGTACCAAGATTAATTTTGTTTAATTTTTAAGCACTGCTACATTTAAGCATTTTAAATGTTGATATATGACAGATAAAAATGTTTTATTACAGCTTTTTCATAAATAATTTAATCCTGATACATGAAAAAAAAATGTGTGTAAGAAAAGTCAGTATAAATTACAAAATGTGAGATTTACAAAGCATTCAACATACTTAAAAACAAATTTCCACGTACATATTGATTCAGTAGGCATATGTTAGGTTAATTTGTTGTGTAATTTTTTCCTAGAAGAAAATTGCTTTTGTTTAAGTTTCACTGCTATAAACAATGAATAATGACTTATAATAAATAAATTCTAAGGGGACTAACATTTTATAAGCATTATTCCTTTTAAATAATGGAAACAAAAAAATTAAAAAATCCTATACATTGAACAGTATCGTAGAAAGTTCATAAAGAAATTATGTAGAAATCAAAAGATTTGAGATATTGGCATAAGAATTATATTCCATTAATAGTTCAACTACGAATTGACTCTACCACCAAAAACTATGTTTAACTTATATTTAATAACAAAATTATTGCTTTAAATGCATAAGTAAAAGATTGCTAATATGCTTCTGTCAAAATATGTTAATGATTAGTAATCATATAAAATAAGCAAGATATGTTTGATAGTCTGTACTTTTTGACAGGTAACGCATAAAACCCCACTCTCTTAATTCCCGTTTAATATCCATTTTCTTCTCACAAAATTTCAACTTATTCACCAGGCTTTAGCCACACTCTTTGTAATCCATGTACCCTAATAATAATAATAATAATAATAATAATATCTGCTTTAAAAGAATATCTGGAGCCAAAGTGTGCTTTTATGAAAAGAACTTGATCATTAAAGATATGTAACTGCTATTTTTTAAAAAAATCATGTTGTCTACCTAAAAGTAGAACAACTATCATAAAATTGAAGAATTCAGAGAACCAGAAATAATTTTTGAAACTAAAAATATTTTTGTGGGTGATTTCTACTTCTAGCTATGATAGTATAGCTTGTAGTACATGAATTCTCCCAATGAAAACTGTCAAGAAAGTGGTATGAAATACAGAAACAAATTCTTCTGAAAGAACAGTGGAGCTGCTAAAGGAGCTAGGACATGAGGGGCTGGAACCTGGAGAGAAAGGAAACTCATGGAGTGGAGCCCACCTTTCTGTATACTGCTTTTCCCTTTGGGACATTTACTTATTTTTGGTGCACGACTGAGAAAGAGAAAAATAGACAGCTTCTAAGAACCAAGAAACTATTAAAAATGTCAAGTACTCTAGAGCAAGGAAAGAAAAAATGGAACTCCAAGATGTGAAGGTAACCAAGGCCTTCTCACAGAGAAGGGGCAGGAAGAAATTAGCCCAATATTTGGTACGCAATGTCATATTGATGTATTTGCTTATTCTAAACTGCATGGGGCAAGATGTTAAGAAGTCATGCAGAAAGTGGTTAAAAATTGTGGTGGACTTTTGGAGAATGTTGTATTACTTACTAGACAGGAAAATTGAAATTCAGGATCCATCAAGGAGGAAAATCCTAGTAAATAAATACTTCATGTTCACATTTGGAACACCCTCAGATTAGAAATAAGACTTGTGAATACCGCCCCGTGACTTGGAAAATTCCCAGTCCTTCACTAGACGCAAATAATCCATTCATCTGCTACCTGCCAAATAATAAAGTGAATTATCTCTAGAGGAAGAAAAAAAAAAAAACATCCATGGCCTCTATAATTGTTATACCCAATATCTGGCATTTAATCAAAAAATTATCAGGCTTACTAACTAAATAAGTGAATACATACAGATAAACATATGTATGCGTATATACATGCATGCAAATACAAATGAATAAATGGATAGATGAATAAATAAATGCAGGAGGACTAGAGTGAATACAACTAGAAATACAAGTGATATAGACACTGTAGTTATTAGACTTTAATTAAAAGAATTGTCATACTTCAAGGAAATAGATGTAAAACAAAGGAATTTACTGAGAATCAGTCTCTATATAAAAAGATCCAAATAGAAACTGCAGAAATAACAAAAAATAACTGAAATTAAGAACTTAATAAATGAGTTTACCTGTAGATAGCAGAAGGAATAAGTGAACTGAAAAATTAGTCATCAGAAAATATTTGGACTTGATATGGAAAGCAAAAAAGATGGAAGATACACAAAAGGTGTAAAAGACTTATGAGATATGGTGAATATATTTAACATATATGTAGTCTGAGTCTCAGAGGAAGCACAGGTGAAAAAATGGCAAAAGTAATATTTAATAAAGTGACGAAAATGTCAAAACTGATGAAATGCATCAACTCAGAGATTCAAAAAATGCTAGGAGCCCAAGCAGAATAAATAGAAAGTAAATAACAACTGAACATGTAATACTAATAGTTTAACACTGCTTAAAATTAAAAATAAAGAAGCATTCTTTAATACAGAAAAAGAAGCAACCTTTTAAGAAGCAACACTAAAACTAAGCTGACTCTCAATAAAAAGATGGAAGTCAGAAGACAATGAAATTGAATCTTTAAGTGAAAGAAAATATCTGTCAACCAAACAACCCATATTCAGTAAAATAACAATATTTCTAGTCAAACAGAAAGAATGGCAACTTTTCATCATCAATCTTATTCTAAAGGGAAAAAATTTAAAAAGCATTTCAGGCAGAAGGAAATTATTCCACACAGAAAAACAAAGTAAGAAATAAATAGTGATTGAAAAGATTATTTATGTGAGTAAATCTAAAATGAATATTAAATTTACAAAATGTTAATATGTCAAATAGGTGTGACAACAATGACAGAAACAGCAGGAGAACAATAAGTGAAATTGTCTTCAAAATGAGTACTAATTTATATTGAACTATATTAATTTGCAAATGAGTGTTTTAATATCTAGGAAGCCAATGAAAGAAGATTAAAAATGTACACATAACAAGAGAATAAAGGAAAACGAAAACAATAAAAACTCTTCATATAAAACAGGCAAAAAAAAGAGAAAAATGAACATAAAATTAAATAGTAAGTGTCTGTAAATAGACTAAGTAAATGATAAAGTCCTCTTACTGAATAAAATAATAACAACAAAACAATCACAAAAACAAACTATATGTTTCTTAGAAAAGATACACTTTAAATATGCGGCACAGGAGGTTTAAAGGAAAAGAATGTAAAGTGATATATCATGCAAATAAACACTAAGAACAACAGGAAGATGATTTATCTATACCAACATAACTCCAGTTGACATTAAGGTCAAAAGTTTTACTAGAGATAAAAAAGTGTATTTCATCTAACAGAGAATATGTTACTTTTTTTTTTTTATCGTGTTACCAATTACCACAAATACAGAAGCTTAAAACAACACACATTTATTTATCTCACAATTTCCATGGCTCAAGAGTTTGGAATGGCTTCACTGAGATTTCTGCTTTAGGATCCCACCAATCAAGATGTTGGTTGAACTTCATTCTCACCCCATCAACATGATTGATGGAAAAAAAAAATGCCTTAGTTTTTGTTTGTATAGAAATGTTATTTCACTGAATATGGGTTTCTAGGTTTACAGGCATTTTCTTTCAAATAAAGATGCCTGCGTCAATCAGGATTCTCCAGAGAAATACAATTAATAGGAGATAGATGATAGATTAGATAGATAGATAGATAGATAGATGATGATAGATAGATAGATAAATAGATAGATAGATAGATAGTTTTATTATAGAAAGAGATTTATTATATGGATGGTGATGATTCCCATGATATATCATCTGCGAGGTAGAGAATAGAGAAAGCCAGTATTGTAATTCAGTCTGAATATGGAAGCCTGAGAAATGGAGGGTCATTAATGTAAGTCCTAATCTGAGTCTGAGCACCCAGGAACCAGGAGTGCTGAAGTCCAAGGGCAGGAGAAGATGGATGCTCCAGTTCAAGCAGAAAGAACAAATTTACCCTTCTTCCATCTTTTTGTTCTATTAGGGCCTTCAGCAGATCGAAAGATGCCCATCCACACTGGTAAGGGCAATCAATCCCCTTTACTCAGTCTAATGATTCCCATGATAATATCTTCCCTCATAGAAACACTCAGAAATAATATTTTATCAGCTCTCTTGGCATCCCTTAGTGCAGTAAAGTTGACACATAAAATTACCATCACAGCGCCATTTCTTTATATTCTGCCTAGGGAAGAATCTGCTCATTTAGGTGTTGGCAGAATTCATTTCCTTATGGATATAAAACTAAGTGCTCCAGCTTTTTACTGGCTGTTGGCTACAGCCTGCTGGCACTCTTTATAGATAGTTCACAACACAGCTATTTGCTGCTTCTAGGAGAAGAAAGAGCCTCTCTGCTGCTGGGAGAGACAAAAAAATTGGTATAATAAAGACCATATGAATAACAAAATTAATAAACACTCTAGGAGCAGATGCAATACTAAATAACAAAATATGTATTTTAAAAAGTGGATATGAATTTTAAAAATTAAATTTTTTGGCTTATAAAATAATACTCAACAAATATAAAAAACATTGAAAATATTTGGAATATTGTGTCTATGTGGAGATGAATTAAGTTATAAGTCCATTTCTTGAGTATTCTCTTCACTCACACAGACACAAAAGTCATTAGGTTGTTTTACAGCTAAATTTTACCAAATCTCCCAAATTTGATAACTTTGAAAGAATACGAAAATGAAGGAAAACCAACTTCTCTCACTTTTATTTTGTAAGTCTAGCAATACTTTGAAAGCAAAATTGGATAAAGAAATTCAAGAAGAGGAAATATAGACCAAACTCACTTATGAAGGTTTATGTAAAATTTTTAAATTTATCTGTGCTAAAGAACGTCCAAAATGTTTACACTAAAAAAACCCAACTGAATATAAGGCAAGATAAATTAATACAAAATAGCCACTCTAAAGAATCAGAAACTAGAAAGAATAAAATCAAGTTCCCTACAAAGGAAAATATATATCCTCAGAATTGAATGCCTGTAAAGATATTAAGAAATATTGTTATTAACCTAGAATTTAGTTCTCAAGAACACTGTCAATCAAATATGGGGTCAAGATAGATATATTTTCAGTGATTCAGAAATTTTAATTTTTTTTAAATAATAGTTGAGCCTCCAGTTGGAAGAAAACTTGAAGGAGTAAGAGAATAAAAAGATATGAACTATAAAGTATGTATTTATATTTCTAAGATGTCCACTTTCTAGCCAACCAAAAACCAACTGTCCAAATGAAAAGAGGAAGCCAAGAAGGAAGATTCATCACATAATGAAAAGATAAATGTCCTAGCAGGTGATAGCTATAATTTGGTAGTTATTCTTCAACAATTATGAAAGAATTATAGAGAGAAATTTCTAATTTGCTTGTTTCACATGTTGGGAAGTTTATAGTATTTAAAATGATTGCTCAGGAAATAACTTGAATTCTAACTCTATTGAAGTTTAATGTTTAAAGTTAAAAACAGAATAAACTACTACTAATAAAAATAATCATAATAAAACTAAAAATAATAATGGTGTGGATAAAGGATAAGAGGTCTGAAATAAGGTAAGTTTATTAATTCTTATATTTCCCAGTGGAGAAATGACATACATTAAAAAACATAACTAAATCATGTGACCAAAAGTTTCTGTATATTTCTTATTATCATGGTAACCACCAGAGGATATAAAACTGAATATTTCTGAGGAATGGAGTTTAATGAACTTGGAGGGAATACATTACTTTTACTTTTGTAACCTAAGTATTGCTTAATTTTTTTAAATTTCACTCTCCAAACAAAATTAATAAAACAAAAAAATAATTATAACCTGAATTTACCTATTTCATATTCTCCACCTGATGTTCAAATCTTCTCTAAGACATGCTAACTGATTGAATACCTCTAGGGAGTGACAGGTAACTAAATATATCCTGAGGCAAAAACAAAACTATTTCTCTCTTCAAGTAACTTTTTTGATACTACTTTTTTTTCTCTAGCCATCTGTTGGTAAATTTCCACTAAAACTTCTCTTTTTTGTGCTAAAAATTCTTTCTTTACATACAGTATCATTTTTCTTAGCATATCCTTAGGGTATTTACAATGTTCAAAACCGTTTAGACATATTAACTTATCCTCTTAGGAATCTTTGAAGAAGGTATGCTATTATCTCCTTTTATAGATGAGGCAGTGAGGCACAGATAGCTTAAATGATATCTAATAACATCTCTGAGTGGGAAGGTTGAGATTTGAACCCAAGCACTGATTCCAGAGTCCATGCTCTTAACAGTACTGAACTGATATTCTGATTAAAGACAAAATCTAAAGGTTAAATCTAAATATTATTACTGCCTAAGTACTGTTCCAACTCCCATCAGTTTGTCAGTGTTGGTAAAAGTGATGCTAAACATAGAACAGACGCTGGTCTAATTCAGGAAGATTAGAATTTAACACTGTCCTTATTTTGAATACTTATCGCTGGTGGAAGTTTTTTGTTTGTTTGTTTGTGGTTTTGTTTTTGTTTTGTTTTGGCACAGTTATACACACTCAACATGTTTCACTTACAATGAACTACATAATTGCTAGTTTTTTTTTCACGTTTTCTGTTAAGCCCACCTCCCTTATCCTATCCTTTTACAGTACTCATATTTTGTACCCAAGGTGGTAGTCTTTCCATAATATGTTTTTCTATTTTTGGCTGAAAAAATCAAATCGATAATGGCCAAGACAGCAAATATTCCATTTATTGGTTAAGAAGTCTGACTCTCAAGTTAGACTGACCTTGTTCAGATTTCCAGTTTGTGTACCTTCCTGAGACTCAGTTTTTTTGTCAGTCATTTACTGGTCTGAATTTTGCATGAGACCTATCTCATAGC
>CM053507.1:46519410-46714145 GCA_028627145.1 Eidolon dupreanum
TTAGAAATTTCAATACCCCACTGTCAATAATGGATAGGATAAATAGAAAATGAACAAGGATGCAGAAGAATAGTGTAACACTATAAACCAACTATACATAACAGATATCTGTATATATCAAGGAGAAACCATAAGCTAGACTATAAACAAACTTTAATAAATTTAAAAGAATAGAAATAATACAAAGTATGTTCTCTAATAATAATAGAATGAATTTGGAAATCAATAACAAGAAAAAAAATTGGGAAACTCACAAATATAAGGAAATCGAATAACATACTCCTGAATAGCTAATGTGTCAAAGAATAAATAAAAATGAAAATAGGAAAATTCTTTGAGATGAATAAAAATGAAATACAACATACTAAAACTTATAGGATGCCCCTAAAGTTGTCTTTAGTGGGGAATTTATAGCTGTAAATGTACATATGAATAAAGAAAAAATTTTTCAGCTTAGTAAACTAAACCTAAACCAAGCATAAGAAAGGAAAGATTAGACTATAAATTAATGACATATAGAATAGAAAAACAATAGTAAAAATTAATAAAACTAAAATCTAGTGTTTTAAAAAGTTCAATAAAATTGAGAAACTTTTAGCTAGTATGACTAAGGAAAAAAATAGTTAAGACACAAACTGCTAGAATTAGAAATAAATGGGGTGGTATTACTACAAATCTTACAGAAGTAAAATAGGAATATAAAGGAATACTATAAATAATTACACTCTTACAAATTAAGTAACTTAAACAAATGGACAAATTCTGAAAAAAGATACAAACTACAGACACTGACAGAAGAAATAGATAATTTGAATAGAACTGTAATAAGTGAAAAGAGTTAATTGGTTAATAAAAAAATTTACCCACAAAGAAAAGCTCAGTCCCAGATGGCTTCATTAATGATTTCTGCCAAATATTTAAAGAAAAATAAATACTGATTACCACAAACTCATCCAAACAATAGGAGGGAACATTTATCATATCATTTTATGAGACAATGTTACCTCAAAACCAAAACCAGAAAAAGACATTACAAGAAAAAAAAATACACCCCTATGCTTTATGAATATGGATGCAAAAATCCCTCAAAAATACTAGCAAACTGTATTGAATCCAATAACATTTTAAAAAATTATATGCCATGACTAAGTAGAATTTATCTCAAAAATGTAAAGTTAGTTTAATATACAAAAATCAATTAACATATGAAAACAAGCTAAGTATCCATCAATTGATGGATAGAGAATATGTGCAACAGAATAGAGTTGAGAAATAAACATCTATCATCAACTGATTTTTGACACAGATTGCAAGACTATTCATTAGGGGAAAGAATACTCTTTTCAACAAATGGTCTGGGACAAGAGACACATGCAAAAGAATGACACTGAACCCCTACTTCAAACAATATACAAAAATTAACTCAAAATAAATCGAAAACCTAATTGTATAAGCTAAAGCAAATAAAATTTCATCAAAATTAAAAACTCTTGTTTATATCAAAGGACATATTCAATACAGTGAAAATACAAGCTACAAAAATTGGATAAAGTATTTGCAAATCGTATATCTAATAAGAAAGTTGAATCTAGAAATATATCAAAAATCTTTTATAATTCAATAAGATAAATAATCCCATTAAAAAAGTGCAAAGAAGCTGATGGACATTTCTCTAAATTTTCAATAAGCACATGAAAGATTCTTCATATTGTTAGTTATCAGGGAAGTACAAAGCAAAACCACAATGAGTTATGGCTGCACACCCACTAAAATGTCCACAATCAAAAAGTCAGAAAACAACAAGTATTGCTAAGGATGTGGAGTAAACAAAAACTTCATATATTGTTGGTGCATAGAGTTTTCACATGACCCAACAAGTACACTCTTAGATATAGATCCAATAGAAATGAAAATATACATCCACACTAAAGCTCATACATGAATGTTTATAGCAGCATTATTCATAAAAGCCAAGATGTGGAAACACCCTAAATGCCTAGCAATAGACAGACAACTGGATATACAAAATAGGCTATATCCATACAATGGAATATTAATTAGCCATAAAAAGGAATGAAGTATTAATACTTGATACGATATGAGTAAACTTTCAAAACATTATGCTAAATAAAAGAAGCCAATCATAAAAGACCACATACTATATAATCCAATTCATGTAAAAGTCTAGCATAGAGAAATCTATCCATAGAGACATAAAGTAGATTAGAATTTGCTTAAGGCTAGGAGTGCTGTTAGTGACCGAGAGGGGATAGAGGAATGGTAGCTAAAAGATATGGGATTTCTTTTTTAGGTAATGAAAATGTTCTGAAATTGACTGTGTGATAGTTTTTCATGTTTGTGAATATATTTAAAGATTGAATTTTACATTTTAAATTGGCGTATTATATGCTATGCGAATTATTTCTCAATAAAGCTATTAAAGATTTCTAATGTCTAACCATTAGAAATATTTATAGATACAACCTACATAAAAAAAAAAAAAGCTTCTTGGGATCATCAATAATTGTTAAGAATGCAAAGAGGTCCTGTGAACAAAAAGTTTGAGAACAGCTGACATAAACTTCTTTGAAGCTTGTGAAACTTAAGTTCTCTGCAAAATTTCATTGCCTCAAATTTTAGTAGGTCATTGTTACAAACATAAAGCAATTAATAAGACATAATTACAATTAATAGATCTGATCTCCAAAAGTGGAGTTTCAATCTTTACTTCTACATTTTCCAGTAATTACTAATCATAATTCAATAGAGTTGGAAGCCATAAGTTCTGGCACCAGGTCTGCCCTTAGCATGCTTTCTGATTTGAGACAAAGACTTTTCTTTTCTGAACTTCAGTTTCCTCTTAAATAAGAAAGTTGAATTCAAAGACCTCTAATACCATTTCTATTTGTCAAGTGCTAAAATATATACATATTGTTTTTGATTGACATGGACTTTGAAAATTATTATCTCTAGATTTTTCCTCAACCTCCATGTAACATGCACAGATCTAATAATATTAACTTCTATGTTCTATCATTTATTCTTTAATTACTCTTCATTTATCCCAAATTTGATTCACATAATGAAGACAAAATTTCTAGCTCCATATCCAACAAATTATTTTAGAATATAATTAAGTAAAAAGGTCATGGTAATCAAAACTAAAATCTAATTTCTGTCACTGAAAAAGGAAAAAGTCATATCCATTCAGAAAATAATGACTCATTCAGTGTTTTCTTAGCTGTTGATGTCAGATTAGGCCCTTCAAAATCCAATGAAAGAACTTGCCTTCTATGCATGTAAAATTAAACTCTGGATAGTTAAAAGAAAGTAGAATATGGCATAAATTATGGGCCCAATTCTGGAAAGCATATGATAGAAATGTTTTCCATTTACTTGGAGCTTATTTACATATGTTCATGATTTGAAATGTGTTTGTGAAAACATCATTTATTCACTACAACAACTTATTAGAGTAAGCATAAAAAATATTCCATTATACATTATCTATAACAGAGGCCACAGAGATTAAAGAAGTAGCCTATAATGCATGGATAGTGCCAAATTTGTAGGCCTATACTTCCTGGAACCACATTTTATGCTTTCCCTACCACACACAGCCATTTTTGCTGCTAAAAATTAAAGTCTAATACACAGTATATGTCTGAAATTATAGTTAATAGAGATTTTTCCATCAAGAAACTTACATGATAAATTAATATATATAAGATAATGATGTCTCACTAAAGGACCTGGGTTAAATTTATAAGCAGCATTTAGTAAACTTACTTGGTTTATATTTATTCTCTTATTAACTGTTAATCTTTTAATGTTTTAAGTAGAATAATTTCACGTTTTTCAATAAAAGATAAGTCTAGTTGAAGTGTACTTACATAGATGTTCCTAGATGCTTTCTAGAGTTGACTTTTTTTTTTAAGATGACAATACTGGTCATCGAAGTGTAGTGGCACTGGTTGTTCCTTTAATATGAGTACTGTCAAAAACATTTGGGAAATGCTGAATTTCAATGTAGAAGCTAGTATGTATTAGCATTTTAAAGACTGCAATATGTCCTGACTTTATAAATAATTTTGTTTAGAATCTTAACTTCATGGTTACAAAAACATGATCTAGTCCCTGCCCACAATTTTTACCACAATTCCCCTTGCTTAAGGAGCAAGGATTTTATACATAGAACTCTTGCTTGCCTCAGTTTGGGCCAGAACACCAAAGTCCAAGTACATCCACATTCTGAAGTACGATGCTAGATCATCTAAGGGGGACCTTCCCAGAGTCTGGTTTTGTCAACCTAAGTCTCGGCATTAGTGATGATAGAAGAAAACTGAAGTTTTCCTTGGAAAGTATCACTGAAATTGCTCAGAGTTCCACCACTCTTGCATAGTGAGGGAAAGGAGTTAAGTGCTTCCAGAGAGATCAAAGACTAATTAAAACTGTACCAGCAACTAAATTTCCTGATGAGATGTGGGTGTAGGATTAGGAAATAGTAAAGAAGGTAACAAGGCCACTTTTTGGCACTGAAGCTTGAGTCAGTCCAGAAGTAGAAAAGGGGGACAAAAACTCTAACTCAATTTTAACTTGAAGTTCTAATTAGTGCTCTGGGCTGGATCTTTTCATGGTGGAGATGAGACTGTCCTAATGACTAAGAAGATGAAACAAGGTTTGAGATTTGTCTGAGGTTTTATTTAGGGACAGCAAAAGAATCACACTGAGAGAGCAAGTTTAAAGAACTTGAGGGAAAAAAATAGTTGTTTTATGCTTTCTTACCAGCTTATTTGGTAAGAGGCTTATTATAGAAAAGGGGTTCTTTTCTTAGAGGGTATTTCACCACAGAAGGTATAGACTTCACTTTTCCCAGTTCCTATGTTCCAAGACGCTCTAGGTCTCAGGGCCACTGCACATGCTCATACTTGGACTATACTTGCTCAATCCTCCTTTCCCCTTCTCTAGTTCTGGGTCTAATCAGCTCCTACTTGGCCTTTCCTTCTCAATCTTATTATCAGCCTCTTGGGGAGGACTTTATCAATCCTCCTTTCCTAATCTCAGTCAGATTATCTTGTTATTCATTCATTCTTGTAGTGCTCCTATATATAGATACGGTAGACCAAGAGAAAAATTATAAATAATACACATGCTAGTAGTTAATTACTATTAATACATATTAGCCCACATTAATTCTGTAATAATGACTCATGGCTGTAATCATTAAATGTGTATGAACCATGAAAATCTTTTTTTTTTTTTTTTTGAGATGAGACTGGAGGAGTCAAGTGCTAGTGTATGTGTATACAATAACTAAAGCAAATGCAAGAATTAAACCTACATATGCACATGTTCAAATAGTATAATCAGAAGGTATAGTTGTCATCCACATTAATTTTGTTCAGTGCACCCCTTCTTTGCTTCTTCCAAAGCTTGCTGAAGTTATCTATATAAAATATTGATCTAGGCATGTCTCTCTACTTCTTAAAAACTTCCCATAGCTCCACATGGACCTTGAGAACTCCCTTGAAAGACATTGAATGTTTTTCACAGACTGTTCCCAGTGCATCCTTTGTCCTAAAGTTCTGCGACTGTGTGTAGTGTGTTTAACAATTACAAAGAGAAGACCCCTGAACAATAACATTATTTCCATTCTAACAATGACAATAATCTTTAAATATTTTTATAGTTATTCCCCCTATTGTACCCTGACTTTAATTCAATGGATTACTGCACATATACCTTTTTTGAACCCCCAGTATCTGATTTAACTTTTAGATACTAGAATCTATGAGGAAAGTGGAAAAGACACTTATCAAGAAGAGATGTAGACCTCTTTTCTTTCTATGTAATAATGACTGTGATGGGCTGTCCTAAACACTCAATTTATTTAATGAATAACTCATCTCCATGGTATTTCTTGCTATAGAACTATGAATATGTCCAATATGCCCTATGATGTAACCTCTTTTGGAGAAGTGAGAAATGATTCCTTTAACTTGATCAGTAAAGAAATTTTAGGTCTTTATCCCCAGCTTCATAAACCTTTCAGGAAATCTGATTGGAACTGTGATATAATAGTATAGCCAGACTCCAATAAATCCAATCCTCAAAGGAGGAAGTATGATAAAACTAAAAAGAGATACTGTCTTTTCTAGGCCTATTTGGCTTTTAGATCAAAGATAAAATTCAAACAGACTTTTAGTGTAAAAACCTTTACTTAATCCTGTGAACTAGTTTAATTTTAAAACATATTAACTGGTTTGTCACAGAGTAACCCAAAACAGCACATAACCTTATTAAACTGATGATAATTAACTAGATGACATCTTATTTAGTTTTCTAAATTATACCAGGCAATACTGGCTGAAATTTACATATAATTATGCAAACTGATATTTAATTCTGCAGCAGGAAATCAGAAAGATGTGTTTAAAATTTATGTTTTATAACTTATTATCAATATGAATTGAGAAGAATTTATATACCTCTAATAGTTTTATTATGTGTATATTGTAAAAATATGATTATTCTAAAACAGGAGTTCTCATCCTTGGCAATATTAGCACTTTTGGCCAAATAAATCTTGGTCATGGATAGCTGACCTGGGCATTATAGGATGATTAGCAGCACCCCTGTCCTCTACCTACCAGATGTCAGTAGCATTTCCCATACTTATGTCAATGAAAAATGTCTCCAGATATTGCCAAATGTCTCCTGATGGGAATATTGTCCATGGTTGAGAATCATTGTTCTCATGAGGGCCTATTTAACATTGTTACTTACCAATGAGAGTCTGTTATGTGTTAGGCCCTAAGAAAGCACTGGTGAGCATACGTAGACAAGGCCTCTGCTTTACAGCCCAGGGAATTGGAGTTGATGATAAAACAAACATGTCCAGTCATGCCGGCATACAGTCTATATTCAATAAGAATTTGCTTCTATGCCTTCTGATAATAAAGAAATACACCTAGCATTTATAGTATTAGTGATTTATTGAAAAGAAAAAGAATGAATTATATTTAATATAATATTTTGATACCTAATGTTACACGAAGCTTAGTATTAAATATTAATTGGGGTCCATACAATAGATGAAGAAAATTCTCTTCCAGTCTTCAAGTATTATATCAACTCCCAGGGCACTAGAGTAAGCACAAGAGTATTCATAATTCAAGGTAAAATGTGCTAAATGCCAAGAAGGTTCACAGGTAGAAAAAATGACATCTAGTGAGGGCAAAACAGGAAATGCTAAGTACAACTTCACAGTGCCTACAGAATTCTATTTCACTGAGATGCAAAATGACCATGCTCCCTTTTTCTTGTTTGGTTTAAAGCTTATCACATTACATAAATTGAAGAGAAAGTGCTTTTAATTCTTTTACCATTTCTAATCTAAAATCTTGAATTAAAGTTTATTTCAAAAAAAATTGGCTAACATGAAATAGAGAAATAGTTCACATAATTTAAAAGTGTTCTGTTTTTCTAATACCAAAGGACAATTAACAAAATGAAGTAGTGCTAGATTATATTTATAGAAAAAAATACATAGATATAGATAGTAAAGATCTCTCTATATACACATAGAAATATTTCCTTTATATATATTTATTTCCTTTTACCTTGTATCCTTTTATGGAACCTATGGAACCATCTCTCACCTATTCTCAATGCATGTGGTTTAAATGGAGCTAATCTTAACGTCTCATTTAAAAGGTTAGATATATAATCCCAGACAAGCCCATCAGACTATTCCACTGTTCTGAATTTTGTAGTGAGCTTAGAACACATAAGCCTCAAGAAGGATCTAATTAGAGTTGATCCCATGAGACTTGTTAGAAGTTTAGGGGAACATTGCTCTCTTTTTCCTGTAGTTGGAATACATATGTAGAATATTTTCTTGAGAACAAAGTCAACAGAATGAAAAGCAGAGGTAAGAGCTAAAGAAAAACAACCTTTTAATGATACATAGATGATACAGATCCTGGATTTGGCATTGAATGAATGGGTGTTAGTTCTTGAACTGTCTAGTTAAATGGAGCAATAAATTCTCATTTTTGTTTGAGTTGGGTTTTTGTATTTTGTAATTAGTTCCAATTAATAGTCTAATTACACATTCACTTAAATGGGTCATTTTTCAATATAATACAATGTTATGATTTTGATGGGACTCTAAATTTAAAAAGAAAGTTATAGTGACTAATATCTATGACATTCAGGAATTCTTTATTGAACCAAAGAACAAACTCTAATTGTGGATAAAAGGGTGAAAATTAAATAAATCAAGTAATGAATTTCTCAAACATTATAGATTACAATTAACAGAAATCCTTAAAACTCTAATCCTCAAAGATCACATACAATATACGAATTATAGATTATGGTTTGCTCCTTTTTACTGTACAGTTCAGTTAATAAATTTACTGAGCTTTTCTATATTCTGCATGGTAATGACAATGATACTTGAACTAAAATGGCCACATTTTAGATCTTTCTAGCTTTTATCATTTAAGATTCTTCACAAGAAAACGATCCTAGGCCTTTTAGAAACTGATTTATTATCCTATCTTACATGAAAATAGGTTATTCTTGCTGCAAAAGGTCTTTCAGTTGTTCCTTACATTTGAATCCTAATTAAGTCAAATAGCTTCTCCTGGTGATTGACTGCTTACAACTTTGCCACAAGTCTGCAAAATAGAATATATGCTCACTGTTTTGGAAGTATCTTCATTTCTACATGATGGTATTACATGATAAAAGTCCCAAAAGGAGCCAGAAAAAAAATGTCAAATCTTATCTTACCCTACTTAATCTATGAGTTGAATAGATTCAATCCTAATGACAACTGATCAATCATTTATGGAATTCTTTCTGTTTTCCAAGTTTTGTGTTGGGAGATATGGCAAGATAGAAAGTTAATAAAATTGTACAACACAACGTTGCAGTCTTTAAAGGTGCTAAATATTACTGGAAGAGCAGAATTTTAGAAATGATTTGCCTGATTAATTACAGTTTGTTAATGTTGTGTCTCAAAGCTAGTAACTGGTTAGCATATTAAACAGGAAAACTACCTTTCTCAATTCTAGGAATAAAAAATGAAAAATTTCTACATATTGGCACTTAAAATGTGGCAATATAATCTGGCAAATTGAAGACTATAGACTAGCACTTCTGTTTTTACTTCTTTCCTCTGTCTCTCCTTTTCTGACATCCATTCTTTAATTTCTTAATATATTCAATGCATTAATGAAACAACTAAGTATTTGCAATGTGCCAGGCACTGTGATAAGGCTCTGGAGTTATGAAAAATAATAAGCCCAAGAACGCATGTTCAAGGAGCAATAATTTGTTTTCTGGTACGACCAACACAGAGAAAAAAATTATCCTGCAAAGTGTTACAAGCTATCAGAGAGGGATATTCAAAATGTCATGTTAGCGCTAAGGAGAAAGTGGGCAATTCAAGGAAAGACAGAAATATGGGGCAGAGGAAGAAGTGCTGAGAAAAACTTTAGGCTTGAATTCACATCTTAGTCAGAACTTGAAGTCTTGAAAAATGCTCAGTGTGAGTCAGAAGTTCAGAGGTCACAGCCTGCCAGATGGATAAAATGGCATTTGAGACAGCCTTTAAAGGAGGGGTAGAATAGCGGCCTGTAGAGATAGAATAAGTGAAAATTCAGGCAAAGATATCAAAAGAGAGTCAGGAAGACAGAATCTTTATGAGGCAAAGTAAAACCTTCCATTTGGTTAGGATGAGGAATTTGAGAAGTGAACAACAGAACTTGAGACAAAGGGTGCACTGGGACCAGTCTGTGAAGGATATTCAGTGTCTTTTGAGGGACTTCTCAAGGGATATGGGCACCTACAAAAAGTCTGTAAAAAGTAGAGAAACATGTCCAGATCTGTGTTTTATATAGAACAACTTGGGAAGGAGTGAAGAAAGGGACGGAACTGGGATGGGAAGACAAACTTTCTGCCTGCTCCAGGAAAAAGTTGATGGAAGCTTGAACTGGAGTGATGGAGATGAGATAAAGAGACCCATTCAGAGGATGAGATGGTAGGAGGCTGAGACATGGGGACTAAATGAATCCAGCAGGAGTATAGAGAGCTCCAAGGTTTCTAACTTTGGCAAATAGATGAATGATTTTGCACTAACAAAAGATGGAGCACCATTAGGAAAGCACCTTTGGGGTAGGAAAAGAGAAACAATAGATTGTCTGCACACTTCTAACTTGAAGAGCACAAAATGGCTTCATATGCACACCCAGTTTTATTTGGCCTGAAAGTCCCAGTACTAACCTCCTTAGTCTCTTACCTCTTTTGCAAAAACATCTGCATGTACCACCTTAGTTCTTAGATTTCATTTCAGGTGATATCTCTCACTTATCTCAAACTTGTAATCATTTAAGTTGCTTTAGAGTAGATTTCAGAGTCCACCAACTTCGTCCAGCTCTGGCCCCATTCCCTTGCACTATCTTTCTTGCTCTTCCTCCATCCTGGAGGTAAAGCCAAGAACAAATACATTTGTCTCACACATGAAAGAACACTCTCTGGTTCCCTGAGTACCTCATCTTCTCCCCTAGGAAGTTCATTAATCATTTCTTCTGCACAGATGCAATGCTTTCCCAAATAACAGTCCTTGGTATATAATTTTCTTTATCTGGTAGCTCATGAGGGTAATACAGGAAAGAATGTCACCACCCAGAGTGATAATCCAGACATTTTCACCACTGAGAATTCCAAGCTTCATTTCTTAAAAAGCCTCATAAAGCTTTATGAGGCATTAAGTAGACTGATAGGTCAGAAGCATAAGTCTAGTTTTAACCATTTCAGGCTATAGGTCAAACATAGCCTGAAACAAACCATTTCATTATTATTTTTTTTTGTATTTTGTGCATATATATAATTTCACCACACCTATATGCCTATTTATTGGTGGGGATGGCACCCAGGGGCTAAAGGATAGTGATAAGTACCCATAACATACATACACACACATAATATATATGCTTATATGTGTGTGCTTATATATATACACACATATATATGTACTATATATATACACATATATATAGCCAGGATTATAGTGCTGGACACTACTTCCATTCTCACTACACATGCTCAGTCATTGTTTCATCCAAGTGAGTATAACGATCCGAACCTAAGCATCCAAATCACATTGGATAGTCCTTCAGTCCTTTATTTTATGTAGTGCGATATCTGTCTCTCAGTGGCTCAGCTTTCAAAATTTGAGGCAAAGTGTCACAATCCTGGAAGATTGGCTGGCCTGCAATACATTATTTAAGGAAATGAAGCTGTTTGCTTCTTAAACTTGAAAAAAATCAACCCAAGTAAAAGAAATTACCTTCCAAAAAATATTTCATAGCCCACAGTCTGAGTACATTTTTTATAACTCAGATGAAATTTATACTCTTCCCTGCCCCCAACATACTCAATGAGAAATTTAAGATTATTTGATAACCAGATAGCATTTATGGCCACCTGAAGAATATGGAAGTCCCCCTTTAAATCATTGCTCCCTATGTGAAGGCACCTCAGGTCAGAGAGGTTATTAATCCACCCAGGATTTTAAATGAATAAGAATCATGCCTCAGGTCAAAAAAATATAAAAGAAATCCTATGCTATTTTAGCTACAACCACAGAAGGGTTAGCACAGCAAGGAAAATCATTTCAGAGAATAAGTTTTCATTGCTACTCGTCTAATCAAAGTGAGAAGCAATGTGTTGGCATATTCATTATGAAATAGAGGTCAGGTTTTTATAAGTTAGACACACTGTTGTACAATACGAACCTTTGTAACATGTCTATGCTTATATTTTAAGCATCAAAATACCATTTAATTATCCGAAGTAATCAAACAACCTTATATCTTATGCCTTTTTCAGATATATTTTTTGACTGGTCTATAAAATATTTGGTTTGATCAGAAGCACAATTCCCAATGTTAATATTGTTTCTTTGGGCAATGAAATAATTTTATGATGTATATAGCCCAGGAGTTATTATTTAAAAATAAGAGAATTTCTACCTCAGAAAAAAAATTGTTTTTAAGTGAGCTATATTATTCTCCTTAGACAAATGTGTACATTTCTCATCACAGATACACATCTGAAAAATACAATGAAAATCTGCTGAAGGTGAAAAATATGTTCCACCCATCTGACTTCATATTGTTGAATAAGCAGAGCATACCAAGCCTATAAAATGGCCAAGGAGTGAAAGCAGCTACTTGAAAATATATACAGAACATAAAATAGGAAAGGGCAAAAGAAAAGTTTGCAAGGTATGTACTTAGCTACAGGTAATAAACAAATGATCAGTATCCTGTACAACAAGACAACATATTTACATATTAAATGCATTTAGATGTGACAGAAACTACTCTCTGTGGCATTACACTGTCTATATGAAAGTACAATACTACAAAACATTTCAGACCTTTTATTATGTTCATTGACACTAAAGCTGCAATTGCTTGCTCTGTCATGGGAGAATGGAGGGAGAGGCAAATGAACAGATGGGCAGAATCTCTATTCTGTGCTTTACTGGCTGCTGTTCAGCAAATGGTAGTGCGCTAATAAAGTGCTCAAAGGACTTCTGTCTCCATCTGCTCATAATAAAAATAAATGAGGCTCTGAAGCAAGCACAAGCCTTTGGAGTTCTTGTGTGGAACCCTTCAATAGTGCATGAGCAAGTAGACAGGTTGATCTAAGATGACTGCTTACCGGTTGTGATAGTTCACAATTGTGATGGCCCTTTTCTCCCATTCTCAGGTCCCTGGGCAGCACTCCCTTTTTTTCTGGTTATTTATCATGAGAAATTATCATGCTTGGACAACCTTAATGGCCTCTTAGCCCCATTGTTCCATGGCAAGTTATGAAATTAGATTAGTGCTGCTCAGTTTAGTGAGCAGAGACTTTATGATTCTCTTATGTTAGGGGAAATAAATGTTTATGAAGCTCTTCTTATAGTCCATGAGTGTACAGCAAATACCATTAACAGTGTTCATCTTGTGCCTCTGTTACAAGATTTTGATTGCAGGCTTCTTCCTGTCATGTCCCTTACCCTGGCAGAAACCAGACACACAGAGAAAGACAGTAACAGCAATTTCCTCATCATACTAGGTCAGAAATTTAGGGCAGAGGCTACAGATTTCCTTCTTCTGAGGAAAGTTTGGAATTGCCATTGTATGCATGGCACTGAGGTCTCATTAACTATTATCCAGAAAGAGGTGGAAATGAAAGTGGGGTAAAAACAATTCTCCAAAATAAAATAATGAAAGTCTCTATGGTACAATATTTTGGGCAGTTTCTGTTTCAGAGTTGCTTTTTTGAATGTTCTATCTCCAAGGGATCATCCTTGGAGGTTAATGAAGAATTGCGAAGATACTTTAACGAGGATTCAGAGACAGAAACGTCTGCTATTCAATAAGGATAATAATCCTTCAATTAGTATTTATCTCTTTCTACTACAGTGAAGTGCTATATTGGTATAAAGGAAGAATAAATGGGTAGAAGTTATAGTGAGATAGCTTTGAAGACAATATGTGAAAGAACTTTCCAATATTCGGATTTTCTCAAAGATACATGAACTGGTAAATTCTCTTTGTTAGGGGTAATCAAATACAGAGTCAATATTCACTTGGTAGAGAAGTTGTAAAGGAGTACCATCTTTTGTCGTTTCCAACACAAGATGGTCTGAATTCAATATTAAAATATGTATCCCTCTCTTTGCCCCTAACACACACACACACACACACACACACACACACACACACACACACACACACACACAAATTCACTGTAGTAGATTGATGAGCTCTTTAAAATTGGAATGTGGTAAAGATAAAGTCTGAGTTATCAGGGCCAAGCATGCTTCAGTAATTTGGAAAGGTACCTATTCCAAGTTTGGGCTCAAATTTCATTCAGAGAGCAGGAAATAAGTAGTCCACTATGACTAGAATCTAATGTAGCCCTTTTTGATCATTAATGCAGTAAGAATGTATGAAGGATCACAGTGTGTGATACATTAGGGTGGATATGGAGTATACTGATATAAACAACAAAATTCTATCACTTATGTAGCAGATGATCATCTATGATCTATCTACTTCTGTATTTGTATATCCAATTCTCTATTAACTATCTATGGTCTATGTATATATGTAGATATAGATATATAGATATATCCACAGTACCTATTTATATCTACATCTATGTACATATGACTAGAACTATAGAATCAGGGCTAGGATATACAAATACAGAGGGCTGGCTGCCTCAGTTGCTACTGGTAATCATCTTGGTACCTCAGAGAAGTCCTAATAAAGTCAAAGCTAATTCATGCAAAAGAACAGAAGTGAGAAAAGCAAAGAGAAATGGAGCATATTCCCTAATGGTACTGCACATCTAGTCTACTCTTCCTCTACATATGTAGAACAATACATTCTATTAATATTTAAAGCATTGTAAGTAATGTTTTTGGTTATGCTGACAGAGTCCTAACTGACATTATTGATAAAGTACAAAACAATTTTGGTGGCTGACTTTCATTTTTTATCATGAAGAGAAGAAACAGGAATGAAAAGAAACACTAAATAACATACACGTTTTGATATGTTTCAGTTTGCCTTTTATTGTAGGCAGGAGGGAGGGAATTAAAAAGAAATTATAGGCAAATAAATAGAAAACTGTAAAGAGTTCCAGTAAAAAGTGATAATTGGGAAGAATTTTAGCAAGAAAGAAAAAGCAACATTTTCCCCTAAGTTACTAAAAAAAGTGTTTTTTTTTTTAACATATTCTTTCTTTTTTGTTATTGTTGTCTTTTGTTGTAAGGCAAAAAGAAAGAAGATGAGATTTTTTTTAAAAAATGAGAGCGGTGTGGAGGAAGAATGAGGGAGTGTACCAGTGACCACCTGTGGACATAGATAGGAACTCTCAAAGGCCCCATGTTCTAGAATTTCCACCCAGCTTACACTCCCCTAGTCACCTGGCAATGCCCAAATCCCAGGAACTCTCAAATACTCTGGTATTAGATGCTGAGGCTAGACAGTTGTTGTTGCACAGAAGACTGTGTTTGCTCACCAACTTGACACCATGGGAACCCAGATCCATAGTATCTATGTTTCCTTATGGAGAGATAAGCAAACTCACTTGGTTTTTAAAATAAACCAATCACATTTCTTCAAACTCTGCATTTCTAACATAAAGAAATGACAACTTGTTTAATTTTCAATGGCTTTAGGGTTACCAGTGCTACTGTAGCATTCTGTTGGTATATATATAGTTTCATATACTGAGACTATTATGTATATGTATATATATATATATATGTATATATACATATTTTATGATTATAACTCATGTATGTGTGTTTTACCTTATTCTTATGATGCTTTTCAAATACAGACTAAGTTCTGTAAGGAATATAATAATTGACAAGCTATTATATACAATTATTTTTAAAGTAGAAAATAATTAAGTTGCAACTCTCTCATATCTCAGATACATGATCTTGAGCAGGTCACATAATCTTGCAAAAGATTTGAGATTCACAAAACAGAGACAATACTAACTCCCTCCAGAAATAAAAGAAGGAATGACAAGCCAAAAACTGAAGTCTGAAATATATTTTGCAGAAAAGCATATCATAGTACTTAAAAGCTCGGATTTGTAGTCAGATAAACAAAGTCATAAGGTAAAATAACTAGCAATTTATTTAATGGCCCTAGGTTAGTTTCTTCATCCCTAAAAGGAGGTTGTTAGTATTTAAGTTGTAGAATTATTGTAAAGATTCAATGAAGCAAACACTAAACATAGCCAGTATAATGTCAGTACAAAAAGCCTGATAAATGTTCACAATCACTGATGGGTTTCTCCAAGTTAAGCTCTCTTGTTCATTTCAGTTAACTTTTAAAATGCCTAAACAAAAAGTTGGAAATACTCAGAAAAATCAATCCCTGAAACACAGGAAAACAAGCTGTTTCCTACAGCTTGGAAATATGCAATTAGAAACAGCTGAGATAGCAAAGCACAGAAATTGAAAATAACTTCTTGGCAGGTTTGGCATTAGGACCTAATTATAAGTTCTCAATATGGCACCAAGGCCTGGAAAGAAGATGAGGAAAAGGAAGCCCTGCATATGCTTGATAGCCAACTTCCACATTGAAATCCTTCCACAATCCCCAAGCTGGTATTTATTATAAATAGCTAACTAGTAGTTTACAGGAAAAGTGCAATCCTTATGAAGTTTTGTGTTTTAGAGATCATCCAGCTGTGAAATATCCCACAAAGGTGACATATTGATTATTTTCCCATTATGATACCAAGTAAATAATGAAGCCTACTATTTAATGAATATTCTTTGTATTAAATGCAGATTTGTTCTCATTTTTTGTTGTGCAATGATTGAGTGTTCTACCTTGAGTCCACAGGAATGGTTTGCAATGTTAGATCATTCAGATGGAGACATATTTAGACAGGGATTTGTAATACTTCCTAACTATAGGCTTTTTCAGGAAATACCTGGCTGTAAATTCAGAACAAAATAAAAAATGTTACATTTGTGAAAATAGCTAAGAAAATGCATGTCTCATTTGCTCATTTGATGTCATTGGTAGATATTGTAGGTTAATATTTAAGAATATTGCCCTGGGACTTTAAAAGACATAAGCTAAAACCCTAGCTTTGATTTGCACTTGCTCAGTAAACCTAGGCAAGTTATCTAACCTCTGAATTTTTCTCATTTGGGAAAAGTGGATAATAAATCTCATATCATAAGGTTGTTCTGAATATTAATTTACATGACATAGCCATGCATTCAGCAAGATACTGGCATAGAAAAATCATTTAATAAATTATTATTATGATTCTTATTACCTCTCTCAAAGAAAAACATGTTTAATCAGGAATATAGTCCTTTTCAAATTTGGAATATATATATAAAAAATTAGGACCATAAGACTATTTTCCTCCTTTACTATTTCATAACACGTTATATATTTGAATTACCTGAATGAATTTGAAGGTGAATGTCTACCTTTAGGTCAGTGTAAAATAAATGGGCAAACATTGGAAATTAAGCATATCAGTGGACAGTAAGAGATCTGAAAGGCTAAGTGTAGGAGAAGAGCCCAGATAGAACAGACTGTCCATCTCACTTTTACATAAATGGAATTGAGAGATGACAACTAGAGATGGTATAAGGGCAATGTGTACAGGACAAAACTACTACTGTAAGATAGAATGGCTTCTTGCTTTTAATTCAGAGCCTGCTCCTAAGCAGAGAAGGCATTTCCTTTTACTCTAGCAAAAAAAACAAAAAAACAAAAAAACAAAAAACAAACAACAACAACAACAACAACAAAAACACCCTTTCTCTCTTAAAGGAGAAATGACCATTAATCTACTAGGGGAACTATGAAGAGCACAGGCAACAATTTCTAAGGATCCTGCCTGGTTTGAAGATAAAGAAGACCTACCTAAAAAAGTTTTATCTAGAAAAATTAATCCATAGTGAATAAAAAAATTTGAATGAATAGTATAAATTAATCCAACTTCAATACACAGTAAAGGAAACCCTATATCATTATTCCTATAAACATGCCCTTTTATAAGAAATTTAGACATTGTAATTTGGGTTGTATGTGACTGAGAGATGATTCATAGTGAAACTGTTAGATACATGTGGAACCAATATGATCAAATTCATTTCAGGCAATAAAAGAATGGCAAATATACTTTGGGATTCTACATTCTTAGCCATTGTGGCCTGCAGCTTTGAGAGGGCAGTTTAATACCTATGTCCACCCACATACTACACTGGGAATCTGGAGGTCCTGAGTACTGAGAAAGAGCTTTGCAATATAGAGATCTGGAGAGACTTAGCCTCAGGTCTTTGGGCTATTCCAAGCTGTTCTTTATAAATACTTGATATTGTTCTATAGATTAATGCTAGTTTGAGTACAGTTCCACCAATCACTTATTACTGGTCTTTGATATGAAGAAATTCCAGTTGATAAAACAAGTTAACTGCATCACCAAGCACATTACTTAGTTCAACTGGCATTTTTCCTGATAAAAGAAGAAGTGCATTAATTTTTAATTTGACACAAGTTCTTTATCTGGTGGTAGACTAGTAGCATTTTGGGGAACAGCACCTTGCATAGCAAAGTATTAGATTATTTAGCCAAAAATCAGAGAAGAAAGTAAAGTAGATTAAGGAAAAATATTCCACGTAGTAATTAATGAAGATTTCAGGAATGTTACAAACCAAACAGTATGAGATAAACAAGTCTAACCAGTGAGTTCTTTTTACCCTCAAGAAAGCAAGAAGAATCTGCACTGGGAGCTCAAACATGGAAATTATATTCTGATCATTTACTACATGACAGATACTATGCTAGGCAATATGCTTGTATCCTTTGTTTTGGAAAATCACCATTAGCCTCCAAAGGAATTAGGGATCCTGAAATTGCATTTTGGAAAATGCTGGCTAACATATTATATTTTAGATACACCTGAGTTTTTTTTCAAATAAACTGAATTACACCACCCTACACCCTCTTTTTTGTTCTATCTCTTTCCTGTTCAAACATTCAAGCTCATGCAATTAATTTGTTCATCAAAATTTTATGGAGCAATGACTCTCCACCAAGTTTATTATATGTTGAGTAGTATATATAAAAATGGATAACTAGTTATTACTAGTCTCAATAACTCAAAATTTAGTAGGCAATATCCACGTATGAAAGACAAGTGAGTTTGAAAACCAGTCCCTTTGAAAATGTAATTGACCTTCACCATGTGGAGCTTATTGAATGCACTTTTATATCTGATTCCTATATTAGTCAGAACACTTTAATTGTAAATAGAGACATGTTTATGCACAAAGGAAATGTATTAATTTATAAAATTTATTGGCCATTGTTAGTTTATTCTTAGTTAAGGCAGGATCTGTGGGTGCAAACAAAGTCTTCAAAGCAATTACTTCCTCTTCACACTTCTTATTTCTAACTGGCTTCCTTTCCCAACAGGCTTTGTCCAACTGCTAAAATGGCTGCTGCCTCTCTCAGATGAATATCCTCTCAGCTGAGAAACTCAACAACAAAGACACTCATAAAGAGTAAATGAGATATCACAGATTTAATTAAATATTGCTTTTATTATTTCTATAAAGTAATTATATATAAAAAAATGTACCACTATATATTCTTAGATATTTCATGTGCTGTAAAATTTTATTGTTGACACTATGCCTATTAATATTCAAGGAATTTATGTTAAATGATTACTGATCTAGCCCAGTCTTCTCCATTTACAGGTAATTAAAGCTCAAAGGAATAGCTGTATTCTTTGATTATTAAGACACTATTTTTAACACCTTTAGCATCTAGGAAATTTTGCTTTACAATGCTGTGCCATGGTCAGTTAGTGTTTTATAGTGAGATAAAATTCACCAAATATCTTGCCCAAGGTCCTAATAACAGTTAAGTGACAGAGCCTGAGGCAATAACATGAGATTTGCGAGTTTCATCCACTGCTTTTTCCACTTTGCTGCTGTGGTGAGCAATGCCATTTGAGAAATGCTTATTGCCAGAAGCCAGGTACTTGCTAAAAGCTTATGCTGACAGGGTATTACCTACCCTACAAGGCCTGCAACCCCGTGCCTGAGGCTTAACAGGTATCAGTATATTTTTTGTTCTTTGAGATTTTAGGGGAGTTGAGTTTTCAAAAGAATGGCAACTGACAACCAGTGTGCCTATTTTAAAGCTTAAGATGTATACTAATGCCTTCCACTGGCTACCACCTTGTGTTCTTCTGGTTCATTACTTATGGAAACCAGTGCATTTTCTTCTCTAGAAATGATTAACTACTTAAGTCTAATGCTGTTTTGTTCTGTTCTGTTGATTGTCGGTATAATCTATTGTACCTTTTGACAAGTTTTCAAGAGAGTTTCAGTTTGGGTATTATACGTCCAAATGGATCCAATCAATATCTAAATTGCTGAAGTGACAAGTGAACACAGAAACTTATTTGTGAATAAACATGATAATTAATGACAATCAATGGGACACTTCAGTCAAGTAAATCTTAAGAGTATAGCTTTTACTAATAAGCATTTGTCAAACTGTATTGCTCAGCAAAACTAGCTTGCTTTAGGGAGTTATTAGCAACCCAGTTATAAAAAAACCATTGTCAAGAGAGCAAACATGAAATAGAGCTTCTCATGAATGCAAGGAAGTGGTGCCTGCTTCAAAGGCACAACTATAGAATTACTGACAGAGCCATTAATATAGGCCTATTCTTCATGTATAACACTCATCAGTTCAGACAAAAAATAATAATCCTTTGCCTTATTCTTTTCTATCACCAAAACCAATCTAAATACCAGCCTTACAGGTTTTATAATATACATTTTTATAGCCCACAGGATTTAGAATTATGAACATATAATGCTTTGAAATAAGGATAGTGCTGAAACAAACGGCATGTGATAAAATGAATGTGTTCTAATTGGATTTAATTAGAAATCAGCAACACACTGAAGTAAAATTGTCTATGATTTACTTAAATTTTTTTCCATAATGTGAGATAATTATATATTTTTTAAAGTCACTGATTTTGTTTCTAATGGATGTGCACCATAAGAACAAATTCCAGCATTTTGATCAAAGTCCTTTTTTAAAAAAGTGTTTTCAGATTTATGATAGCTTTTTCCAGTATTTTTCCAATACTCTTTAAGGATACTTTAAAGAACAATTTGTTTTTCACATCTTTAATATTAGCACAGAATTTTAAATTTGAATATTCGATTTAGTAAAATGCATCTCAACTAATGTTAGACATCAGGAAATAACTCCCTGAGTCCAAATGTACTTTTCAAATTTCTTACAAAGTCAAAGCAGTTGACTAACAATTACTATCCTAATTATTCAAAGGCAATAAAGATTTTATTTTAGTTCCATTTCTATCTCTCCAAGAGTTAGAATTTTTTCATACAAAATGGTCATTTAGTTATTAAGTGGTCCTATATATACAACAACTATATTCTCAAGACCAAAACTTGGAACACGAATTCTGTCCACAAGATAAAATGTTGGCTAGGGGTCAGACCAATTACATGCAAAATATTTTTGCAGGCTCACAATAACACATAGAAGAGGATGATAATGTTGCCCTGTTTAGAAATAAAGCTCAGTAAAGACAAGTAACCTATTAAAAAAAAAAAAAAACTAAAAAGCAGAATGAGCTAAATTTATAGCATTTTCTATAGGCCATTATAAAGTTCAAGGGAGAAAAACACTTTCTTGAAAAGATTCTAAATCCTTCAAGCAGTAAGAAAAAAGGGTCTTTTGTTAATCAATGTCACCAGAATAAATTTTAAGTAAATAAGCAAATAAATAAGCAAATAAATAAATAATAAATAAATAAATAAGGGATAAAAGGAAAAAAAGGTCAAAATAGCCTTTATCAATATCAGTATTAATGAAACCATTGCTGGAGAAGCTTGTCTATATTCACAAGCAAATGACCTCCTCTTAAAATATAAAAAAAATGAATTACCTACAGGCAGCTTATTCACAACAAAACGGAAAGAAGAGGTTAGCAATACATGCCCAATTTGGCCTTTCAATCACCATGTAGATATACATCTTTCTAAGGCCTCTAGGATATACTACAAGAGAGGGCAAAGGAAAGCTAGAAGTTTTACATTAATGGGTTGGATATGTCACAGGAATGAGGAAGAAGCATTCTAAGCATTCTGCAAAGCTATTACACACATTTTCCTACATAATCCTCACCAAAACTCTATGAGGTACTACTCATATATCATTTACAAATTTGAAAAATGATATTTAGAAAGGTTAGATAATTTGCTGCCCATTATACTGCTGGTAAATAATGAAGCTTGACTTTCAATTGTTATTAAAAGTAGTATCTAAAATCTGAGAATTTAAGGAATGACTGTCACTAGCATCCAAGGAGGCATCCATCTATTCACATACTATATTCTGTATGTTTTTTAATGTAATCATTACTATAGATTCTATAGAGATAGAAATACAAATAAATTCCCCCATATTTGAATTTTTATCTCATGGGTACTAACATTTGTTGTGGGGATACTCAGCAGAACAAATTGTATTATATGTACTAGCAAAAAGAGAAATGACAGCAGACCCTATGGCCAGTTTCTCTCTTTCAGTGAGCTGACAGACAAGTTAAAGAAGTCATGTGGAACAGAAAGAACATGGTTTCAAATCTGTCAGTAACTAAAAGATTTTTAAATAAAAATTTTTGTTTCAGTAAAGTATGTAAAATTTGAAAATAAAGGAAAAAGATGACTGCCCATTTTTTTAATGTCATACTGGAGGACTGCCCATGAGGAAGAGCATAATATGCACCCCAAAATATGCCACTTTGGCATACTGGTTATTTCAAAAAAGTTTCTTAAGAAACAGCTGGTGCAAGAAGGATTCTCTGATCCCCCATGAAAACTGAAAATAAATCTCCCATGTGAAAAGTACTCTCCCTGTACTGGGAAGGTAGAAGGCATTCTTATCACCAGAAATAGGGAATTAAGGGTTTAGAAGGCTGTATAAACAAACTTTGTTACTTATTCACTAATTTATTACCCCAAACCCAAAACCCTTTGTCTGGTCAATTCCTCACAAACTTATTGTTTTCTTGTCTAAAAGGTTTAAAATCTGCCTACTTTAGTCATTTTTTTTTTTCAGTCTTATACTTTTATGGGGCTCCTGTATATGTAAAATTAAATTTGTTTTCTCCTGTTAATCTGTCTTATGTAAATTTAATTATTAGACCAGCCAAAGAACCTACAAGGGAGGAAGGGAAGCCTTCTGCCCTTACACACAGCAGATCTGCAAAAGGGTTAGCTCTTCTTTTGGCTTCTAATTGCCAAATTGGATTTTCAACTGCAGATCATATTCTGAAAAGTAGATTTGAGTTCATAGAAGGTCAACATATTGAAAAAATTTTTATCAAAAAGAAAAGAATCTTTGTTTAGTAGAAATGACTCCTAAAATATATTAGCCTTGGCCTACAATCTTGTAGGACATTAACTAGTTTCTTATCTATTTTTATAATCTTATTTTAACACTCTATCTTTCATTGATTTTATTTACCTTGGTCTCTTGATTCCTACTTTGAACTAGCTTTATCATCCTACTGGTTCTCTTATTAACAAGTGTTCAAAAAATCTTTAACAGCTACTTATAACTGTATGAGAGACATGCATTTTAACTTTTGAAAATTATACATTGACATTATTTAACTTTCTGAGTCTCAGTTTCTTCATTTGTAAAGTAGAAATAAAAAGAACTTCTTCAGATGATCTGGGATTATTAAATGAGAGGAGCCCCTTAACCTCTTGCAGGTGCCCATTAATTTTAATACAATACAAATTATAATATTAACAGCAATGATTATAATTGTGGTTGTCATTGTTATTATTGCTTTTGTTATTTTTCCAGTGCAGATTATGAACCAATCTATCAAAAATGTGTATACGTATAGTTTGAATAAATAAATCTTTGCTAAGATTTTGTTGAGTAAAAAAGAAGAGATTGAACTTTAAATCTATGATAGTTAAGGCAGGGCATCTCAAGGGATCTATAACAAAAGATGATTTAAAAAAAATCTACTCCATGTTTGGTAATTTTATAAAATACAATAAAAATAAATTACTAGGAATGTGAAATAAAAACAAAAATATACAAATACATGCTCCATTTTAAAAATTATTATATTATTAGAAATAAAACAACTGAGAGTTTGCGATACATCTATAAACATTCGCTCTCAATTTCTTAACTTCTCTTGCTGTAGACCAGTAACTTGGGGACTAACACTGGTTCACAGACTACACGAGTAGAAATGGTGTATGATTCACCAGATGACAATAAATAGTATCCCCTAAGGAAGAAATGACCAGCTATATAACATTACCCTCTGTCTGCAGCAGACACTAACTCAATATGCCAGCAACATTGTACTGTTTCTGAACTTCGATATTGGCACAGCCACTTTGGAAGCCTATGATAAATAAAAATTAGCTCATATATCAGCAGCAACATATTCTTTAGGTTGAAACTACAAAGTCAGAGTAAAACGGAAGATGGTTTACATACGTGAGAGCAAAGATAAATGAATGGTGTTGCCCTATAAGGTCCTTCAGGTCTGAATGGCAGTACACCTGTTTCTCCTGGAGAATTAAGCCTTGAAGACCACAAATTCCTGCCAGACTAATGTTAAAATGTTTCCTGTTTTATATTCTCCTTTAAACTTTGAATTTCAAAAGGAGATTAATCTGAAGCCAATTTCTATTTGCATTGCTTTCTTTGTCATGCAAATGTAATGCTGGCCTACTTTACCTTTTCTTAATTAGGGGTAGAAGAGCAAACTTTTCATTTATCCTAACGCTACCAGCTTGTTTTCACTTTTTTCTTCTTTCTTAGGAAAATTTTTCTCCTTTCTGCAGAGTTTTAACTATAATAGTTACCAGCCTTTAAACAAACTGCAATTGTATAATGGGTTTTTGAAAAGAACAAAGGGTTTGCTCCTAGGCCAGAAAGGTCACTTAGAATCCTAACAGTGTTAAGGATGGGAAATTTTCAAGTGAGCCAAATAGCTGTCAGCTACAGGGAAGAAATATCTTTAGATACCTGAAGTTGTCCTATTTGCGTGGGTGTGGTTTTAGGAGATGTATTATATAAGATGACCAATGTCTGCTTCTGTAATTGGCTTACTTGTTAACCAGAGTGTGGTACTAGGTGATGTATTGTGCTAATGGTCAGCTTCTGCTTCTGTAATCAGCTTGCTTGTTTAATGTAGTTTTAGGCTTTACAAACTGCCTCTTTTAGGAATGTAAGGGTGAAGACTTCCCAGTACATCAGTAACAAGGAGGTGATACTTCTAGGCACCACAGCCCCCAGGAGGAGGCACAACATTCCAAGATACAGATAACAAGACTATCTGCGAGGCTATGTTTGATCTAACAATTCCCCGGATACATTTATCTTTGTGAAGGACATTAATGGCAAACTTCTGCTTTTTGTAACTTTCTTACTTTCTTTGTTCTAGGATGTAGTCAGAGGCTTCATAAACTGCCTCAAACAAAGACCCAGGCACTGATCTCCTCTAGCCCTGCTTGGTAGAGAGTCAGTCCCTGGATGGCTAATAAAGACTTATAATTAACCTCAATTGGCTCCATGGGTCTTAGATTCAGTCACGCCACAACAACAGGAAGCTCTTTGGCCAACGCAATGAGCCAGACCTTCAGCTGGCCTCTATTGTCTGTTTGAATTCGCCAAATAAAAGCAAGACTGAACATCCAAATAAAAGCAAGACTGAACATCATATTCTGTGATTAGAAGACTCTCAATTCTGTTAACTTTTTTTCTTCTAGAGAGCAAATAAAGAAGACCCAGGTCTTTTAGAGCTAATGTTAGAAACTAAGTATCATAAGTTATAACCAAGACCATTTTTATTACATTAGAGAAGAAAAATGTATGGTATTTTCTTTTCTTGGAAAGCACTCATTGATAAAAAGCAAGAACAACTTCCTTGTACTGAATTAAAATTGATTCTCAAATACTTCAATTTTTGCTAATTGATTGTATATGTGACCTCCACAATTAGCCATAAACAATTTAATTCCTCTAGATGTAAATTCCATTTCTAAGTACACTGTCCTCTATCATTAAGTTATTTTTTGCCTTAGATAAACATTTACTTCTCTAGGTCTCTTTACTAATAACAGAATTGTGATTCAAAACAATCTTGACAGGTCTGCCTACATAACACTAGAAGTAAAAGAGACGGAGTTTAAGTAGGAACAATGTAAATTCTTAGGATAGCGTACCACAAACAAAATCTGTTCAAGTGTAGGACAGGAAATACATCTTAAATTTTCCTTCTGAATGTTCATTTATTATAGACAATAAATGACATAGTAGATCATAGCTACTTTCAAATACTTAAACATCTTTTTCAGAATAGATTTTAGCTCAGATACAAGGAAGTTTTATTTTGTTTTGTTTTTGTTTTTTTAAAAAGTATTTAAACTGTTGGATTTTAGAGCTGAAAAAATCTTACAGGTCATTTAGTCTTTCCAACTTTCAGGCTATTTATAAAATAATGTTAAAAAAAAACTCAAATAATTAATTGAGTAAATTTGAAGATGTAATTGTCTTTATTGAGCAATTCATGAATCAGGAAGTATCCCACCCAGCAAATCAAGAGAAGCCCTGAGAAGATATGCAGTATGAGAAGCTTTCATAGTGAGAAATTGGGCAGGATTGGGCAAGACAAGAACGTTATTAGCAAAGAAAAAAAATAAAAAGAATTGTTTCAGGCAAGATTCCTTCTCTTAGTGGAAGTGATGTGAAGAGGTAGTATAGGCAGATTTCTTTAGCTTTTTTGGGAGAATAGAGAGAGCCCACATGACAGATTATCTGACTGGTACTGACCAGAAAATATCAGACTGACCCACTAAGATTACATTTCTGAGAAAATTGAAACTGCAATTAAGTTAGGTATTAAATTTAGGTTAGGTGCCATGTGTTTTAGCACAAGTGACTCCATTTTGGACCTGTGGTTTCTCTTTAAAAATAGAAAAACCTGAAATTGAGAACTTTAAATTTCAAGTAAATATTTTGACAAGGACTAGGTTGAAGTAAGAGCTTTGAGGTGTCACTAGAGACCACTGCTCTTGATAATATGCCTTTATTACTTTGAATTTGGTCATTCAGGAAGTTTTAGAAAGACCTAAATATACTTAGTCTGGATTTCTTCGATCTTATCTGCTCAACAGAGAAGGTAAAACATAAAGGAAGTTGAGTGACTCTGCTTTCCTTCTGATTTCTGTTATAATTTTACCATCTGCCCCAAACAATAGGTCTCTTTCTTTCTTCTAAGGTCTACTTGGTTTAAACCATAATTAAGACTTTATTTTTGCTGTTACACACCCTTCACTTCTATGTTTATAAAGTACTTTTCTATCTTGTAACCAATTATATCTCCAGGTTAAGCAGACCATTTTATAAAAATAGCCCCATTTTATAAAAGAACCATAACACATTATCACAGGCAGCTGTGCAGATTACATTTATTCATTACATTAATTCAAGTTCATTACCCTTTTCATTTATCAGGCTAGCAAATTATAAGTCCTTGAGCCAAATGCAGCCTATAGTCTATTGCCCAGTGAACTAAGAATAGTTTTTACGTTTTTAAAAGTTATATAGAAAACTACATAATAGGCTCAATTTTGCATCTTAACCAACAAAGTCAAAAATATTTACTATTGTGGCCTTTAAGCAAATGTTTATGAATGCTCTGCTCTATAACATAAACTCTAGAAGAGAAGGATCTTCAAAATAAATACCGATGACAATTTAAGAAATATGGTTTAGCATTAAGTTTTGAAAGAGGACATCTCAGAAAAATAAAGTAGAAAAGTAGATAAGACATTAAAAATCAAAGGCTGAACAAACTACACACAGCACACACACACACACACACACACACACGAAAAGATTAAAAAACCTAAAATGTGTTTAAAGAGAAAACCACAGGCCCCAAATGGTATCATTTGTCCTAAAGCCCATGAATGATATCAAACATAGATTTAATACCTGACCTAAGTGCTGTTTCAACCTCTCCTAGAAACATACTCTTAAAACAACTAGTCTGTAATTTTCTGATCAATACCAATGAGGGCCCTCTCCATCCCCCACAGAAATAAGAGGCAATTTGCATGATAAAGACAAACAAGTCCTAGCCTTTCTCTTCTCCCTCCAAGAAAGATACACTGGTCTAAAAATAATTTTTCCTTTTCTTTTGTTAATGACTCCCTTGCCCCACCATCCTCTTATAAAAACCTTCCTTTCTGTATAGCACCTCAGGGTGCCCTTGTTGCTAAATGATGGATGCTGCCCAATTCATAAATTGTTTAATAAAACCAATTAGATCTTCAAATTTATTCAGTTGGCTTTTGTTTTTTAACAAGTAGAAAAGAAGATTTTGCTCTTTAAAATTTTTAAGTATTTGTTTCATCAGTTATCGTTCTAAATTTAGGTTGCAAATTTCTTGAGGAAAAACGGAGTATCTTTGAGTTTAAATTTTATATGATCCTCAGCCTGTTAGTTCTCAATAAAATTTCATTTGCATTTGAAAGGGACAGGATAGGCTTGAGAGGCTCTTCTGAGCCAGAGGCCATATGTCCAACTCCCACCCAAAACAGCCATTTGATTGACGTGAGGGAACAGGACAGGAGACTTGGTGAATGCAGGCAATGATGCAGGTCATGAGGAATAGCCAGCAATTCCTCACCAAGTTAAAAAAAAAAAAAACAGCCCCAAAATCTAATACCGTGGCTTTACGTGGGCTTATACTTAATTAAGGTAGTTGGGAATCTTCTTTCTCTTTCTCTGTATCCTCTTAGAGATGAGCCCTGCAAATCACTTTGTTTCAGATAAGAGATCAGAGGCAGTTATCAGTCTTGGTTAATTCAGGTCAACTCTATCACAGTGGCTTTCCTCCCTTCTGCCCTGAATCCCTCTCCCTGCAAGTATGGCCTCAGTCTCATGGTCATGGACTATCACGGTGGCTCAGGTATAACACACACAAAAAAACATGTAAAGGCTGGAAAAGGCACATAACATGCATTCCTTCCTGATGCTTCTCTTTAAGAGTGAAGAATGCTTTCCTGGACTCAGGTGGATGTTGTGATAGTCTCTTTAGCATTTGTCTTCTTCAGTTTGGCTTCAGCAGCTGCTTTTCTGTCACTCCTGGGACTAAAATCTGAAAGCCTCAGAATATGACCAGGAGTAAATGGCCAGATCATGAAGTGATGGAAACACAAAAGATGGTAATTGTCTATCTGGTAAGTGGGTAAGCTTTAAAAAAGCCAATCTGCAAATAACCTAATGAGAGAAATTATTAGGAACGATACCTAAAAATAAAAGGCCAAAGTGAGAGGAAACAAGTATTTGAGATCTAAAAGAACTGCAATTCTGGGAAGCACTGATTCAGATGGTAACCTAAATAGTGTTCTGATTATGGGGTGAAGGTAAAGGGTTTTTCTGAGAAAGGGAAGGGGAATAATTACATGAATGTAAGAAAGGAATTTCTATTGGTGTTAGTGAGCCAAGGAAGAAAATGCTATAGGTGCAAATAAGCTAATGTATTCTTTAGCTATATATGGTGGTGATAATTCTAAAGAAATGTCTTTAATTTTCAGTCAGGAGGTCTGCTTTCCTGTTCTTTACAGTTATTTAGAAGATGATGCTGCCCTGGCCCAGGCAAAAGGTTATTTTTTCCAGTTCAAACATTCCAAAGTTTTCAGGAGTGAGGCATACAAGACAATTCCTTGGAATGGCAGTTCCAATTCCATTTTAAAGTGGTTGCACTTACGGTATTTTTCACAGGAATTTATTATTCTCTTGGGTGAACCCAGACTAAACACAAACCTATAGAGTTTAGTATAAAGCTAATAAAAATAATCAAGTAAAACACATTACCAAATATCCACTCCTAATTCCTTTTAACATCTGCTTTAATATGTAATTGATGTTCACTTATTCATTAAGGTATTTAACAATTACTAAGCATGTGCTCTCCTTCAGGTATCAACTAAGCTAGAAACTAAAATACAATAGTGACTAGGGAAGTTATTCATTCATTTTTTTTCAACCAATAAATATAAGTACTTATTATGTGTCAGGCACTGTTCTAGGTACTGGGCATACTGCAACGAATGAAACAAACTAAAATATCTGCCCTCCTGATGTTAGGTAGTTAGTCGGGCATGAGCGACAGGAGCCAAGGCCCAGCTCTGTAACCAAAGAAACTTCCCTCGAACACCTTCCTTAAGGATCTCCCAGAAATACCTGTCTTTTAGGGTTATAAGTTACCCCAAATCCTAGAGTATGAAGGCCATAAAAGCTGCTAGCTAAACCAGCTAACACCATATGTGCAGAAAGTACTGCCCCTAACTTCAGCCTCATTATACCATCATTATAATATCATGACTATGCCTCGAAGTTCATGAATCTAATTATAATGGACTGAATTCTTGGTAAGCACAGGCACAGTAGGCAAAATGTTATGTAGCAGCCAACTGTCAGTCAAGGTGACCTCAAATAGGGATCATCTTGGCCCTCCCATCACTCATCAGGGCCCAAATATAAACAGACCTTCCCGTTTCTGAATTTTACAGCCTTCCTGGCTAGAAACCCACCCCTCCTTTTGGGGTGTACTATCTTATCTCTTCACCTCCTGAATTCCACAGGGCTGTAGCCTTCCTTAGTACAGCCCTTCTCTTACTAAAATGTACTTTCAATAAATCTTTCTTTTTCTGAATCTCAATGACCTGTAATTCTTTGCTGTGTTGGCGAGGAAGAACCGAGGGATAACAACACAGAACACTACTGTCCACTACCCACCTCTTCCTCCTCCTCCCTCATGATGCTGGGGCAACGCTGGATTTCACATCACCCCAGCAGTGATGATGAGACAATGATCACAAGTAACTTTGGAACCAGACTACAAGTATTTTTTTTCTAATTTAATTAAAACCAATTGGAGAGTATAACAATATTATTAAATTTAAATTTACTAGTCTCTCCTAAGTATAATTCTAGATTTGGATTCCACGTAAAAGATAGTCAACTTCCCTCTGCCCCCCCCCAAAAAAAATCTCAAGGATAACTTTTTCCAGACCACTCATTGTTCTTCCATTTTCAAATAAGCAATACTCTTTACAGGCACATACATGCCTTGTGCATAAAAATATGTGTCTATGAGCAGTGCATTTTGTGCCCCTTCAGGCAGAAACAATCTATTTCTCTGCATGTTCTTCATCTGTCAAGTAGGAGACAAAAAATAAGAAGTCTTGCAAAAATACCAAATCAGCAAGTTTTCTAAATCTGCTAGAGGCAAGACCTAGTTCAGTGCCGTCCAGAGACTACTTAAGCAGTTAAAATGGATGGTATTCAGGGTCCTTTTCTATATTGAAAGTATGATTCATGTTGTGATTCTAAAATTTTTCATACCACATAATATTATTCTCTATTTTTGAGATAAAGATTATCTATTAGATTGCTTTCAGCCAAAAGTAAGAGAAGATTCACCTAAAAATATCTTAACAAATAAGAAAATTTATTTCAGATAAGGGATCAGAAGCAGTTATCGGTGTTGGTTAATTCAGTAGGTCAACTATAACTCAGTGGCTTTCCCACTTTCTGTCTGAATCCCTCTCCCTGCAAGTATGGTCTCAGTCTCATGGTCACGAGCTATCACAGCGGCTCAGATATAACACAAAAAACATGTAAAGGCTGGAAAAGTCATACAGAATGTGTTCCTTCCTGACGTTCCTCTTTAAAAGCAAAGAATGATTTACTGGAACCCATATCTCTCCTTTCATTTTGGTCAGAAGTATATCATATGTCTATTTTTAAGCAAGTCACTGGTAGAGGAATGGAATTACCAGGACTGATTTAGAGCATAAATGATATTTAGTCCTTAGGCCTCTAATTCCTGGAAAACAGACACTGGGAAGCTTTCCAGGTATTAGCAACAAAGTGGGAAGATTAGTTGCTGGGTGGGCAACAGTGTCTTAATTTGAATAGCATGCATTCCTAAAAAAATAGGTATAGATGCTAACTAGAAAATTCTTTTTAAGATTACTGGCTCTCAGAATTGGCAGCATCAATAATGAAATCTGGGGGGAGGTAGGGAGTTGAAAAGAAATACTGAGGCTGGGACCCTTTAGCAGAGATTTTGATTCAATAGCACTTGAGCAGACTAAACAGAATTTTTAAAAGCTTCCAGGTTTTTCAACATGAGCAAAGCTGGAGAAATGTTGATCTAAAGCAATGCTTCTCAAACTTTAATGTGCACACAAATCACCTGAGGATATGGTTAATTATCTGCAGATCTATTGTTGTAGCATTTTTAAACACCTCTTGGTGATGCTAATACTGCAGGCCTATGGACCACACTTTGAATTGCAAGGCCATAATATCATGAGTTCCTATAGCCATGATTCCATCATAGTAATTACCATAGTGCATGTAATTTTGCTGGAATATGGTTGATTTCTCACCTGGCCCTCAGCTTCTTCCAAAAAACTAGAAAACTTCCCAGAATAGATATTTTTAAACTATTCATTAAATTCACATTGTTCAATATTATAGACAGCCTATTCCTGAGCAGTGGTGTATGACAGATGGACCACATCAGAAAATGTAACTTTGAGGTTCACAGATGAGAAATTCTAGAATAGCCATATTAGTTGATTCCATTTGCCCATGAGCCTTTGGTAGGCAGCAACTGGTTGAGTTTAGAAGCTGTGATTTTAGGCCAACCTAAAATTTCCCATACAGATCTTAGCTTAGAAGACAAGCTGCCAAAAGTGATTAGGTGAGAGGTAGCAGTTAAAGCTAAATCTGGATACACACAGCTGTCTCTTCTCCCTCAGGCACTTTTGCAGGGGATAATTTTTTTTAATTTTAATTTTTGTGTTTGAAGGCATGGCATTAGCCTACATGAAACCCAGGATGGACAATGAAAAGCTATTTTACATCAGGATGCCCATGATCATTCTCATATAGCTCAAAAGAGCAAGGCTGGGGTTTTAAGCATAGGAATCAGCTCCTTTTTGCACAAAAGCATAAAATTGCAGTCTACAGCACACAGAGAAACCAAGGAGAATATAGCCTTTAGAGATACCTGAGAGTGTCAATGAATTATTCTCCTATACTACAAACAATAATTATCCAAAGAAGTTGGATCCTTGCTGCTTGCCTTTTTCTTGCTCATAGCAATGTAGTATGTAGGACAGGACATTCATATAACTCATTCTCACAGGAGTGTCAAAGAATACGATGCTGTCCTAATATGTAATTTTGCCACCTGCACAGTAGACTGTTCCTGAACAGTGCCCGACTGACATAAACAAATCTTGAAGTGGGCTGTGTGCAGAAATGCGTAAACATTTGAATGTACAAGTGTCTTCAGTTCCACATTTGTCATTCCAAGCTTTATTTGTCTTGGTCACTAGAGACATCTTTTCTCTGAAAAGAAGCTTCATTCTCAAATTCCGTGGCTTAAAAAAGCTTGGATACTGAGTAAAAGTGAAATGACAATTAAACCACAAAAATATATTTATTTTTAATGATGAAATAAATCTTTCTGATGAACTGAGTTCATCAGCTTGGCTCCTGGAAAACTGGTAAACCCAGTCTTTTTTATACAGCCAAAGTGATTATCTCTGGCTCTGCATCAGTCCTTTGCTCATTTTGTTGTCTTTCCCTGGAATGCATTTCATCCACCTACATCCTACATGGAATAGTGATAAACAAAGGTCAAGGGGCAGTAATACAGACTAGAAAGAAATACAGTGTCTAAGCTAGCCAGAGAAGCCATATAATGAGCTGGAGCCATCCTTTCTGGGTTTAAATCCAAGTTTTGAGCCATTATAGCTGTGTTGCTTAAACTTTTTATGACTCAATTTCCCCATAGTTAAAATTTGCTTGGTAATTTGTACAATACTGTATATGTATTAAATGCTTTAATACACTCAAAGTTTTTAAAGAATGCCTGGTATATAAAAAATAGTATATATGCATTGTACTTTTATATCATAATATTTACTTCAGTGTAGTGGGATTTAGCAGTTTATTTTTCTCTCTTCTCGAAATATTTTTTGTTATTTCCAATTTTTAAAAAATATTACTTTTATAGTATAAAAATTTATACACTAAAAATGTTTTTACCTTGTTTCACTTAGCTACTGCTACTTAACACACCCCCGTAATTGAGTGACTTCAAATAAAGACCATCTATTATCATAGTTTATGAATATGCTAATTGATCTTAGCTAGGCTCACTCATGCATCTCTGGGTTGGCTGTGGGTTCTCTTCTAGGCTAGGCTTGGTTGTGGGGCATCTTTGCTCCATACCTCTCTTACTCTCTTCTGGGAACAGTGAAATAGCAGTTCTCATCATGGCAATGGCAGAAGCACAAGAGAGCAAACAGAAACATTCAAGGTCTTTTTGAAGCCTAGCCTCAGAAATGGCACAACATTCACCTCATGCTATCGGCCCACACAAGCCACAGGCTGAAATCGGAATCGAGGTTTAAGAATGTCCACCCTGCCTTTTATGTGAGAGAAAGTGTAAGGACACAGCAAAAGTGACGGACTGTATACATGAAGGAGAGAAAAAATGTGATGGAGACCACTATTTTCTAGGCCCTGTTTAAGTATTAGTTTTTGTTTTTTACTGCCTTATTGTGGTGACTGGAGTCATGATATCTATAAGATATGTGACTTCAAAGGTCAACTCTGCAATTTACTGTGTCACTTTAGAAAGTCACTTCACCTCTCTGAATCTTGGTTTCCTATTGGTTAGGTAGAGATAAAAATAGTGCTAGCTTGATTAAGTTTTTAATAATTAAATGAGGCAATCAATGTAAAGCTCTTAGTAAGTACTGGGCTAAGTACTATGAGTACATGGTAAGCATTCAAATGTCTGTCAATAGTGTTAGCATGGTTTAACATCACCATCTTCCATAAAAGCTGTCATAAGCTTCCTAAACCGAAGTGATCTCTTCCTCTGATGTCCTTTACTCCCATAGTCACCTTTCCTGGTCATTTGACGTGCATCATATATAGCTTGGCGTTGTTATGGACCTTCTTATCGGACTATGAACTTCCAGACAGACAGGATCACGATTTATGTATCTTTGCATACTGTAGCACATTCTTACATCATTATCACAATCAGATGCCAAGAGTAGCTTGTTTTTACAGTGCTTTTTTAGCCCACAAAGTGTTTTCTAATTTAATTCTCTCAGTGTGAGATAGCAGGGACAGACTTTATCCCCATTTTATAAAGGAGGAAACTGATGCTTAGAGACTTTGAGACTTGTCCAGGATCACATGCTATGGGACATAAATCTCATTCAATTTTATATCTTTGTCTTCTACCTAGTTAACTTTCACTGCATGTACGTATGTATTGATGGGGAAAATAAGGTTAAGGTAAAATTCGATAACTAAAAAAAAAAAAAAAATCAATACAAGAGAGAGCACCATAAAATCTAAGGTGAGAGTTATTCTGATTCAATTTTTTCTAGCAATATGTTGAAAAAAAAAAAAGGACAAGAAATGTTAAATTTTATTTTGGGTTTCTACTGCTTTTTTTTCTACTTTCTGTGAAATTATATAATTTATATGAATTTGTATAAAAGACAAAGTGATGGTTATGTTTCTAAATGCCATATTTTTCACTGAACTCAGGATAAAAAAGCAAGACATTTTTAAAATGTTCTTTAAATTATAGATGTTGTGTTTTTAAAGTACACAATCATTTAACTGAAGGAAGGGAGAAAGGAGAGAGAACAGAAAGCTTAAACTCTACATCTGAAATGTCAGTACCTCATCTAGAGTAGTTATTTCTTATCCTTAATCTCATGATTTAAAAGGCTTTACTCTCCAAAAAGTGAATGACACTCCTTTGGGGGTCTCCCTCTAGAATTTGCTTCATGTTTACCACAAATGTATTCACTCTAAACTGTGGCCAAGCACATATGTGTCCAATTACTTGTTCATAGATTAATAGCAATTTCTCTGAAATATATACCCATTTCCTCAATAATATTTTCATTTATATTTGGGATATATTGTTGAAGCTTAAAGAAGCCAAAACATCAAGATTTAAAAATCACTAAAAAGGTTACTAGTATTTATAAATTTTAGCATAACAAAGGATCACTCTAAAAATTAATAAAAATGTAATAAAATATTCTGTATAAATGTATTTTTATGTTGAAGGGCCTCTTCACTGGAACAATGTCTATACAGCTTAAATAAATTAGCAAGTTAAATATTTATCCCCGTCACACGTACTCCAAACGCTGATAAAACATACATTTAACCCCAGAATTCCAAAGAGAGAGAGAGATCTTTACCCTGTATAGCTAATATTCTAATTTATATAATAATACCTATCCTTTTAGATTATGATTGATTCTTACACCCAAGCAAAAGATTGTTTCCCTTTTCAAAGAATTCTACTCAACTGGATTAGAGGAGCATACCAGAAAATTACTAAAACAAAACAAAACAAAACAAAAACCCAAAACATATAAATGTTAAAAACTAAACTCTAAAATCTCAATCAAAGTCACTTGCTCAGTATGTTAGATGATCCTGGCTTACAACCAACCAGTTTTTTTTCTACCAAGTTACCCTAGTACAGGTCTTTCCCCTGCACCAGTGACTCCCAACCTCTAAGCCACAAACCCATGGTGATTTACAGAATTAGGGCAAGTAGTTCATGAATCTACTTGCCTTATCATGTAAGATCTCTCAGAAAAATAAGTTGTATACTTTGTTTACATAAATGTAATTCTTATAATAATTAATGAAAATTTTCTTTTAAAATGAATAAGTATAATCAAAAGGTACCTACGAAATTACTTGATATTAAAAAATGATGTGATAGTCCAAAACTTTGGATGGTAACTATCATCGGCCCCACTACCTTCCTCTAATCAACTTCTGATCTATTGAGAATAGGGTTAGAGTAATGGCCCTAACATTATTGAATCAGTTGTGTCCTATATTTCACAACCAACTAATTTTATTCTTTACTTATATTTTCCTCTATCTTTTACAACAAAGATTTGGTTTTCTTTTTCTCCCACAAAGAAGCAGTAGGAACTTGCTATTTACCACATTATCCCAGTGATGTCTTGAAATTTTAATGAATGGCCTAAGGGACAATGAAATTTCATAACATCCTACATTCATCTTCAAAATCACTTTTCACTTATATAGTTTTTAATAATCAAAACTTGCCAATTTTCACGTGATACTCGCATTAGTTACAGAACAGAAATATGTCTTTCTCTCTTTAAAATTTTATTGAGCATTCATCGTTTTATAGTATGCTCATATTTTTTCAGACTTCTGAAATTTATTATGCTCTAAGTACATATAAAGCAATTTTTTCTTAACATGTTTGTCAAAAGATTTTGTAAATCTATATAACAGATAGGACTTTTATCAAAGCAAAAATTAACATTTCTCCAAAACCCACCAAAAACAAAGAATTTCTCTTGAAATTCATACATAAGGAAGACCATAAACTCACAGATTTTATGGAGATACCTAATAGTAGTAACAATCAAAATAATAGTAACCGTCATTTATTGAGTAGTTACTATAGTATCTCAAATACTATGCTAATTATTAAAGTCATTATCTCATCTAATGCTCACGAGTATGGTAAGGTTAATATCATTACCCCTGTGGTGGTTAGCTAATTTTATGTATCACCTGGGCCAGGCTATGGTGCCCAGATGTTGATCAAACACCAATCTAGATATTGTGCCAAATCTAGATGTATTTGTTTAGATGTGATTAACATTTAAATCAGTAGACTTTGAGTAGAGTAGATTACTCTCAATAATGTTGGGTAGACATATCCAATCAGCTGAAGTCCTTAAGGAAAAATAACTGAGGTCCTTGAAGAAGAGAGAATTCTGTCTCTGTCTTCAGAATGGAACTGCAATACTACCTTTTCCCTGGGTCGCCAGCCTAGCAGCCTGCCCTTCAAATTTCAAATTTGTCTGCCCCCACAATTATGAGTCAACTCTTTAATCATCCTCTCTCTCTCACATACGCACATGCGCACTTGCGCGTGCGCGCATACACACACACACACACACACACACACACACACACACACACACACACACACACACCATACACATATTACTGGTTCTGATGCTCTGGAAAACCCAGATTAATCCAACCCCATCTTGTATGTGAGTGAACTAAGTCTCCATGGATAAGAAACTTGTCAAGTACACACAACCAGGGAGCAGCAGAGCCAAGATTTGAAAACACAGATCTCCTCCACAGTCTGTTACATTGTGCTGCCTCCCAGCACAGACCCAATCCCAAATGACTATAAAGTCCTTGCAACTCTCATTATTCCACTAAAGCTGAATAAACTGGGGGAGAACTAGGGTTCCTCAAAATAGAAATAATTTAAAATTTATAATCATAAGTGTTGAAATTTTCTTTGGAGCTTAGTCTTAATTTATCACTTAATCACAGCTTGGCTTTCAATAAAACAGGTCTCTTGGTGTCAGTTTATTCACCTCTCAAATGAAGAGCATAAGATGTCACCAAGATGGCAACATAAGTCATTCCTAACTTCAGTCCTCCTTATAAAAAGGCCAGTTAGCATCTATCCATAGAGTGGACGGCATTGTAAAATTCCCAGAGACCTGGGGATGAGACCAAAGCACTGCCCTGGACAAAAGAGACTGAAAAGAACTGCATTGGATGGGTAAAAGGAAGGGCTACGTTTTGACTGCATTGTATCGCCTCCAGGCTGGCACATTGCTGTACCAATAAGTCCTCCCAAAGCCGATAGTTTCTTCAGCGAGAAAAAGAGAAGCCAAGGTAGACATCCAATTTTCTAAGAATTACAAGATACTCCTTAGGAGACCACTTAGGTCTCACCTTACAGAAATCATTGGAGGAATCTGCAGAGCTCCACTACTGGGATTCAGACAGAGATGAAGAGGGATAGGACTTACAACAACCGGTACTCAGATCTTGGTGAACCTGTCCCTGCTTGCACTGGAGCCTGAGCAGAGATCCTAACTAGCAGCTCTGTCTATCTGTAAAGCTCAGTTGATGGCTGCATCTATTCAGGAAGCTCTACTGATAATTATGCCTGATTTTGATCTCCAGGCAACAGACTGGTGGGGCCTTACCAGCTGTGGAGTCCATTCTGTGGCCCCACAAAGCAGTTGAAAGAATTCACAGTCCTGCCCAATTGCTAAGCATATTCTCCAGTCCCACCTCTTAGGAAGTATAGCTACAGATGCCAGACAGCTAACAAAGCACATCCTACCTCCAATCTGGGTAGAGAGCCAAACCAGCAGCCTTGCCCAACTATTGATTGAGCTTAGCCTCTGACCCCCAAAAACCAGAGAGCCGAAACAGTGGCCTATACGATCATGAAGGCCTGTCTGCAGGATACAAGGATATTTCAATGTAAATCAATAAGTGTAAATCATCATATTAATAGAATAAAAGACAAAATCATATGATCATCTCAATAGATGCAGAAAAGCATTTGAAAAAAATTCAATTTTATTTTCTTATAAAAACTCAGTAATTTAAATATAGAAAGAACAAAATTCAGCATAATAAATGCCATATATGACAAACACACAACTAACATCATACTCAACACTGAAAATTTGGAAGCTTTCCCTCTAAGATCACAAACATGACAAGGGCGCCCACTCTCATCACCTGTATTTAATAAAATACTAGATGTATTCATCAGAGCATTCAGGCAAGAAAAAGAAATAAAAGGCACCCAAATTGGAAAAAGAAGTAAAATTGTCTCTGCAGATCTTATATATAAGAAACCCTAAAGACTCCACCAAAAATCTTAAAGACTACACCAGAAAACTGTTAGAACTAATCAATGTATAAAATAAAGTTGCAGGATACAAAATCAACATACAGAAATGAGATGCATTTATATACATGAACAACAAAATATCTGAAAAATATAAAGAAAACAAACCCATTCACAACAGCATCAAAAACAAACAAAAAATATAGAAATAAATTTAATCAAGAGGTGAAAGATTTATACACCAAAAACTATAAAACATTGAGAAAAGAAACTGACAAAGACACAAATAAATGTTTGTGGATTGGAAGAATTAATATTGTTAAAATGTCCATACCATCCAAAGCAATCAATAGATTCAAGTGCATCCCTATCAAAATTCCAACGGCATTTCTCACAGAAATAGAAAAAACAATCCTAAAATTCTTATGAAATTATAAAAGACCTTGAAGAGCCAAAGTAATCTTGAGAAAGAACAAAGGTGGTGACATCACATTTTCTTATTTCAAACTACATTACAAAACTTTAGCAATTCAAACAGCATTGTTTTGTTGGTAATGGCATAAAAACAAACACATAGACTGATGGAACAGAACAGAGAGCCCAAAGATAAGCCTATGCTTATATGGTAAACTAATATTTGACAAGAAAGCCAAAATTACTCAGTGGGTAAATGATAATCTTTTCAAAAAATGGTGTTGAGTAAATTAGATATTCATACGCAAAACAACAAAAAAATGGACTCTCATCTTACACTATTCACAAAAATTAACTCAAAGTAAGTTAAAGACAAATATGAGACCTGACACCACAAACAGAACAAAATACAAGAAAAAAGCTCCTTGACATTGATTTTGCAATGATTTTTTAGATATAACACCAAAAGTACAAGGAACAAAAGGAAGAATGACTGGCACTATATCAAACTTAATACAATGGAATATTGCTCAGCCATAAGAAAAGACAAAACACTGCAAGTTGCAACAACATGATGAATATTGAGATTATTATGCTAAGTGAAATAAGTCAGTAAAAAAAAAGTTGAGAACCATATGATTTCACTCACATGTGGAGTGTAAAATTAAAGGTAACAAATAAACAAGACAAAAAAAAAAAGATCTCGTACACACAGACAACAGTTAAGTGGCTATCAGAGGGAAAGGAGGAAGGGAGGGAAGTAGATAAGGGTAAAGGGGGGTCAAATATATGATGACAAAAGGAAATTTGACTTTGGGTGGTGAACATAAAATGCAATATGCAGATGATGTATTATTGAATTGTACATTTGAAACCTATTTAATCTTATTAACCAATGTTACCTCAATAAATTTAATAATAAAAATAAATAAAAATGAAAAGCTTCTGCAGAGCAAAAGGAAAAATCAATAAAAGACAAGCTGCAGAACAGGAGAAAATATTTGCAATCTATATATCTGTAGGAGGTTAATTATCTATCTATCTATCTATCTATCTATCTATCATCTATCGATCTATCTAAATAATTCAATTAAAATGAATTATAGCTAAATATTATAAATATAAATATATATTTACATATATATATATAATTGAATTAAAAAATGAGCAAAGGACCTGAAAAGACATTTTTCCAAAGAAGGCATACAAATGCCCAACAGGTACATGAAAAAAATGCTCAATATCAACATCATTAATAATCAGGACATGCAAGTCAAAACCACAAGATATCACCTCACACTTATTAGAACTGCTATTATCAAAAAGACAAGAGATAACAAGTGCTGATGAGAATGTGGAGAAACAGGAACCCTTGCTCACTGTTGGTGGGAATTGGTGCAGACACTATGAAAAACAGTATAGAGATTACTCAAAAAATTATAAGTAGAACTACCATATGCTCCAGCAATCCCACTTTTGGGTGTATCCAAAAAAGATGGAATCACTATATCAAAGAGCTATTTGCAACCTCATGTTCATTGCAGCATTATTCACAATATCCAAAACATAGAAATGACCTTATTGTCAACAAATAAACAGATAAAGATGTCATAGACACATACACACAAACACACACACAATGGACATTATTCAGCCAAGGGAAAAAAGTAAATTCTGCCATTTGTGGCAACATTGATGGACCTTTAGGGCATTATGCTAAGTGAAAAAGTCCAATAATAGAAGACAAATTCGGGATATTACCTATATGTGGAATCTAAAAACATTAAAGTCATAGAAACAGAGAGTAGAATAGTGCTTGCCTGGGATGGAGGTGGGAGTGGGAGGATGTGTGAAAGTGGTCAAAGGGTATAAACTTTCAGTTATAAAATGAATAAGTTCTGGAAATCTAAGGAACAATGTGATGACTATAGTTAATGATACTGGATTTTATACCTGAAAGTTGCTAAGAGACTAGATCTTAAATGTTCTAAACACACACACACACACACACTCTATGTGAGGTGATAGATGTGTTAACTATCCTTGTTGTGGTAATCCTTTCATAATATATTTGTGTATCAAGTCATCAATTTGTACACCTTAAATTTACATAATGTTATATGGCAATTATATCTCAATAACTAAAAAAAAAAAAAAAAAGAGGACAATGGGTCTCAACCCAGAAAGGTCATAAACAAGACTGGGACTGGGAAAACCTGGAACACCTATGTTCCTATTTTACAGGATCAGTGTCCAACTGTGTTTCATTTAAGTATTTTCAGAGCTTTTGACTCTACAACAGTTCATAAATCCAGTTTTTTATATAAAAAAGGAAAAACTTTTATTATGGAAAAATGAAATCTATGTGATTCAAGCTATAATTTGCCAATAGTCATTCTTTTCTACAATAAAATCTCCAGGATCTATATAAGACAAGCTAGCTATTCAGATGAGAGCTCACATAGATCATCTTGCCAGAGGAATAAATCTGGACACTTCGGAAAAGTCTTTTTTCTTCTAAAAGTTATAAGAGGAGTAAGTCTATAGGCCAAAATAATGCCTAGAAAATATTTTTAGTGCTCTATGCTTCAACATCATTGAGTTACATAAGACTGGGCTGATTTTTACTTCACTATGTGGATGTCTTCTGCTAATATTTGCTAATCATTTTATGAATTTTAGATCAGAGGGAAAAAAAGCAGAAATATAAACTAAACCAGTAATTTCCAAATTTTTCATGTCATATATGCCTCTTTCATTATATAGATATAGCCAATTTAATGTAGCTTATAATATAAAATAAAAGTGATCTTTTTAACTATCTTCATGTATCACAGATGTTCTTCAAGGACTTTCTGAGTATGATAACAAAGGATGTATTTTCAGTATGTTCACTATAAAAAGTTATAAAATGTTAAAAAGTTATTCTTTTTCACTGTAATAAATAAATTTTTAAAATTAGGGGTGGTGAACACACAATGCAATAAACATATGACATATTATTGAATTATACACTTGAAACCTATATAATTTTATTAACCAATGTCACCCCAATAATTTTAATAAAAAATTATTTTTCTTGCCAAAGAAGATGTACTTATGTGAGATGAACAATAATGAAAGGGTCAATGATGCAATGAAGCATTTGCCCTACCATCCATCAAATAATCAGATGGATGTACTTTCCTTAAAATAATTAGTTAATAAATTGCTCTAATTAAACTTTTGTATTTATGTTGTAAACAAACCTTCTTGGCAGAGAAGTGACTACTGTCCAAATGATGGAGTCTTCATTTTTAAAAAAAATACTTTCCAAAATTTAAAAGCAGAAAAAGGAAAGAGCAAAGTTCATAATCATTTAATATTGTCTAAACCTAATTATATTGAAAGTTCTATTGTCACTTAATAAATGATATAACTTTCATATCTCTCAAAGCATCAATGGATATAAAGATATTCTACACATATTTTAGGCTCAGAAAAACAAAGAAAGAAAGATGATTTGTGAATAACAGAGAGCTGTTTCTTTAGTGTTTTTATTAGAAGTAAAGGGAAAAGAAATCTTTTATCTCCTAGGCATATTTTTCCAAATCCATAAGGGGAAAATATTTTAATAGCAAATATCTTTTACAAAGGCCCCTTGCAGCAATGTATTTTGGTTGTGTTGATTTTTTTAGTATATGAGCAAATGTGAAAATGTTATACATAAAACTCTGTGATTTTTGAATGAATAATTTTTTGTAGTTGTACTATAAAGTAATTGCTATAATAAAATTTCATAGAAAGTTAGGTTACATATCATAACATGAGAGCTATTTTCCCATTTTATTTAATTGTACAAGAAAATATTTTTCTTCAGGGTTAGCAATGACTTTCTTTTATTTTATCTCCACTTGTCAATTTCTGAATCTATAAATATATTAAAGAAAAAATCTCTTGCAGAGAACACAGCTCTGTTAAAATATATATCATTACTTTCACTACTGCTACTAATAATAATAATAGAAGGTGAAAAGGATTAAGAAGTAGAAATTGCCAATTTTAAAAATAGTCATGGGGATCAAAGTACAGCATATGGAATATAGTCAATAATATTGTAATAACTACATATGATGTCAGAAGGATACTAGATTTATCAGAGTGATCACTTTGTAAGGTATAATTACTATGTTGTACACCTAAAATTAATATAATATTTTATGTCAACTGTAATCAAAAAATAAATTGACTCTTTTTTAAAAAAGTGAGATTGAACCAAAAAAAAAATAATAGAAGTTAAGTTTTATTGAGTGTTAAGCACTAGGAAATATTTAAAATGCCACACATAGATTAGTATTCGCAAGAGCTCTATGAGGTAGTTTCTTTTTGATTACTAGACTTTATTTTTTAAAACAGTTTTAGATTTACACTCCTACAGTTTTCCTTATTATTAACATCCTGCATTAGTGTGGTACATTTGTTATATTTAATGGACCAACTTTGGTACATTGTTATTAGCTAAAGTACATACTTTATACGAAGGCTCACTCTGTATTATGCTGTTTTACAACTTTTGACAAATGTGTAATGTGTATATGTAGCATAAAAGAACTATACAAAATAGTTATATTGACTTAAAAATCCCCTATGTTTCACCCGTTCATCTGCCCTCCCCCAACTTCTGGTAATTAGTGACTTTTTTACTGTTTTTATAGTTTTGCCTTTCCCAGATGTTACACTGTTGGAATCATATTGTATGTAGCCTTTTCGGACATTTTTTTTTTTCTTAACTATTCATTTAAGGTTTCTTAATGTCTTTTTGTCACTTGATATTTTGTTTACTTTTTATCCAACATCCATTAAAATGGATAATACATTTTCTTATATATTCATCTATTAAGCAGCATGTTGGTTATTTGCAGGTTTTGGTGATTATGAATAGAACTGCTATAAGCATTTATGTTCAAGTTTTGGTATAGATAGAAAATTTCACCATAATTGGATAAATAGGAGGAGTGTGACTACTGTATTATTTGGTAAGATTACGTTTATCTTTTTAAGAAACTGCCAAACTGTCTTTCAGAGTGGCTGTAACATTTTGTCTTTTACCAGCAATGAACGTTCATGTTGGCAAACCAGTGACATTTGTAAAACAAAACTGAAGTATAATTTTGTTTGTTCTGCATTCTTACCATCTTGGTAATGTCAGTTTTTTGTTCTGGGGGTGGGGATTTTTAGACATTTTAATAGTTAAGTAGCAATAGCAGCAGCTCATTGTTTTCCTTTGAAATCCCCTAATAATATATGATTTATCCATATGTTCATATGCTTATTTGCTACCCATATAACCTATTTGATGTGGTATCTTTAAAGATCTTTCTTAATTAGGTTGTGTATTTCCTTATTGTTGAGTTTTAAGTGTTTTTTGTATATTTTGGATATAAGTATTTTACTAGACATGTGTTTTACAAATATCTTCTTCAAGTCTGTAGCCATTTTTTTTTCATTTTCCCTTAACATTGTCTTTTGCACAGAAGTTTTTAACATTAATAAATTTTAATTTATCAATTTGTCAACTTATCAATTTTTACTTTCATTTATAATGCTTTGTTGTACCTAAAAACTCAATACCAAAGCTAAAGTCATCTAGATTTTCCCCTGTTATCTTCTTGAAGTTTTATAGCTTTATATTTCACATTTAGATCCATAGTACATTTTAGTTAATTTTTGTGGAAGGCATAAGGATTGTATCTAGATTCATATTATTTTTTTGCGTGTGGATGTCCAATTATTACAGCACAATTTGTTGAAAAACTATCTCCATTCAATTTTCTTTGCTCCTTTGTCAAATATATATTGACTATACATGTGTGGGTCTATGTTTGGGCTCTCCATTTTATTCCATTTGTCTGTTCTTTTACCAATATGATGCTGTTCTGACTACTGTGGCTTTGTAGTAAGATGAAGCTGAGTAGTATCAGGCTTCTAATTTACTTTATTTTAGTATTATGTTTGGTATTCTGGGTCTTTTACCTTTCCATTACACTTATGAATCCATTTTTCATTATCTACAAAATAATTTTGTAAATTTTGATAGGAATTGTATAGAATCTATAGATTAAGTTGGGCAGAAATGACATGTTAATGATAGTCTTCTTATTTTTGAGCATGAAGTATCTCCCCATTTATTTAGATCATTGAGTTTTTTCATTAGAGCTTTGAAATTTTCCTCATATAGATCTTATATATATTTTGTTATATTTATATCTAAGCATTTTACTTTTTTCAGTGCTAAGGCAAATGGTACTGTTTTAAATTTCTAATTCCAATTATTCATTGCCAGTATATAAAAATGCAGTTCACTTTTATGTATTAATCATATATCCTGAAATGATTTTAAATTACTTATTAATTCCAGGAGGGATTTTGGGTTATTTTTTTATGCATTTCTACATCTGTAAACCAAGACTGTTTTATTTCCTCTTTCTCAATCTGTATATAACCATTAATTCATTTTGCCTTATTGTACTAGCTAGTACTTACAGTATGATGTTGAATTGGAGTAATGAGAGGGGACAAATTTGCCTTGTTCCTGATCTTAGGGGAAAAACATCCAGTTTTCACCATTAACTATAATGTTAGCTGTAGCATTTTTCCAGATTTTCTTCCTCAAGTTGAGGGAATTCCTGTTTATTCCTAATTTGCTGAGAGGTTTTTTTTTTTTTAGAATCATAAATCGATGTTAGATTTTATCAAATTCTTTTTATGCATCATTTGACATGATTTCTCTATTTTAGCCTGTTGATATGATGGATTATATTAATTGATTTTCAAATATTGAACCAGTTTTGTAGACAAAGCATAAATCTTTCTTGCTGGTGGTGTATAATTATTTTACATATTTTTGGATTAGATTTGCTAATAATTTTTGAACTTTTCCATTTCCGTTCATGAAAGAAATTCATGTGGCGTTTTCCTTGCTTGTACTGTCGATATAGTTTTGGTAATAGGGCAATGCTGGCCTCATAGAATGAGTTTGGAATTGTTCCCTCTATTTCTGTATTCTGAATGAGAATTTTAAAAGTTGGTATATTTCTTCTTTACATTTTTGGTAGAATTCGCCAGTGAAACTGGCTGCGCCAAGTGTTTTGTTTTTTGTTTTTTTTGAGGAGTAGAGGGAGTTAATAATTATTGATTCAGTGTCTTTAAATAGATATAGGCCTCTTAAAAATATCTACTTTTCTTTGTATACGTTTTGATAGTTTTCTTCTTTCAAGGAATTGGTCATTGCATATATGTTATTATATTTGTGGGCACAGAGTTGTTCATAATATTCCTTTATTGTCTGTCTAATATCAGTTGGTATAGTAATGATGACTTCTTTTACATTTCTAATATTAGTAATGTATGTGTGCTCTCTTCCTCTCTCTCTCACTGCTAGCATGGTATATATTTTTCTATCCCTTCACTTTTAATCTACCTGTGTCTGTATATTAAAATGGATTTTTTCTAGACAACATTTTTTTTATTCTTTTACCCACTTCGACATTCTCTGTATTCTAATCTGTGTATTTACCCCATTCATAAACTTATTATTGATATGGTTGAGTAATATTTACCATGCTTTGTAACATTTTGCTATTCATTAAACTACTTTTTGTGCTGTTGTTTAATAAATATTTCTTTTTTTTTATCTTCTCTGTTTTTCATTGAACATTTTCTATGATTCCATATTCCCTCCTCTGTTAGGGAATCATTTACATCTTAAAAAAACATTTAGTGATTGACCTAGATTTTGTAATATACATTTAAAACTAATCTAAGTCCACTTTTAAATCAGACTATATCACTTCATAGATAATACAGGTATCTTATAACATACTTTTTCCAATTTCTCTCTCCCAGCCCTTATGACACTGCTGTCATTTATTTTATTTATATGGATGCTGTAATCATCCAATATATAGATGCTATTTTTATCATTTTCTATTAGACCAATTAATAATATGAAAATAAAAGATAATTTTGCCATTATTTATTCTTTCTCTAATGTTTACCTTTTCTTTATGTAGGTCTGAGTCTTTGACCTATGTAACTATCTTTTTTTCTCTTTTTTCTTTTTTTCTACTGGCAACAAATTCCCTTGATTTTTATTAGTCTGTCCTCATTTAGTTATGAATATAATTTCACTGAACACAGAATTCCAGTTTGTTTATATTTTTCTCTCAATGCTAAATATTTCATTTCACTGGATTGTTTCTGGTGAGTTCAATGGAATTATTATCCTTGTTATTTTATAGGTAAGAAATAGTTTTCTTGTTATTTCTTTCAAAATTTTCTGACACCTTACAATATGAATATGATATGCCTAAATGTGTATTATTTTGGTATTTATCCTGCTTAGTATTTTCTGAGCTTTGTAGATTGGATTGTGGTTTGGTGTCTGTCATTAATTTTCCATAATCTCAGCCATTTTTACTTCTGATATTTCTTTTGTTCCTTTCTGTTTCTTCTTGCATTTTATTATGTATCCATTACTTTAATTGTCTCATGGTTCTTGGATATTTTATTTTATATGTTCCATTCAATTTTCTCTTTGTATTTTAGTTTGGAGAGTTTATATTGACATATTTTCAAGCCCACTGATTCTTTTCTTGGCCATGTCCAGTCTATTATGATTCGACCAAAAACATTCTTCATTTATGTTACAGAGTTTTTGATTTCTAGAATTTCTTTTTCATACTTTCTTGGAGCTTTCATCTTTTTCTGTTTACATTATTCACCTGTTCTTGTATTGTTACATTTTCTGTTAGAGCCCTTAAGAAATTAATTATAGTTATTTTGAGATTACTACCTCATTAATTCCAAAATCTACTTCATTAATCTGCTTCTGGAGCTTGCTTTATCTCTTCAGACCCTACTATTATTATTTTGCCTGTTACGCATTTAATTGTTTGTTGAAAGCTGGGCATAATGTACCAAGTAATAGCAACTAAAGTAACCAGGCATTTTGTCTGAGGTTTTATTCTAACCTGGCTAGCAGGAATTGGGCTATGTTTCAAGTTTGCTATAGCTGTAGGTGACATTGCTTTAGTTTTCTCTAATTTTTTAAATTTTTTTCTCTTTTTTTGAGTGTCATAAGAAATCCTTTTTAGATCAAATCCTGTTTAAATAAAAGCTGTATCTTGCAGCTCATTGTAATGTTGTAATTTACTGTTATCAATGCCCTATTGATATATCGATCGATTGTAACGAATTTGGGAGCAGAAGCATTTTATTATCTTACAATTAATTTCAGTGTCTTAATACATCTGAGTCCTTGACCTATGATCTTCAGAAGCATCTGCCTTTAAATTTCTTCCATTAAATGAAACAGGAAGGATAGAAGGGGTTGAAGTTGTCTAATTGCCCTTCCCCTGGTAAAGTGGTTTTCCCTGGAGGACAGCCTTTTGTTATAGAATCCACGATGCAGTATTTCAAAATGTTTACTTGTACTCTGCCTCTGTTCAAAACAACAGTTCTTTCCCCCTCCCATCTTCACTGTGAGAAGCCAATATAATTCTATGAAATTGTGCCCAAAGCTCCAAAACTGGGCCCCCAGGAGTTTTAATCTCTCAAGGTAGTCTGCACTCAGGCTCTAGTGATTGTCAATTTCCATTTCAGTTTTCCTACCAACTCCTCACTCTGATGTTTTCTTTCTTAAATAAGCTTATATTGGCTGTGATTTTCTGTATTCACCTCTCTCTTCAGATATCAAGGTGGTGGTTTGCCCTGTGATCTCAATTCTTTGATGGAGCTGAGAAAAGTCATTGGTTTTCAGTTTGTTTAGCTTTTTACTTGTAAAAGTGGGAGTGATGACTTCTGAGTGCTTTATATTATGGAGCTGAAAAATGCAAGTTTGAGTAGATTCTGTTTTTATCCCTTATTTTCAGGTAAAGAAACAGCAACAAGGGTGTTCAAACTTGCCCAAGATATATACTAAGTGAAGGACTTAGTATTCAATCTTATGTAGTCTTATTTGAAAGATCATTCCCTTAACCATGATACTGAGTTGCTTTCCTTATAAAAAGAAAAGCATTAGATTCATGCCAAATTATGCTATGGTCAACTTGTTACATTGGGAACTAAATTTCCTGAGATCACTTTCTCCAGTATGGTTTCAAGTTAGACAGAGCCAGAAGAGAAGTTGCACAGGATTCAATTACACTGTGAAGGCTGTAGTCCTATAAGAGATTTGCAGAATTGCCAGCAGGTTCCACCTTGTCCTTTCCCATTAACAGTGTAGCTCCCCTTGCTGCGCTGGCCCTGCTCCCCACTGGAGAGACTGTAGGCACAAAAAGTCAGCAGCCTTTTATAGACTTCAAAACAATCCTCTTTCATGGTCCTTCTCTAACAGATGGACATGAATAGCTTACAAATTTCCCTGCAAGTTCTGATTTGTTCCGGTGCTCCAAGGCTGGATAGTGATTTGTTTCTGATACTTTACTCCTGCTTTTGAGCCTTTGAACCACCTACAATAATGTAAGATCAGTTTTCTAATAAGTTTTTTATTCCTTAACATTCATTATAGCTTTGCTTTTCTGAATGAAAAGTAACCAATTTATGCATTGGTTCAAAAAGATGTTCTATGGTCAAGAAACTTAAAGAACGGGAACCTGGAATTATCTGTTTGATCTCATTAAAGATTTTAAGGCATGAATGATCCCATTGCTAGTACAAAAGAAGATCCTGGTAGATCGTGGCATGAAGTGACAAAATATTTATATCATTACCTGAAATCAATTGTTTAAAAAAGGCAAAGTACTTGTTGCCATAGAAAATTTTAGTGACAAATAAAGATTATAATGGGGTTAACTGTATGTTTCTAAGTGTTTCGCTAAAGTTAGGGGAAAAAGATGAGGTTAGAGTTTTATATCCCCAGCTCAGGGAACTAAAATTAAATCTATGATTACCCTAAAATAATACTTATCTAGTGTAGGTTTGGGGGCAAAATTTCTAAAAGCCAAACCAAAGTCTAATCTTGCAGATAGTTAAATTACAGTGCACCTTGAATTCACAACCTCATGGAGAATCTTTTGTTAAAGTTAGTGTAATGAATAAAAAGGAGTAGGGCCTTAAAAATTTGAAATGAGAACATTGAGCAGATTCTGATGAAGCCGAGAACCTTGGGCCACAAAATTTGATCTATTATTTTTTGCCAGCAGAAGTAGCCCTCCCACCACTGTCTGAGGAGGTTAGTTTTTCTTTCCCTGAATAATGTGTAGTGGACTCCCGAAATAGGTAGTTATACTGTGGGGGATGGTTGATCCTTTCAAAGTTTTACTGTCCCTACCCCAAACACACAACCTCTCATGGAGTCTAGACCTATAATCATACTCAACTCCTAGAAGACCCCAGGGGATCAACAACAACTTCTGACTCTTAACTAGGTTTCACATGTTCCAAAAGAATTGCAAGATTTTGCCAATTTATAGCAACATAAACCTGGAGAATATATATAATGACATCTAAGGAAGTTATGTTAGGAAGGAAAGAATATAATACTTGACTAAAACATATTTATTAGTATCAGTGCACTCTGAAGAGATTTCATATTCAATGTGATGTGTCACCTTGAGTGGCTAAGAGTAGCTTTTTATGAAGTTGTCTGCAGGTAGCCTACACTGAATGAAATGGAAATAACGGAACTTCTTTAAGTATCCCATGACTTACAGAGATTGAAATGCTAAGGATTTATTGTGCAAGACTTTCTTATCAAGCCTCTAATTATGTCCCTCAGGAAGGAGAGTGCAGAGATGCTCCCTTTACTTAGGGAGTTGAGATTTACATTGGTAAGGGGAGCACCAGCACCCTGTGGTGGCTATTTCCTGTAGACCAGAGATGACAGTAACTGCTGCCATAATTTCAATGGAAAGAGAGGGTGGCATGGTCCAAATGCTGACATTTAGCTTCCCCAGACAAGGTGATCATGGTTAACCATATTGGACAAGAGAGCTCAAGCCTTAACAAGAGTGATTTGACTCACAGAGATCTCCAGCATTGGTTAAGTGACCAATGGTAGCCCTTGGATTGAAATAGATCAGCCAACACTCAGCCTCTACTTACTGAGAAAAATGTTCAGGTGACAATGGCTTGGCAGTGAAGATTATCTATACATATAAGGCTCCTTCATGTTCAAATCAGCATGCCAGCACACAGGTTCATCAAAAACTTTACTGGTTTCACCTGTATCCTTGGTCGTCCTTCTTTAACAGACTTTCTCTCTTCTCTGCCACACAATCTGCATATACAAAAGATTTCTTTTCCCTTTGTTCACATAGAAATGCTTTGTCTCCCTAGATTTTAATTCTTATAGATTTATTTGAGCACACAGCTCTTTGTTGTCTTTAAATAAAAGTGTGCATTTTGTTTCATCCAGTAATTTCATTTTTCAGGAAGGTTAAAGGTCTCTATCAACCTTCTCTACTCTAACTAGAAGAAGAGCTTCTATTGATTAATTCTTGGATTATGGGATTTTTCAAGAAATTCATAGATGATTTTTACGGTTATATAGAAATATAAAGTATACCAAGAATGGCCAAAGAAATCTTAAAAAACAAAGATAACCTGGGATGATATTTAGAATTTCTGATTATTTTTACTATTTCCAAAGGCCAAAAGATGCTTTTGTGTCATGGTGTGAAATTCGTCGTATCTTCAGGGACCCAATAATTCATAGGACCATTCACTTTGGTAATCACCAGAACTATATCAGTATTTCCTAAAAAATTCTTCTGCCCCACTCTTCTCACTTTATAAAACTATTTTTATTTTAACTTATTCAGTGCATTTTCAGGCCATAAGAACAGTGTAAGGCATGGGCATGCACACTTTCAGTTGGTTTTAGGTTTCAGTGTTTCTCAAAAAAGATTTTTCTAGCTCTAATGAACAGTTTGGATCAGAAGTTCACACAAACACAGTAGAATCACATAAAATTGTCCCCATTACTGGTCACTATAATTTTTGCCTACAACAAGTCCTAAAGCAAGAAAACTTAGACTGTATTCTAAATTTCTGTCATCCCTAACAACCCACAGTAATCAAAGCTCTAACTTTATAACCATCAACCTCAATAACAAGATACATCACAGTCTTACATATTGATGTATAAAAGATACTGGTAAAAATATCCTAATTTAAAATTCTTTGGTTTCACAATAGAAGAGAAAACTAGATTGCAGACATATGGAATAAATGTTGATGAATTTACTTTAACATCTGTATAAACATATTGATGCTATTATATTCTGATTATAATTGTGCTTTGCATTTGACATAAGGAAAATGGTGCAAGTGTCTTATAAAGTCTATGATTTATAGTACTCATGAAAAAATAGAAAAAAGGGCAATTAACTTAAAAATTTAAAATCATAGATTTGCATGTGAATTATTCAAGAAAAACACATAACTGTGACTTTATCCTCTTGACAACATTTTTAGAACTACAATAGCTATTTAAATAGCTCAATAAATAGAGTAATCAGGATTCAATTTAAAATAACATGTCAATGAGAAGACCTGGGATAAATAATTTATACTTTAAATGTATTTCTATTCTGCATATTTATATAGAAACATAAAAATTTAATTCTGAATGAAGTGATAGACAAACAATGCAGGCCAGAGTTTCAAGAAGGTTTGTATATCTAATTAATTTAGGTGATTAGTAAATGAAAAATAATTAACACTATTATTGTATATTGTGTAAACTAAAGAATAAGCTTGTTTATAGATAGGCATTGAATAAAAAAATAAAATTAAAATATAGATTCAGCTTAAGTTACAGAAGATTGTGACTAGCAAGGTATGATCTTGGGAAAACCACTTATACTCATTAGGACTGAGTCACACCACCTGTAAAAGGGTTCATGAGGATGTGAATGTTTTTTTTTTTTTTTTTATTCTTATTATTAGTGAGGACACTGGGTTGGAAGTGACAATAAATCAAACTTACATTGCTTGAGTTATAGAGGGAATCAAGTACTTCTTAAAAAGAAAATTCCAAGGGGCCAACTACTTTCAGATTCAGCTGGCTCTAGAGTTTCGCAAAATTTCATGAACAGTCTGCTTCATCTTTCTGCCTTAGTCTTTAGTACTTCCAAATGTCATCCTTTGATATTCCCAATCCCACTGAAAAAGATAACTTCTGCTTCCAAATGGTCTCACAAAAAACATAAGTTGTTTCTCCTTGAACATTGCTCGAGTCATGAGCTTATACTGCACCAATCTTGGTAGCCAGAAAGATATCATATATTCTAATAGCCTTTGCTCTGTATTTACTCTCAACATATTGAATGAGATTGACGGTATGATTTATTAGAGGAAGCGAGGTTCTTTTTGTGTATAGAAGAAAAGGCCAGGAGGCAAAAGCAGCTATTGTTTACTATTATCTCTAAGAACTTTTCCATATTTTATATCATTGGCTTCTATCCTCTTTAATCTGAAGCTCCTGCCTCACTTCCCAATATTTAAGTAAGGAAAACATAGGGTAGGGGATGATACTATTAGAATATCTTCTGTGTGATATTGACCATCCTAGGATCATCACAAACCCCATGAATAGCCCTACATATTTAGTAGGTCAGTTTTCTGTCAAGATGTAAGCTGTGCTACATTTCAGGGGCTATACAAACCCTTATACAACTATTGAACTCCTCTGTTACTGAAGTACTAAGAATTTTACAATCCCAATCTATAAACTTAATATCAGTTACATTCCATAGCAGAGATTTACAAAATACATTTTTTCTATGCATTTTAAACAATCTGTAATACAGCTAGAAAAGTAGGGAAGTGTCTAAGAGAACAATGCCTAGGAAAAGATAGTAGACTTAAATCCATTAACTTCCTCTTAAATAGTTGGTCTACTCCCATTTGAAATTGATGTTTGTTAGGGGGAAATGTTTATTATTCCTATTGGTTCTATTTACTTCAGTGGTTTATAGTGCGTGTGTGTGGGGGGGGGGGGTGGAGGGCAGGCAATTGTGACTCTCCAGAGGACATTAGGCAATGTCTGCAGAAACTGTTGGTTGTCACAACTAGAGGGGACCATGCTAATGGGCAGAGGCTAGGAATGCTGCTAAATATCCTGCAATGAACAGGACAGATTTCCAAACAAATAACTATCTCACCCCAAATGTCAATAGTGCCAAGGTTGAGAAGCTCTGGTTACCACGTTTTTTGTTTGTTTCTTTCTTTTTTGACCTTTGAGATATTTCTCACTGTTGCAATTCCTGTTTTCTTTTACCCAGTTCAAATTATTAAACCTATCAGTGGAGGATGCTCTCTGGTACTGTTCACTAATTCAGAAGGGAATGTGTTTGTTCCTTTAACAAAATAACTAAAGGGACTTTTCATTTTGAAACAGCAATAAATGAGAAGAAATATTTCAGGTTCCTGGAACACCAGGAGTGCTTTGGTGATCAGAGATTAATATACAATTAAAGGGATACCACCTTGATGGGCTAACCATCAGCTCTTGGTGATCTATAATGGACCATTCATTCTCTACATGGAATGGAAGTGGCTTATAGGGAGAAAGATGCTTACACAGATGACCGGGATGGGGCATTTAAACACTTTTTATATTAAAGTCACATAATTTTTGAATGTCCAACATTTCTGACAGATCATTGTCAGAATATACAAATAATTTCTCTGAGAGTAAATTTTTTAAGAGCTATAAAATATACCGCTTTGAATTACTCTAGAAGTGATTTCCTCCTTTTTAAGAAAAGTAAAGGTAACCATTGATAATAATACTTCAAACAACTAACATTTGCATACCTAATAATGAAAAGAGAGTGAATTCTAAGTAAATTGTGACTTGTAAGTAAATTCTAAGTAAATTGATCTTGTAGGTCTCAACATCCACATGGCTCACAACATAGTCTCAGCAGTGACTCATCAGCCCCGCCCCTCAAACAAAACTGTGCTCACTGAGAACATTTTTATAAGAGGTTAGTAATGCTGCATTAGAAAACCTACAATTTTAATTTATGTTCCTATTTTCTCAATTAATGGGACTAGTGCTTAATGAAATACCTTCACCACTGTATACAGCTGTGAAGCACTGAATGGGCTCATGATGGTTGAAAGAGTAAATGAATCTAAATTATTACCAAGCACCTGCCTGGCTTGAAGTGTCTAAGAATTCATTTTGTTTCTCGTTAGTACTTTTTATTCTCTTTCGAACCTTTTATGCGTCACCTTCTGTAGATGTTGTATGGGTAATTAATGTTTACTCTTAACATAATCTAATATCCAGTTATACCCTACAGTAGAGAACCAATTATCTTTAAAAAGCAGTGAGTACAAAATTTAATGTGACAAAATGTCACTTACAGAAGTATTTCTTCAGATATAGAAAAGAATTATTGCATAATTTGCTTTGTCTAACCTCATTTAACCAGATCACCTGCAAAACTGAAGGTTATTCTCTTCAAGAATTTCATCACTGAAGGAAAAGCCTGCCTTCGTATACACACATCTACTTGACTGTTCATTATTTGCTGTGAATTTCTTAGAAATGTGTGTCTTAGAGATGTTTTCAGAGGCAGACAAATTAGCCAAATGTAGACTATAGAACAAATATTTGCCAGCTCATCAAATATATTTTCATTATAGTTCTTAAAATTATTATATTACCATATTGTCTTTAAAAAGCATTTTTTAAGTCTTTGTGAATATGCTCAAAGAAAGATTCACTGAATCCCAATCTCCCTTACTCTCCAATTTTACTTTTAAAGACATATAAAATAAAACCAAGAATCTTCTATATTCACACTGCTTAATTGTACAGAAAATAAATTTCATATTAAAGCATCTATTCATAAATAATTAAGGGTGGACAATATGAGGTATTCTGTACCAAAATTCCCATTCCCTCAAGCAGACAGGCACAACTGGGGCATCACTAAATTTTCTGGTGTGTTTCACACTGTAAATATTTTAAGAGAAATTTTACTTATTGGAGTGCTTCTGATAATCCAATAAAAGGAGAAGAAACAAAAGAAATAAAAGTTAAGAGAATGACACCTTAAATTAAGAAGCCATTACATCTCTTACACTGATTTGAAAAATAAGTGGATAAAGAGAATAAAAATGCTGATCTGTACCTATTAGCAAGAGAACACAACAATTACTGCTAGATTAATTTGATTTCTAAAGAAAACACACAATTCACACTCTAGTTGCATTCAAATTGATTTTGATTAAAAGAAAATAACTATCCCATTAATAAAATGAAAAAAATTATTTCACTGGCCAACAAGGAGTTACTCAGCATTACTGATTTAATCACCATGTCCCTCATCTTTCTACTGCATTCAGTCCACCTGATTTAATCACATTACAGTGAGTATTGTGGTACCTGAAATGGAGGTCTCAGCAGGGAGATCTTTCTCTTTTCCTACTGTGAAGAAAATATAACTGTGGAGGAGAATGAAAAATAAGACTGACAGTATCAGGCAGCCCCCATTCTGCCTGTTCAAGTTTACTGTGGTAAGTTTAGCAAAAGAAGTACTCAGTGTTCTTTTTCTTTCTTTCTTCCTTTCCCTCCCTCCCTTCCTTCCTTCCTTCCTTCCTTCCTTCCTTCCTTCCTTCCTTCCTTCCTTCCTTCCTTCCTTCCTTTCTTCCTTCCTAATTTCCTTCCTTCCGTCCTTCCTTCCTTCCTTCCTTCCTTCCTTCCTTCCAACTACCTACCTTCCTTCCTTCCTTCCTTCCTTCCTTCCTTCCTTCCTTCCTTCCTTCCTTCTTTCCTTCCTTCCTTTTGTAGAGCTCTGTGTCTTATTTTGGGGAAAAAGAGTAAGAAGCAAAATACAAAATGATAATTTAGTTTTTAGAGTAAGACATGAGGACATAACCTTAAACACATTCATGTTGCCAAACCTGTGACATATGTGAAACAAAACAAAACAAAACAAAACAAAACAAAACAAAACAATATAATTTTGCAATGTAGTCCAAGGACAATAATGAAAAGTGAAAATATAAGAAAGAAAATAAAGAATAGAGACACATCTACAGCCTGACATCTGCAGCATTAATAATGTCTGATGCCCTTCTCACCCTGGAACTTGCCGCCTAGAGTCGCCCATGTGTGAATCAGCTTAATAAGAAATCAACACTTGCAATTCAAGAGTTTACCTCTGTCATTTGAATTTGAGGCCTATATCTGAAACCACGAATTGCTTTCTTCAGTCTGTAATATGTTCTTGTGATGCTACTGTTCCTTTTTAACAGTCACATAGGCCTTTAGCTGTATTTGAGCTTCAGTTTCCATGGAGATAACTTCATATCTTTTTCAATACTCCTATCACCAGGACTCTACAAAGTGATTTTTATAAGTTATATAAGTGTTTCTCACACCATCTATGATAAGAATCACTTTTTCTTATTTTCATTTCATCACAGATCAATATGTAGTCTCTTGGATGTGACAATAACCTGGCTCATACCACATATGAATCATGTAAACTGGTCTATCACTATTTTCAGTGATTTTAGTCATTTAATCATGTACTTGAGTGTTGCAATAATGACACATTACTATGAAAATTTCTAAAACATTAGTCTAAAGTTTTATATTTACCTGATCATGAGTAAGTAACAAAGATTTTGCCTACTAGTCATTGTCCACGAATCATACTTTGATTGACACTGTATTACATGGCCTATATTTTAACCCAGATATGTCTCTCTCTATCTCTCTCTCTCTTTCACACACACACACACACACACACACACACACACACACGCAAAATCCAAAAATATAAACATATACACACACTTCAAAATGCATAAATGTCATGTATTCACCATTCTAATATATGAAATAGTTTCACTGCACTAAAAATGCGCTCACAGTCTACTTTTAATTGATGTGAATATCACTTGATGAATATTATAAATATCTTACAACAGCATAATTTCATTTCTCCCATTTTGGTCTTTTTGTTGTCATTTTTATATTAGACTTCTACATATTTCAAAACTCCACAATACAATGTTATCATTTTTGCTTTAAAAAGTCAATTTTAAAGAAATTTAAATAATAAGAAAAAACTTTTATATTTATTCAGGTAGTCTCCATTTCTGATGTTCTTCATTTGTGTGTGTGTGTAGAGCCACATACCCACTGGCTATTGTTTCCTTTCTGCCTAAAAGATTTCTTTTAATTTGTTTTAAAGGACAATAATTCTAATGAGGAATTCTTTCCACTTTTGAATTTCTGAAAAAGTTTATTTAAATTTTATTTTTGAAATATAATTTGTTGAATATGGAATTCTAGGATTTTGTTTCTTTATTTGAGTAAATTAAAGATCTTGCTCCATTAGCATCTGGTTTACATCGTGTGTAATGAGAAACCTGCTGTCATTCTCCTGTGCTGTACATATTTATCCCTCCCCATCCTTGAACCTCTGGAAACCACTAATATTTTTACTGACTCTGTAGTTTTGCTTTTTCCAAAATATTATAAAATCATACAATATGCAGCCTCTTCAGACTAATCCCCACTTAAGTAAGCAAATTTACTTTCCTCCAATGTACTGGGTAGAGAAACTTACAAATCATACCTAGCTATCCTTCTTCCTCAACAAGCATATAACTAGTCTTGCTTAGGACATTTCCATAATATTTATTGAATCTCTTAACTTATGCCATTGTCTACCATAGTCCAAACCATTGGCACTTCTCCTATACTAATACCACATTGTTCCAATAGTCTTGAAAGTCTCCCTTAACTTACACTTGGCTCTGGCTACAATACATTCTCTACTGAGCATACAGGACAATCTTTCAAAAATGAAAAACAGATCTTGTCCTTTCTCTGTTTAAAATAGTTATATCTCCCCTGCCCATTCACATTTAAAATGTGAAATCCACATCATCTAAAAGCTCCTGCATGCTGTTGTTCCTCTCATCCCCTCCAGTCTCACCTCTCACCAACTTTTCCTTGCTTCTCAACATGCCAACTCTTCATTCCTCTTTCTTTCTTCTAAGGGCAGTCTTTTTCTTGACGTGGGCCTTTTCTTAGGCTGATTTCTATCTGGAACATTCTTTCCCATTGAAAAAAAGAGCACTCTTTCAGAGAAGACTCGAATTTATCCCCTAAATTAAGTTGGATTATCCTGGTACCCTCTCTAATAGCACTATGTAGTATTCTTTCATAGTACTTACTATCTTTTTCAAATTTTTAATTAATTGATTATGAGACTATTGGCATCTGGTACATATTTAAACAATTCCAAAGTAAATTTCTCTCTGAAAGTCTTCTTCTTAGCTCTGTCATGCTAATACAATTTCCTTTCTCCAGAAACAGTACTTTTCTACCTCTTCCTGTATATCCTCTACATATATGCAAATATATCTATATGTATGCATTTGTGTATGTGAATGTGTATATTAATATTGGTCTTCCCAACTGTACTTTAAATTCTACATGGTCATACCCAAATTTGTTTTGCTCAACTCTGTATCTTTTATATACCCATATAAAGTATGTCTTTCATAAATAACAACTATGTGTGTTCATTAAGCCTTTCTGAATAGATATCTAAGTCGAGATGAGAAGAATAGTAATTAACGAAATGAAGAGAGGGTGGAAGGAGATGTCATTGGCAGAAGAAACATTAGATAACACACAAATACTGTAAGCGAGTGGGGATTTGGAGAACGGGTAACATGGACTGGACTAAAGCCAAGAGAAATGAATGGAGTGTTAAGAGAGGAGCTGAGAGGTAAGTAGAGGAGAAATCTTGAATGACTCAAGATCAAATAGAAATAAAATTGCTAAAATTCAGTTTAAATGGTATTAATAATCAGTTATTCATTCATAATAATGCCTGTTGGATGGCATGGGAGACAAAATAAAATTCCAAATAGAAGTGGAAAACATGAAGAAAAGTAGGTCCGTGAAAGTTCTTCAAGATTAAAATAATAATAAAAGAAAATTGTATCTTTCTGCTAAATAGCCTGCTAACATTTACGAATCCAATATTCACAGTGATGTTGGTAGGCAAGGATGACACCATACAATTACCTGTGAACCATGCCGATATGGTTGACATGAAGAAATGAGATAGAATTAATTGGCTTATCCATAGAAATTAACTGTAAAAAAATGGTGAAAATTATATAGAGAGAAAATTCAAAATTTATTTCATGTGGAAACTCAAAGAAGAGAAAGGCTGAAAGGATTAATTTATTTCCTTTTAACATCTGACTGAGAAAGAGATATATTCAAGATCAAAGGCTGAAATAACTAGTTTCAGCCACCTAATTGGTGGGGTGGTTTTATCATAGTTATCAGAGTATTATGTTGGTGAACTGCATTTTGCATTCACTTACTAAGTTTTAACAAGGCATCTTTTTTTTTAAATCCTTGAAATGTATCCACTTCTTTGGCCACTGTCAATACCCCATTCCAGGGTACCTTCAAGTTATAACTGGGACAAATGTTGTCATCTCCTAATTGCTCTAACCTCTCCAATTTCCAGTTACCATTCTAAAGTAAAAATTTGGTCATCTCACTTTCCACCTTAAAATCTTTCAATGGTCCTTTCTATTGCCCTTGGCATATAGTTCAGACTCCCTCCCTTGACTTTAAAATCTTTTGTGAGAACTAGCCTCTTTATCTCTCTAGTTGATTCTCCTGCTTCTCCCTCATTTCTCACCTTCTGTTCCAGCCCACCTGCTCTACAACTAGCAGGTATATCACGCGTGTTATTTCCTCTGCCAACCACAATTGTTTCCCATTTCCTTCTGCAGAGTAATATTTGCTCATTCTTCAAGATTCAGCTTAGATGAGAACCCAGGGTCTAGCCTGGTATTCCTTTTCTATGCTCCACAGACACTGATTATTGTGTATTCATCTGTCTCTCATGCTTTCTCATTATTCCACTGAGAGCTCCCTTAGGGTAGGAATCCTGCCTTATTTATCTTAGTGGTTTGGAGATTTAACGTAATGTCTGACAAAGAACAGGTTTTTTATTATTAATTAATAACATAAGAATAATTGTAATAGCTACTACAACAAATTGATCACTTAGTTTGTGCCAATACTTTGCCTAATATTTTATATTCTTTTTCTAAATCCATCTTCAAAGTAGTTTTATGAAGTAAATGTTATCTTTTGGTTTTTAGAAGGGAAAACTTAAGTTCAGAGAATTTAAAACTTCCCCAGCACCAGATAATTAACATTGATTCAACTGGACTCAACTCATGTCTGTTGAACACAGAATTCTACTCTTTTAGACTATGTTATATTTTATTTCAATATGTTGGTATACACAAAATTTAAAGAAATTCGCCTTGAGTTCCTTTGATACAACAGAGAATCAGGCAAGGAGTGAGGTTGAAGACCTGAGAAAATATGCCAAAATGGCAGCTTTAATGTGCAATTTCAACTACGTGTGAGGTGTCAAAGACATTCCATAAAAAGTCCTTTGTACTATTTGCATTGTCACCTATTTCTTGGCAGAGTAAAAAATAATATATGATTCATTCTATTAGCAATTTTCTAAATTATTCATGATAAAATACTTTAGCTCCATATTTCCACACATTCTCAAGAAATACAATAGAAAGATGGACTGTTTATTTTTGTCTATCTTTTGTATTGAGGGATTGGGAACAAAATTAGTAAATTGAAAATGTGGCTCCCTGACAATAGATTTGTCCAAACTATACTTTAAATGAATGAACAAATAGACAAATTAATTCTTATATAAAAAGATGACTAGATATGACTCCTCAAATAAAAAATTTCCATCTCATCTTCATATATATTATGCCTATTTAATTTATTTTTCCCCAGACCCATTATTTCCTATTACCATCTATTTTCATAGTGATTACCATTGTGGCTCTGTACCATTTTTATAATTTTCTATATTAATTGTTAGACCTAACCTTGTATTTCAAAATATTAACTTAAGGCTTAGAGGTCATTTTTATTCTACGAATCTATATTTAATTTATTAAATCTACCAATAAGAGGGAAAGCGCTTATCATTCTGAAAATATCAACTTAGAGAAGAAAATTTGTAAAGTAAATTTTGTGAAGTAACAACACAAACCACATACTAAAAACTTTTTAAGGTTTAGAGGAAACATTCCTTAGTGCCTGAGAGGGCTGCACTCCATTCATGAATCAAAGAATAGGATTTTCAGGGGTAAAAGATAGCTTGCTAAAGTCTACATTTACAAAAAAAATTAGTATTAATTGCTCTAAAACTTCTCTTCAATAAGTTGCAAATCCAAATTGTGTTAAATTTCATCGTAGGCCTCATAATTCTTCTGTATTCCCTGCTTCCCTTTATTTCCTCCTCTTTCATTTCCCCAGAACTTCCATTTGACTTCTCTCAAGAAATGATGAAGAAGAGAGAGAACTTTCAAATTTTTTTCAGGACACATATTTGAAATCCTATGAATGTATTTATAGTGCCAAAGGCAGCTTATTTGGGAAGTCTTTGCTCCAGAATTAATAACAATAATAATGAAATATCAATAATAATATCTAACATCCTTTCTATGAACCAGACTGTTAAAAGTTTTGTGTACATTATTACATTTAATTTTATCTCACACACACAAATACAGGAGCTAAGTGCTATCAAAATCATCCTCATCTGTCAGATGAGGAAGCTAAATATCTAGTCCAACCTCACAGAGCCAGGAGGGGTGGAGATGGTATTCAAAATCATGTAAACAAACTTTAAAACTGCTTTTAACCAAGGTCAATCTGGTTAAAACCTCATATCTAGTACCCTCAGGAACACTGCCATGCTAAGATTTCCTTTATTATTTTTTTTCAAATGTCTTAGATGGCCCTAAAAATAAAAGAGGCATGACCACGAATTCTAATGAAGCCTAGATTAGAAATCTTTAAATGTAAATGTATAAAATGAATCACTCCTGTTTTGGTAACATCTGGTGTGCTTACCTGCTCACTAATTAAAGTCTTGGTCTACAGTGGACTAGTGTGCAACATTTTTATGCATCCTAACCAGGGCTGGACTAAGGCAAGAAAAGCAAAGTGCTTAGGGTGCAAAATTGAAGGATGATCTCACTCAGTGTGGTCAAGTATAGGGTCCACCCCTGAGAATGAGGTATCCTTAAACATTACTCCCTGGCCTCACTTCTCTCACCAAGTCCCACTTTACACCTAAGGATTTTAATTAATGTGGATATGGCTGTCTTGGCTCAGCAGCCTAAATGGAATTTTAATTTTACCACTGAAGAGTAAAAAACAGTTTATTGTTTGTTAGTAACTTGTTCTTTCATTTTTCCTCTCTAGAATATGATTTACATGTGCAGATTTAAATGTCTCTCTGGATCTTCACCAAAGCATCTTATGTTCTAAAATGTTTTCAGGAAAATAAAAATAATTAGTTATCTTGGTATTGAAAAAGTGACTGATAGATCATATATACACTGATTAGCCAAACTGGGGATTAACTGCCCTAGAATCTGCTGTTTCATGCATAGTGCTAATTACTCAAATTCTCTCTTCAGTTCCTTTCTATAATAAAATTCTATGACACTAATAAAATTGTGATGTGTTTGGAGGGCATGCCGTTTTGTTTTACAACATTTTTAAGTTTATAAAGCATCTTCAAGAGCAGAGGTCCTCTAGAGATACTTCTAAATTAAAGTTTTTGTTGCAATTTTCCAAATTAGAAAGTAGAAGTGAGAGAGATCATGGGACTTACACAATGCAAGAATGTAGCCCAGTTTCCAACAAAGATTTCCTTTCTTCTTGTGCTTTGTGTTGGTCTTAAGTTATTAGTTTAATAGTTTAAACATTTTCTTTTTTTTTTTCAGATTCCAAACGAGTGAAAAGATGTGCCTGGAAAATCCTACTCTTTCAGAACTTCTTGAAACCTTTAGGTTTCCTGAATTTTAATCAGTATGATATCTGTCTCTGTAAATTGTGCCAGCACAAGTAGCTTGGCCCTATAATTCACAAAACAAACAAAGAAGATCAAACAAAGAACAAAAAAGCATTTCTATATCTTGTTAGGCAAATGTCCCTTGTGCTTATTATCTGTTAGGGTGAGGGATTTGAACCAGTTGAGAAAAAGATACTAGAGATAGAGCCAAATATGGGCTTTGATGCAGAGGAGGTTAGTTGGGAAAATATTACTCAAACCTGTGACCAAAGTGTATTTCCTGTTAATCAATGAACCCAATGCCTATTAACTTAATGCACCCAGTTTTTCATGCCTCCTTGAATCTCTGTCTTTTCTTAGTGCCCCCTCCCACAATGACTCATGGCTTGGACATGTGACTTACTTTAGTCAGTGGAACAGAATCAAACTTAATACAAACAGCTATTAAGTGTTTGTTATTTTAAGAAATGATAATTATAAGTGTTGTTGTTTTAAGATGCTTAAATTTGGAGGTAGTTTGTTATGTAGTGATAGCTGATAACACTGTGCTTTCCTCTGAAGTAAGATTATCCCTCAATCTTAGTCAGAGAAGCTGGAAAAGTCCATAGTAGAGTTCCCCAACCCCTATCTGACTCTTAAAAAAGAGCATATCCAGAGTTTATCACAAGATAGGAAGACAGAATTAAGACTAAAATTCTTATAGCCCATAAGTAGGCAATTTAAAAAAGATAGTCATAGGTAAATCAGGACATATGTAGGTATTAGCTGTTGATCCCCTAACCTCACCCAACAGAGAAATGTTAATTTTAATTGATGCCAGACTCTCACCAAATTCCTAAATAGAAAAATCATCTTACATTGGGAAATGTCAGAGAGAATGAAGAGAAAACTGTAGCTCCTTTGTCAGGAGTGCCTTTCCCAGGAGTAAAATGATAGAAGAATAATAAGTGAAATATTTATTTCATGAATTGTCATCAATATGGAAGAAGGAGAGAATATTCTATCTTTCCAATATCACCAACAAAATCAATTTATTGAGCGCTTTTTGTGTGCAAAGCATTATGCTATGCTAGTAGTCCAGCAGACCATTTGGCACTTGCTCATCACTTCACATACAAATTAGACTTTATAATGACATAAAGTAGGAATTATAATTCTTATTTACATGTGAGAAGAAACAAAGTCTCAGTAGATTTTTAATAATTAATCTGTGAACACTAAAGTGGTAAATGCAAAACTCTGACTTCAATCATATATTCCTTATGTGACAGTCCAATCTTCTGCCTTATACTGTAATAGGTAAATACAATTGAAAGGCCCATGTACTCAAGGATTTTATAGTGGGGTGTGTGTGTGTGTGTGTGTGTGTGTGTGTGTGTGTGTGTGTGTGTTTCTATGCTAGGTTCTGAAGAACAGATATGGGAGATGTCTCTTGGTTTGAAAGAGAGGGTTTTAAGGAGAAAATAAGATATGGGCTGAGATCTATGAGCTCTATCTAGAGACGACATTCTTGTACTTTGCAGTGTCCATCTCAAGCCCTCATTGTGTGAAGACGCAATTATCCGATACTCACGGCTCTTTCATTATCCAGTTTCTGACCTCATTATTAACTTATTACACATAGGTTTTCACCTTCAAGCGACTCTCTTTTCTTCAAACTGTTTTCTCTTATAAAAATTACCTTTTCCACAATTGTCAGAATAAATAACCTGCCAGTTTATAAACCAAACTTACACATCATCTCTTGCTTTTCTTTGTTGTTCAAAAAGAAGCCTTCAGACTGCTGATGAAGAGAGTTTGCCGAAAGGCCAGTGACCTGTATTTTTTGAGCAGAACAGCAATCACAATTTGCCAAAGGCACAAAAAAGTGAGTGACTTTGCTGTGTATCATGATAGATGTGCTGCTTCTTATGCATTATTTCAGGTTATTCTTTCTCAACTGGGCACTCAACATGTAGTCAATGAAGCAACAAAAATAAAACTAAGGAAATGAGCAATTTCTTTTGATAGGTGTCATTAGAGTCACACATAACACAGACAAACTAAATTATTCTGATTAAGATTGCAATCTAGTCATATGAATTGAGTAAATACAATTAATATATTCTTCTTAGTTTAATATCCTTCAAAGATCTAAAAGGCTCATGCTCTAAACACTGAATCATTGGTATTTCCCAACGTTACCGGCTTGGAATGAAAGAAAGGAACCAGAGGAAAAATATAAGCCTAAAACTCTTAGTTGGCATATTTATATCTTCAGAATTAAAAGTATTTCAATATTTCTAAATATAACATAGTTATAATGACTTTAATAGACTTATCAATGTCCTACATGATACCCACGTTTTTATTGAATCCTTTAAGTAGAATTTTCTGAAATTCCTTTCATTTAAATCTTATTTTTAAACTTAGATATTAGAATCCAAAAAATGACTACTATCTACTCAAATCAAATCCTATTGAGGATAGGGGTAGATTTTGCTCTTAACCTAAAATATTGTTTTAAAATTAATAGCAATATAAATAGTATATTTGAAACAAAATATTGAACAACTTTTTACATAAGACTTGTCTTACATATTAATAACAGCATAATTATCATTCTATAATATTCTGATTTATAATTTCATACAGATATTTTAAATTGATTTGAACAACCTTTTACAGACTGGGGTTGCAGACACTTCAGAGAGCTTCCCAGTATTTTGTTCACATCTGAAACAACTGAATTAGATTTTTTTGTCACACAAATAAATGATATAAATGTTACCATGACATACACATTAGACATATTTTCTTGATTTCTGTGCCTATTTCTTATCTGAAAGAGGCATAAATTTGTACCTTAGTCTGTTGAACACTGTTAAAATGTTAGTATTGATGATATGTTTACTTAGATTAAAGCTGAGTCATTTAAAAAAAAACATTTATTAAGAGGAAGTATGAAAATTATTGGTTAACCAAGGTGATGTGGAATCAGAAGAATAAAAATTGTCAGACCAATCCACTACCTACCAATCCACTACCTAATGAATTTGGTGAAAATTTTCACTTTCAAGCAGATATTTGACAAGCTCTAAAAATATATTTTTTTAGCATAAACAAATTCTATTTCCATTATAATGGACCTACAAGCATTCTAATAGTATCTCATTTATTAAAGAAAATACAGTTAAGAAAAACATTTAGAAAAAAACCTTTTTTTTTTTCCTTATAAGCATTTACAAACATTTATCTGGAGGAAAAAAAAAAAGAGCTATTGACTCTTTTATAGTATGCCTGTTGAGTAACATGGAAAAGTATACTATAAAAGAGTCTAATTGAGTTTAATGTGATACAAGATTTACAGCATAATAAATCTGTCTTTAATAAATGCTATTTTCTCTGGTGTGAATTCCAGCGAGCTAATTTTCAAACCTATGTATTTCTAATAATATACGATTTTAAGCAACTCTTGTGAAAAAGTCATGAAGAGTTTAAGAGGGAAAGAATATATATTGCAACCTTTACTTTGGTTTTTCATTTTTATCCCCAGAAGTATTTAACATGCTACAAAAGCATATTAAAATAGAGACTTGGGTGAGCAGTTAACCAGATAATTCTTTTACCAGGGAAGAATTTCATTTTTTTTTTCCTTAACAAAATAGTAAGAGGGTTGGGGGGTCTCTCTATGTTGACTAACTCGATATGCTAATTTTCTCAGCTTCCATTTTTCCCTAATTCTGTTAATGATGTTTATAGAGATTTGTAAAAGCTCTAGATATATAGATAAAAATTAGTTATGTGTGTATATGGGTGCATGTTTGCTTGTGTGTGTACATGTATTTATGTCTGTGCATGTATGTATCTGTGTATATATGTTTTAATTGCAATTTTTAATAAAAATGTAACCTTGGTCAAATTTTCACTCATTGTGCATTTTTCTTTAACTTTATTCATCTTCTTGCTAAGAGATAATTATTGATATTTCAATAGAGCTTCATGTTTTTCTAATCTAATTCATGACCAAAAAGAATTTAAGTTTCCTTTATTTCTAATAGATTGATGAACATTTTATTTATTTTTAAAACAATCATGCTCAAAAATGCTGATTGCACTAAAAGATGCAAAAGCCATTAAGTGTATAGCAGTTTTAAAATAATAAATGAATGATTTTAGGATACATGAAGGTTCTGTTTCTTAGCTTATGTTTCTTAAAAGAGACTTATGTTTCTCCATGGGACTTTTTAATGAATATACACAAGTCAGGGCCATTCTTTACTCAAAAATCAGAAATGATAATTGTCATCTAAGATGACATGACCTACTTCAATATTGTCCTTTATGGAACAGAGAGGATGGGACCATGTTGTTGCTTTTCTCTATCACTGGTTAAAGTCAGATAACTAGTTCTTTAAAATTTGTTTTATATAATACTTCTAAAGGCTCAGAACATGTTACCGACACTGATATAGAATGCAAGTAAACACTTAACTTGGATCTTTCACACAGAAAAAAAGGAGGAGCCTTACTTACTGAGAGACGGTCATTTACCTATATTCATCTATCTATCCATCTCTTTTCAATAGCTATATGTTGGGTTTCTACTCTGGCCAAGCAATGTGCAGCAATGGGCATACAGTGGTTGATAAGACAGATATGCCTCCTGCCTTCAAGGGCCTTATAGCTTGTGGGTGGGCCACACATTAAACGATTGACAACAAGCCACTTACTAAAATTTCAATGCTTCTATCTAGAGCCAAATTCTCCACTTGTGCATGAGCTTTCATCTTCCCTTGCTCAGGTGAGGACATCACTAGCAACTCTCCACATTTGAGGATGTCACTGCTGAAATTTGTAAACTCTTTTTTTATCATCATTTGTTTTCCTCCCATATGCATGCAGTTGACTGTTACTTCACCTATTATGTATATTTTTTCTTCATCGTACTTCCCCATTAGTTACTGCTCCATTCCTTTGCTGTCTTGCACAGCAGATCTCCTGCAAGAGTTATCGAAACCTAAGGTTTCTAATTCCTTTCCTCTCACCAGGGTTTCATTCACCACCACTTCTCTTCACAATGATACTAATGACCTCCATGTTCCTAAATCTACTGGACAGTTCTCAATCCCCACTGCACTCAATCTATTAACATAGAGTTCATCAATTCCTACTCTTTCATACATTTTCTTCACTTGCTTTAAGGACATCAAAGTCTGGCTTTTCTATTAACTCCCTGGTCATTTATTCTCAGTCTAACCTGTTTTTCCTCTCACATGGGAGCTATTAAAGAGCCTGGGCCTTATTCCTTGGATAATTCTCTACACTTTCTCCTTTATGTATCTCCAGGCTTAAAACATCAGTATGCAAATGACTCTTACATCTGTATCTTTAGCCTTAATTATCTCTCTCCAACTCCAGATTAGTGAATTCATCTCTTTCCTTTAATCTCTATTTAAAATATAAAATAAACATATCCAAAACCGATATTTCAATATTCCTCCCTCAAAACCTGATCTACTGGCAACCTTCCCCATCATAGTTAAGGGTAACCCCATCCTTCCAATTGTCCAGGTTGAAAACTTTGCTGTTATTCTCCACTCTCTTTTTCTTATCCTTACTGTTAATTTATCTGAAAATCATGTAAGTGTTCTCTTCAAAATATATCAAAATTCCATCTACCTTCTAACTACTTTCTCTGCCAAATCTCTGGTCTGAGCCATCATTATCTTCTCTGGTATCTTTCAAGATTCTTGTAACTTTTCTCACTGCTTTTACTTGCGTTCCCCTTCCCCAGTTTATTCTCATCCATAAACCTTCAATAGATATCTATTTCACTCATAGTAAAGCCAAAGTCTAAAACAATCTACAAGGCCTTAGTGATATGATTGATCCTTACCCGTCTGATCTCATCTCCTATCTTCTTCCCACTCATTCTTTTCATATGTACTGACTTTCTTAATGTTTCTGAAACATATTACATGCATTCTCCTTTTACAGACCTTTGCACTGAATGTCCCTTATGCCTGGGATGCTCTTCTCTCATCTGTCTACCTGGCTAATTCCCTTTCAATGGCATTTTCTCTGTGCGTCCTAACATAAGCCCCACCAAAGATTGTAAACAGAACATTTGATCTCCCTTATCTTGCTATATACTTTTTTTATCCGCCCCCTGCCCCTGCCCTCGAAAACATGTATCTCTTTTTAAAATGCATTTTTTTCCTTTTTTAGGATTACTGTCTGTCTCTGTTTATTAGAATGGAAGTTACACCATGAGATTTGCATTTTTAAATAACCACCTGGACTGCTTTTACATTTCTGTGTTCTCTTAATCAGGTGACATTAAAATTCTACAATGTCAAAGTTGGAAATAGATATCATCATTGTTCCTAAGTTTGTGTTTATTATGCAATCCTTGATTTTATTTCTAATTATCTTCCATACAAATCCAATCCAATAAAGCAGGTGATTCATTTAAATTTTTATTTGACACAATATTCTATTTAGATAATAATTCTGTTATTTTGTTTTGTTTTCTGTTTCATTTGGCTATGAGCACACCACAAACATATGAAGTAATTTCTCACTTCATCTATCCGTACCCATTCCCCAGTACCAAAATTAGGAGACCATGCAAACCAACCTAAATTTGGAGTTCTTAAAGTCTAGAGTTAAATAGCACAAAGATGCTGATCTTAATAGGAGATGTAAAGGCTGATAAATGGGAGATGAAAATGAAAAAGGGAGGATGGAGTACCAAAAGGGAAGGTTGAAAAAACTACAGGCGAATTCCACTACCATAGCACCAAGTAAAAGGTAGAATTTTTTTGGTCTCAAGTCATTGACTTATAAGCTTGAAATTGCTGCATTTACCTTTGTGATTTCTAGTAAGTTACAGACCACTTCTAAGTCCTAATTTCCTGGGAATGAAATAGCAATAATATTATCCCCTTAGAGTTGTTTTCTTCCTAGCATGAAATGGGATTACAATGTGCAAAGCATCCAGTGATTGCTGGCATTTGATAGACACTAATAAGTGGTAATTCTTATTATTATTGTCTTTATTACCAATTTTCTCAGGAGCAGTTGGAGCTAATAATGTTGTGACTCAGTACCCTTCAATCATTTCTCTATTAGTCATTGTTATTGCATAACAAGCAACTATAAAATCTCCTTGGCATACAACTGTTTGCATGCATTTCTTGCTCACAAATTCAGGCTGCATGGGGTATGTCTGCTACATACCTCAGGAGCTGGGATGGCTGTGATTTATAATTCGATTGGCTACTACAGTTCTGCTCCATAGATCTTTTGTCCTCCCTGCAGGTCAGTGGGCTAGCTGAACATGTTCTTCTCATGGCAATGTAGAAAATGGAAAAGAGAGTATGCCCAACTATGCAACATATTTCAAACACTTGTTTGCGGCATGACTACTAATACACCATTTGCTAAAGCAAGCTATGTGGCCTATCTAAAAGCACGGAATAGGTTAAGTATAGCTCTGCCTTTTGTGGGAAGGACTGAAGTTATATTGTAGAACACATCAATGAGCATGAGGAAGTGGAGGAACTGGGGCCGATTCAACCTGCAACAATATCTCAGACTCAAAAGAAGACAAGTTTTAGTAAGAAGTCAATCCCTGCTCCCTTAGACCCACACCTGAGAAGTTACATGGAACTCAGTATTTAATGCTAAAATCAAACGAGCAATATACATTAATATTTTTAATTAGAATTATTGAAACAGTTTACCATGTAAAAGCAAGATTTAATGCAATGACAAAAATCGACACGAATACTTCTGTTGTTTGGACTATTTCCTTGGGATATAAAAGAAAATGTAAACTAGTAAGGTATTTGATTTTATGATTTATTGAGCTATTTGTCAAATAAAGATTTATTGAACATCTACTATGTGCCAGGCAGTTTGTTGTATCAATAGCCAATTATGGTTAGCAGGAGGTGCAATGACAAATAAAAAAGGAAGATTTCACTGGAGTAAAGGAATTAAGATATGCAGAGATAAGAATAAGACAAAGTGGAAACTGAAAATAACATAAGAAAGGTACTGAGGGAGGAAGCAATTACTTTCAACTGAGAACATGCATACATACATATTAAAGAACTCAGTTTTGAAAATCTATGAATGTTGATAGAAAATCAATAAAACAAATAAGATTTTGATTGAAATTGATTTGATTTTGTATCAAAATCTGATGTAGCAACACAATCTCTTGATATACGTTTCTAAGTAATCAGTTAAGATTAGGACTTCAAGCTTTGTAAATAAAAACCTAATTTGGCCTTTGAAAAATAAGTTCCTTTTATTAATGCAATGTTGGAAAGGAAAAAGAATCAGAACAGGGCTCAAATGGTTACCAATGAGAAAAGATTTGCATACGTCATCTGATTCAGTACAGCTATTATCTCTGTCATTATTTCATGCCTGCCAGTAATAATTTTATTTGATTGGATAGTCATACACAAGCCCATGTTTTAGATAAATATTTTTCATTTTGCCTAATGAGGAACTGGAGAGGAAATTCATTTTTGGCCAATGAAAAGCACTTGGATAACATTATCTTTGTTTTTATAAGGTTAATCTTAATAAAATAGACAGAAAATTGTGTATTTGATTTAGTATTATTTCACCATTAAAAATTAACCAAATCACAACAGATTAGGTCCCATTCAAAGAATTATTTGCCACTTTTTACAACCTTGTTAAGTTTTTATTGTTCTGATGTTCAAGCTTATATCTGGTAAATTTTTAGCTAGGAGGTAAAATATCAAAGTTGTGAGCATATTTTTTAATTTCTATCCAAAAAATTTTTATCTTAAAAAAATAAATAAAACTTTCTGAACTTAATTTAAACAGGTGTGATAATAGCTTATAATACTTTCTATAAAAGAAAGAGTGTTTTTTAACTTTCCAAACACAATAGTAAGGTTAAACTATAGGAACCTCTTGAAAAATAAGAGTACGAAAACAATTGTATTGGGGATTTAATGTAATTCTGATATTCCTTAGTACATTCCTTTGAATTTAACCATTTTAATTTCTTTGATTTATAAAATTATGCATTTCTAAATAGATTTCTATAAATCAAATCATATTTTCCAGTGACCTTGCTAATCACATTAGATTTATTTTAACTTCATCTGAAATTACCTATTAATCAGGGGTTCTCAATCTTTTGGATAAAACTATTTTTCTCCTTTATTTTGTTATTCATTGGCAACATTTGGTTAAGCTGTTTTATATAAATATGTAAAATGACTGGACATCATGAACATTTTTATACATATGAATATTTTCTTGACAGTTTCAAACTAATCTATATTCCCTGTTAGCCAAATTCTTTGTAATAAGTCATCACCATCTATAGTTACTAATCCTCATGTGTCAATTTTATTAATATATTTATTCTTATTTTAAAATGTTATTTTTACTGCTTATCGGCCAAAATTCTCTGCTTCAATACTTGTATTACTCCTGGTTCTCAGTTGCAATTAACAGAAGGTAGCTCTGCTTAAGAAAAGCTGAACAGTGATTTACTAAAAAATCATTGGGTAGCTCACAGAAATATTAGGAAAGCAAGAGAACTATGTTTAAGGTTACTTGGCCATAAAAAATACCCCAGATTATATTTCAAATCATAATTGGTGAGAAAAGAAAACTGCTGTTATACCGAGAGAAAAGGGAGAGAGACAGAGACAGAAAGAAACACAGAGATTGAGAGAGAGAGAGAGAGAGAGAGAGAGAGAGAGAGAGAGAAATGGGAACAGAAGGAGGAAGAAAGATATTCTCCCATCACTTTCTCACTTTCATCTTGGATTACTATCTTCCAGGTTAAAACTAATGTCTGACCTAGCTGCAAGGCAGGCTGGAAAAGAAGGTACAAAGCATTCTCAACTCTTGTTATAACTAAACTTTTCTCTTTCTCAAGCCCCATAAGTTGAAAAAATTCTCACATATAGAAGAGAGTTCAAAACCTGGGAGCTCAAAATGAACACCACCTGCACCCTACAGCTCTATACAATTATTTCATAAATCATGGAATGTTGTAATAAACTTACACATCCAGTTATAACAAAACAATAAGTAAAAACAAATAAATAAAACAGGTAAGGAAATGCTACACATTATATCCACCTTGAAGTTTCACAATGCACACAAGCATAAAAACAGTATCCTAAAATTCCCACAGAGAGGAAAATTTGAAATAAAATTAACCTCAGAAATTTTGAAACTTACTTAACTTTGGAAATAAAGTATATTTGTAAAAGTAAGTATTTAAAGGATTAAGAATCAAAGGCACCAACAGTTTGCAACAACATAGTAATCAACACATACTGTGTCTATTGTAACATGAGAGCACCCTTCTAGCTTTTTCTTCCTGAATACAGCCTGCCAGAAAAATGTCGTTCCTTCTGCCAGCAATTTCCCTGTGGGTGCCTTAGACCTCATCTTAGTAAGCGTGAGAGAGCTCTGCATAGCTGTGAAATCCAAGACAATAGTTAGGGCTGTGAGGGTGGAGAAATTAGCCAAGAAGGAGAGAGTAGGAAAAGCAAACAAGAAGGCAGCAGAGGCTGCTCCCGCCCTCAAACAAATCTGCAATTCTTTCTTCCAACTTCTAAAATTCATTCTAACATTCGTGAAAATTTAGATAAAGAGCAACGAAGAGAGGGAGAAAAGAAAAGAAGGAGGGAAAGAATAAATGAGGGAAGGAAAGAAGGAAGGGAAGAGGAAGGTAGGGAGAAGAGTGAGGAGAGAGAGAACATCTATTTCAACTAATAGGTTACTGTATTGAGTGTTCTTATAATTCTGAACTTTATTTTTTTTTCTTTTTAAAAAGTGTTTCTAAATTTTAGAATCAAATAATTCAATATTAAATCCATTCAGTGTTATTTTTAAAAACGGAATATAGTTTTTACCGTATATTTCTTCACTTCTCTTTACTACAGATGAAGATTAACTGTTCTCAAAATGGAACTTCCACTAATTTATATTTCTTTACTGTACTCCCAAAGTTTTCACCACAAAACTTAATCCTAGTTCAGTACTTATTATACAGATGTATGTTGTTAAATAAACATATACATATGATTTGTCACTCAACCAATACAAATTTGTCATTTATATTGAGGTTTCAATCTGTGAGATATTGAAACGAGTGACATTTTGTGAATTTGGAATTTTTTTCTTTGTCTTTTCGTTGTGTCATTTCTTCATCCATCCATCTCTTCACTGCACACATATTTATTTGAAGAGAATTAAGAATTTTTTCTTCTTTTTCAAGTTTAGAAGTTTCTATGAGAAAGTAGAGTATGTTTAATGACATATTATGGATCTCCTCAAACTAACTTAATGCTCAGAACCCTTGTCAGATTCCTCATAATTCCAGATATTATGCACATAAGTCGTTTGAGAAGTTAATGGGCTGGGATGCTGCCAATCTGAATAGACACTCAGGATTTAATTCATTTTCGGGATAGATCCTTTATAGAATCCTTACTAGACATAGTCAGCTGAGAATTATGCTAGTAATACTCAGCACTGACCTTCAGCTGAAGCCATCTCCCACCTCTATCCCAAAGCAAAAGCATGAGTGACTGTAGTGGGCTGCTTTCTATGATGATCCCTAGTGATCCCTAGCTCCAGTTATTCATGATTCTGCTTGAGCGTGGGCTGGACCTAGTGATTCACTCCTAGTGAATAGAATGCAGCAAAATGACAAGATATTTATAATCACTGTACAAATGTATTAGATCTCCAAAACTTAAATACTTACTAGATGCAAGTACGAACAGTCAGCTAACATTACAATGGCAATCATTTTGCAAAGTTAATGTATCAAATCAGTGTGTTGTACCCTTAAACTTCCACAATGTTATATGTCAATTATATCTCAATTTTTTAAAAAGTGACAAGATGTTACTTCTGAGATTAGGTTACAAAATACTGTGACTTCTGATTTGCTCACCCACTCTAGATCTCTCATTTGCCCACTTTTATAGAACCCAGCTGCCATGCTGTGAACTGCTGCATTGGGAGACACATATGGTAAGAAACTTAGGGTCAACAGCCTCCTAGGAATTGTTTCTGCCACCACCTATGTGAGTAAACTTAGAAATAGGTCCACCCCCGTGGAGCTTAAAGAGGACCGCAACCCAACTCCACATCTTGATTGTAGCCTTATGAGAGACCTTCAGCCTGAGGACCCAGTCAATCAACACCTGGATTCCTGCCTAACCGACAGAGATTATGTGTTTTAAGCTGGCAAATTTGGAGATAATTGCTATACATACACATATAACTCATACATATAAATTAATAACTAAAACTAATTATCAAAGACAGCATATACATAATTATATGAATAATTATTTATATAAATATATAATATAAATATGTGTGTATATACACTTTGTTGACTGATCATCATCATCATCATTACTACTACTACTACTACTACTACTACTACTACTACTTATAGGCCTATCTTCTTATTTACACTGAGAGGATGAGGTATTTTAGGAGGTATAAAATACTTCATCTCCTGGCACATAATAGGCACTTAAACATTTAAGGAAATAGAGTCTCTTTTCTTCTGGACTTTGGAACCTCATTAAATATATAAGACAACCTTCAAAGACTGGCTATCTATACAACTAACTTTTCTAGACTGTTACCCTCTTTAAGAGATAAAAATGAGTGGTTAAGAGTTTGAGTCAAGTCAGACGTATCTGAGTCTCTTGGATTGCTCCGCTGTTATTGTAGCCCTATGCCACAGGCAAGTCACTTACTCCTTTGAATCTGGTTCCTCGTCTGTGAATGGTAGTATTAAAATAATTACCTCACTGAGCCTGAGAAAAGGTTAATGGGATAAAGGGGAACAGCACTTGCCCTGGCACAAAAGAAGTATTTACTAAGTGTTAACAATGACTGGGGTAGATTTTAAAGTTTTACATACATCATGTCTTTTAACCATTAGAATAATCATCTAATAGACATTGTTTGACCTTAATTTTATTACATAAACAAAGTTGGGGCAGTTAGGCAGTTATCCATTGTCAAAGGCTGGCCGTGCTCATGTTGCCTGAGGGATTACTTTAGTGTCAACTGCTTCAGTTACATAAGATAATGATAAATAAGGCTCACCTGGCCCTATTGTACACTCAAATGTTAAATAGTATTATTGGGCTGTTAAGACAAAAAATCTCTAGACTTCTTAACTCAGTTTTGTGGTCTTTCTATAGTACATGGTCCACTTCCAGCCACTCATTTCTGTTTTTTTGTTGTTCTCATTTTCTAGATGACTACTAAAGATAATAACAAAACTAAGATGTGAGAATAAGAAAAAGGACTACTGATTCAAAAAAGAGCTTCTTTTCCAATGGAGTCTGAAGATATTCTTCAATAAAATGCAGTCTGATATCCAAAGCTTTATTTTTTGTTTAATCAGGAATAGATATTTTAGCCATACTTGATAGGCTCATTAGGTCTTATCATATAATGTTTGTTTGCATTACTAAAAAAAATGTATTTATAGGGAATAAATAAGATTTGGGAATATTATAAATGAAGAGTACTTAATAAATAAAAAGAGACTTGAATCAAAGAAAAACGGAATTTATCTAGTACATTCATTGTGGATGTATTTACTGTTATTGGGAAGAATGCTACAAAATAATTTTAAAATTCTATATTTAAAATTTTAAAAATATTGGATCAAAGACCTAAATATAAGACTTGAAACAATAAGTTGCATGGAAGAAAACATAGTACTAAACTTATGGACCTTGGTTTTAGAGAGAATTTTATCAATTTGATCTCTAAGCCAAGGGAAGTAAAAGCAAAAATAAATGAATGGGACTATATCAAACTAAAAAGCATCTGCACAGCAAAAGAAACCATCAGCAAAACAAAGAATCAACCAACTGAATGTGAGAAGGCATTTGTAAATAACACTTCTCATAAGGAGTTAATATCTAAAATATATAAAGAACTCATACAACTCAATAACAAAAAAATAAACATTCCAATTAAAACATGGGCATAGGACCTGAACAGACACTTCTCCCAAGAAGACAGACAAATGGACAACAGACATATGGCAAATGCTCAACTTCACTAGCTATTAGGAAAAAACAAATCAAAACCACAATGAGATACAACTTAACACTTGCTAGAATAGCTGTCATCAATGAGACAAGTAATAACAAGTGTTGAAGAGGTTGTGGGGAAAAAGGAACCCTCATACACTGCTAGTGGAAATGTAAATTGGTACAGCCACTATGAATAAAGGTGTGGAGGTTCCTCAAAAAAATTAAGAGAATTACTATATGGCCCAGCAATCCCTCTTCTGGGTATTTACCCATAAAAATTGAAAACATTTATTTGTAAAGATATATTCACCATGATGTTCACTGCAGCATGATTCACAGTGGCCAAGACATGGAAACAACCAAAGTATCCTTCAACAGATGATTGGATAAAGAAGATGTGGTACACATACACAATGGAATATTACTTATTCATAAGAAAAAATGAAATATTGCTATTTACAACAACATGGATGGATCTTGAGGTTATCATGTGAAGCAAAATAAGTCAAATGAAAGAAACTGAAAACCATATGATTCCACTTATAAGGGTGATATAAAACTGAAAGCGACAAATGAACAAGGCAAATAAACAAAAAAATCTCGTAGCCACAGACAACAGTTTTGGTCATTACCATAAGGAAAGAAGAAAGGAGGGGAGGTGGATAAGGGTAAAGGGGGTCAAAATCATGGTATCAGAAGGAGATTTGACTTTGGGTGGTGAACACACAATGCAGTATATAGATGTATTATTGAATTATATACTTGAAACCTATATAATTTTATTAACCAATGTCATCTCAATAAATGTAATTAAAAAAATAAAAAGATAAAGTACAGACATACTTGGGTATAAAAACAAGTTGTTTCACTTTAGCCATCATTAATCCCTTCTGGATGGAAACAAAATACAAATCAATTCTTAAAATAAATATGTTTACATCAAATATTATTTTGAAGTAATTATGGTCAGAATTTCATTTAAAAGCTACTCACACATAAAACTCATTGCATTTTTTGCTTCTTTACAATATCCAAACTCTCTGTTCCTTTCCCCTCCCTTCCACCCAAGAGAAAAACTGCCTATATCCCATATTAAAGGCTGAATTAAAGAAAGGCTATTATTGGAATTAAAGGTAGGGTTGGGATTTAGTGCTTAAGAACATCAGAGAGAGTGCATTTTTATTATGTAATTTTATGATGTTAATAAAAAAAATTACTAACACTTAACTGAAGACTAAAAACAATATGTCAGTTAACATTCTAAACACTTTAGAGGTATTATCTCATCTACTGCTTATAGAAATCCTGTCAGGCAGACAGAATTATACCCTATTTTGCAGATGAACAAAGTGAGACACAGAGAGCTTAGGCCATTTGCTCAGGGGCACATGACTAGTGTAGTAAATGGTGGAGTCAGGATTTGAACCCAGCCATGTGAACTACAGAGCTCATGTTCTTTACCAGTCATGTTCTACTACATCTGATTCCAATTATTTTCAACACCATGATTTTTCCAGCCCAAAACATAGAGGAAAGAATTGTGGAAGCCAGCCTAGTGAAAGTGTTGGCAGATTTGTTCAGTGGAAGGAAAATTCCTCTACACTATACAAACAATGAAATGGTCATGGAGGTAAAACACTGCTCCTTCCCCATTCCAAGCCTCATAAGAGCTGGAAAGCGTAGAATCAGGTTGTGGCTGTCCCAGTTCTCAATATTTTAAGTCATAAGAGTGGCAGAAAATGATGGTTATCAACAAAGCATAAATTCACAGGAAGAAAGCAACATATAACAAATGAGCCAAGTCTTTTATTATAAGATTTTTTTCCCCCTCCAGGTGTTTAAAAATCTGAATGTAAAGGAAATTGGGTTTTGTTGGTAAAGAGTGATGGAGACATTTGTTTAATCTGCCACCCCAAGGCTAAGTAAATGACATTATCTTCTCCATGGAAAGCCAGAGCCCAGAGCAGTGGCAGAGGATGTGTGCAAAGGAGACAGGCATGGTGACAACATAGTTTCTGGGGTAATCAGTGTCTTCCAGCTGCACTCTTCTGTTCAACCCCCATGAAGCTTTGGCAAAGCACAGAATAAAAAATATTTTTTTTTCTTGAGAGAATATGATGAATTATGTCAGATTTTGTGAATTAAGTCACTCTATAATAAAGCCGAAGCCTGTGCTGCATAGACCATGGTATAGATTAGGAGAGAACAAAGGCTCGATTATGGTTTCTGTTCCCTTTCAATTATGGGTCGCACATTTCTTAATGTGAATTTTATTTCTATATTATTTCTGGAGGTTGATTTGAATTTAGCATTAATAAACCTGACAGCCAGATATAGCAATTTGTTGTTTTAGTATGTTCTTTATATTCAGATTTTTATTTTTTTTGGGGGGGGGGGACTAGTATTCAACTGGGAAAGGCACTTTTAGGCAACATTCCTTGTGTCTTAGAAAAGATGAGATATATTTTTGTAGTTATTAGAATAAAAATTTCCGACGTCTGTTATTCTAAAGTATATTAAACACATATAAAGAAATCCTCATAAAAAAAAAAAAAAACAGGTTCACTAATTTTTTAAATTTAGCAAATACTTATTGTGTCCCAGGTCCATTTTTTAGGTTCTGGGGACCATTAGAAATAATCTAGATGTTCTTTAAGCTTATATTCTAGTGAGTAGAAATACCTAATAAATGAGTATATGCTAATCAATAACAATGTAAACTAATCAATAATAATACAATTTAAGACAGTAAAAGTGCTATGAAAAATCATCTTGATTAAAAAAAGTCTCAACTTTACTTTTTATTTCTTCCCAAGAAACATGTCTTCTAAATATAAACTGAAAATTGTAAAAGGCCACTTAACTTTCATATAAATTCCAAATAATTGGTGATATATTTTCATTGACATATTTTCATTGGGATAACTTGGGATAATAAACTATTTTCTACCAGGTATCCTAGAGTGATTTCCTCAGTCTTGGAGTCATGGTCTGAACACATTCTGGAATGATTTCATTGACATAAAGAGTGCTATAAACACTATTTGACTCCCAAACTGACAAATGTTGTGTTTGGCAGTAGAAAATGAGAATTGTGGCCAACAGAGCTAAGGAGTTTTAAATCCAGAAATTAGAACATTGGATGTTTGAAAACCAATACCAAATATATCACATTCTTATTGATGACATTAGCCCATTTTAATATGACCAATTGATGACTTCTTGAGTGCTTTTACTATTTCAATAGCATTTTTTAAAAAGTTAAAATTTACTGACATTGTACATGTAGTATTTTATTATGTTTATTTTCTCTGTCTATATGTTCCCCACAAACACAGAAGCTCCTTATAACATATATGACTTTGCATAATATATATTAGGTGATTAGTGGCTGCTACCTATGATATGGTTGGTAGATACATGTGATTTCAAGGTACATGATCAAGTGAAAAAGTTCAGAGAAGAGAGTTTATACAATTTATATGTTTTGCACAAAATATAATTTGGTAAATTTGTTGTTATGATAGGTGGAAAAAACTGTGGCTCTTAAACCAAGTGGGGGGACACTTAGGAGAAATTATAAGGGCCCAAAATAAACAAAAATCCCAACCTTGTACTAAGGCAAGTAGGAAATCAAAAAAGAATCAGCAGTAGAGGGCAGGAGGAAGACAAATACACATGTAGTGCACTCTGAGGACTGAAAACGAGGCTGCCACTTGGGGGTGAGAAGTCATCTAACTCAAAGACATCAGAGGTACTTTCAGTAGATTCTTCTCTGCCCAAAGAGGAGTGAGGCTGAGTAGTGGCTGGGAGCCTGGCCTGCTAAACCAAACTGCTTGGACTAGGATACTGGCTGTGCATAACCAGCATTGCAAGCTAAGATACTTTGCAAGTTACTTAACCTCTACATGCCTCAATACCTCTAGGTTAAAAAAAAAATTGAGATGTTGATAATGAGTACATATTTTATAGGGCTATTATATGGATTAAATAAGATAGTTTGTTCAAAGCTTTAGAACTGTACTTGGCTCATAGGGATACAGTATTACATCAAGGGAGACTGGCCAATGTCTAAGAATGTGGTGTTAAGAATGTTTGATGAGGGGGATTGAGTTAAATCTCAAGTTCTGCATTTTAGGGTTGGGATGGAATTTGATTATTCTTGGAACAAACATAATTTCTAGCTCAAGGAAACAAAGGAGAAATCTAATATTGTAACAATAATATCAGGAATATTCTAGATGAGGTGGAATTTTAAAAAGTCCAGTTACTAAAATATAGGTTCAAGAAAAAGGAAACCCCAGAAAGGGAATATAAAATGGACATAACCCTACACTGAGCTATCAGAATACTGGCAGAGTTGGTGAGTACCACAGGATTGGTCCCAGGTGGGCCAGGATGCAGAGATTAAGGGGCTTCATCTGTAAGAATGTGCAAGCAGAAGATTCCAGAAATTGGACAAAGCAACTGTGATCTTAAGGAAAGCAATTGTTTATATATGACAATCAGCTATGAACAGAATCATGGTGTATTGGCAGGGACAAAGACTTTTGTAGGCACTTTGTAAACTATGAAGCCAGAAGGCGGGTCTCATCTTGACCTTGGCGATGACCACACTCTCCTTACCTTTTGTGCGTATTCAGTGACTACAGAAACTTCATGTGAGCTCTCTCATAAAACAAATGACCATTTACATTTTGCAGCAAACATTTGGCAGTTTGACTTTTTATCCTGTCATCTTGTTAATGATAATATTTTTAGCTGAACTTTAGAATTTGACTATATATTTCAAGCACATGTAAAACAAACAATTTTTTTTCTGAATTTATTGAGATATAATTGACATATAACATTGTCTAAGTTTAAAGTGTACAATATGATGATTTGATACAAGTAAATAGCAAAATGTTTACCACAATAAGATTAGTTAACACATCCTTCACCTCACATTATTACCATTCTGTTGTTGTAATGGTGAGAATAATAAAGTTCTACCCTCATAGCAAATATCTAGTATACAATACAGTATTGCTAACCACACTGTACCTTAGATTGCCAGAACTTATTCATCTTATAACTGAAATACTTACCTTTTGATGAACATCTCCCCATTTTCCTTACCCCTCAGCCCCTGGTAATATTATTTCTATTCTCTATTTTTATGAGTTTGATGTTTTTAGATTCCATATAGGCAATATCATACAGTATTTGTCTTTCTCTAGCTGACTTATTTCACTTAGCATAATGCCTTCAAGTCCCATTCGTGTTGTCATAAATGGCAGGGTTCCTTCTTTCCCATGACTCAGTATAATATTTCTATATTTAATATATCACTGAATATTTCCTACATCACATTTATTGATTTGCATATATATCTTACATCTTTATATATCTCTATATATCACAACTTTATATGTATTTGCATATGTATCTCACGTCCATTCATTCATTGATGGGCACTTAGGTTGTTTCCATGTCTTGACTATTGTGAATAATGCTGCAATGAACATGGGGGTGTAGATATCTCTTTGAGATCCTGATTTCATTTCCTAAACCCAGAAGCACTGCTGGATTGCTGGATAATATGACAGTTTTATTATTTGAGGAACCTCTATACTGTTTTTCATAGTGACTTCACCAATTTACCTTCCCTCCAACAGTGTTCCTTTTTCTCTACATTTTCACCTATAATTGTTATCACTTGACTTTTTGATAATACCCATACTAAAAGGCGTGAGGTGATATCTCATTGTGGTTTTAATTTTTATTTCTCTGATGATTAATAACATTGAGCATCTTTTCATGAACCTATTGGCCACCTGGATATCTTCTTTGGAAAATGTCTATTCAGTTCCTCTACCCATTTTTAAAATTGCTTATCTTTTTGCTATTGAGTTGTGTGAGTTCCTCATATGTTTTGGATATTAGCCTCTTATCAGATATACAGCTTGCAAATATTTTCTCCTCTTTTGTAGGTTGCCTTTTCATTTTGCTTTTCTTTTACTACACAGAAGCTTTTTAGTTTGATGTAGTCCTACATGTTGATTTTTTGCTTTTGTTGCTTGTGCTTTTTGGTGTCATATCTAAAAAATCATTGCCAAGATTAATGTCAAGGAGATTTTCCCCCGTGTTTTCTTCTAGGAATTTTATATAATTTTAAGTGTAAAAGTTTTACATTTAAATCTTTAATGTATTTTGAGTTAATTTTTGTGAGTAGTGTAAGATGGAGGTCCAATTTCATTCTTCTGCATGTCATTATCCAGATTTCCCAACATTGTTTATTAGAAAGACTATCCTTTCCTCCATTGAATGTTTTTGGCTCTCTTTTTAAATATTAACTGACCACATATGTGAAAGTTTTTTCTGGGCTCCTTATTCTTCCATTAGTCTATATGTCTATTTTTATGCCAGTACCATACTATTTTGATTACTATGGCTTTATCATATAGTTTGAATTCAGAATTACTTTAGGTATTCAGGGTATTTTGATGGTTTCATATAAATTTTAGAATTGTTTTTTCTATTTCTTTGAAAAATGCCATGGGAATTTTGATAGAGATTCCCTTAAATCTATAGATTACTTTGAGTAGTATGAACATTGTAACAATACTAATTCTTCCAAACAAAGAATCTTGCCATTTACTTGTTTCTTCTTCAATTTCTTTCATCAATGTCTTTTAGTTCTCATTGTATTTATTTTTACCTCCTTGGTTAAATTGATTCTTAAGTATTTTATTGTTTTAATGCTAGTTTAAAAGGGATTGTTTTTCCTTTTTATATAGTTCATCTTTAGTTTATAGAAATGTAACTGATTTCTAAATGTTAATTTTGTATCTTGCAACTTTAATGCATTCATTGATTAGTTTCAACCGTTTTGTAGTAGAGTTTTTGTAGTAGGTGGAGTCCTTTGTCTTGTACTGTTGGAGTATTTTCTAAGAACAAGATTATGTCATCAGCAAACTGAGACAATTTTGCTTCCTCTTTTCTGATTTGGCTATCTTTACTTCTTTTCTTTGCCCAATTGGTAGAGCTAGAATTTCCAGTACTATGTTAAATAGTAGAGATAAGAGCAGGCACCCTTGACTTGTTCATGATTTTAGAGGAAAAGCTTTCAGCTTTTCACATTTGAGTATAATGTTATTTGTGAGTTTGTCATATATAGCCTTTATTATATTGAGGTACATTCTTTCTACACTCAATTTGTTGAAAGTTTTTATCAGAAAAAGATGCTGTATTTTGTCAAATGCTTTTTCTGTAGTTACTGAAATAATGACATGATTTTTGTCATTCATTCTATTAATGTGGTTCATCATATTTATTAATTTGCATATGTTGAACCATCCTTAAATCCCAGGGAGGAATCTCACTTGATCATAGTATATGATCCTTTTAATGTGCTTTTGAATTTGATTTGCAAGTATTTTGTTGAAAATTTTACATCTATATTCATCAGGGATATTGGCCTATAGTTTTCTTTTTCTGTAGCATCTTTATCTGGCTTTGCTGTCAAGGTAATTATGGCCTCATAAAATGAGTTTAAGAGTGTTCCCTTCTCTTCAATTTTATTTTGGAAGAGTTTGAGGACTGAGTTAATTAAAAGTTTGGTAGAATTCAACAATGAAAACACCTGGTCCTGGACTTTGTTGGGAAGTTTTGATTACTGATTCTATCCCTTTATTTGTTATTCTGTCAAATGAGATTATTATTTTGTCTGCTAGGATTGTCTATTTTTTTCCTGATTCAGACTTGATAGGTTGTATGTTTCTAGGAATGTTTCTGTTTCTTCTAAGTTTTTCAGTTTGTTGGCATATAATTATTCATAGTAGTCATAATCCTTTATATTTCTCTGATATCAGTTCTAATGTCTCTTCTTTCATTTGTGATTTTATTTATTTCAGTCTTCCTCTTTTTGGTAGATATAGTTAAAAGTTTATAAATATTGTTTATATTTTTAAAAAACAACTCTAAAATTTGCTGATTTAAAAAAATTGTTTTTCTATCCTATATTTCAATTCTTTCCAGTTTAATCTTTGTTATCCTTTTTTATTCTAACTTTCAGTTTAGTTATTCTAGTTCCTTTGGCGTAAAATTAGTTTGCTAATTTGATATATACACACATACACACACACACGCACACACACACATATATTATAATATATGTATATATATTTAAATACATATGTATATTATATATATATGTATATTATATATATATATATATATATATATATATAGTTAAGAAAAGACTTATTGAATTGTAGGGAAATCTATTGTTTATGCAATTTATATATATATACATATACACACACACACACACACACATATATTTTTTAGAATTCCAGAATCACATTTTATTTTTTTATATTTTTTTAATTTATTTTTTTGGGCTACATTGATTCATGAAATCCAGTAAGTTTCAGGTGTACAATTTAACAGTAAGGCATATATATATTGTATTGTGTGTTCTCCCATAGTTAGATTTCTTTTTGTCACCACATATCTGACCCCTTTTACCTCATCTACCTCCCTCCTCCCCACTCCTCCTCTATCCTCTGGTAACTACTAGTCTATTGTCCATGGAGATATATATACACATTGTTTTTTGTAAGTGTATTCATTTATCACTATAAACTTCCCTTAGGACTGCTTTTGCCACGACCAATAAGTTTTGGTGTGTTGTGTTTCCATTTCCATTTGTTCCAAGACTGTTTGGATTTCCATTTTGATTTCATATTTGACATATTTTCAGCGTATTTTTGAATGTTCTAGCTTTCATACTATTATTGATATGTAATTTTCTGCCATTGCACTTGGAAAATATACTTGGTATGACAATCTTTTTAAAATTGCTGAACCTTGTTTTGTGTACTAACATATGATCTATCTTGAATGTTCCATCTGTGCTTGAGAACAATATGTTTTCTGCCATTGTTGGATGGAATGTTCTATTAAAGTCTGTTAAGTCCATCTGGCCTAAAGTCCAATATTTCCTTACTGGTTTTGTTTCTGGACAATATAACCATCGATAAAAGTGGGGTTCTGAAATCCCATATTATTATTATATTGTTGTTCCTTACTTCCTTCAGATATGTTAGTATTTGCTTAATATATTTAGATGTGTTGATGTTGGGTGCATACATATTTATATTTATTACATACTCTTGATGAATTCATCCTTTATATTATAAAATGATCTTTGTCCCTCGTCATAGTTTTTGATTTAAAATCTATTTTGTATGATATAAGTATAGATACTCTTACTCTATCTCGATTTCCATTTGTGTTAAATATCTTTTCCCATCCCCTCACTTTGAGCCTCATATGTCCTTGAGGCTGAAGTGAGTCACTTGCATGCAACATATATCTGGGTTTTGTATGTGTGTGTGTGTGTGTGTGTGTGTGTGTGTGTGAGTGTGCATTCAATCACTGTATGTCTTTTGATTGGAGAATTTAATCCACTTACATTTTAAGTAATCATCAATAGGTAAAAACTTACTATTGTCATCTAATTAATTGTGTCTGGGTATTTTGCATTTCATTTGCTCTTATGTTTCTCTCATTGTTTGCCTTTTTGAATGGATGATTTTCCATAGTAGTATATTTTTATTTCTTCTTTTATCTCCTGTGTATCTATTATAGGGTTTGGTTTCGTGGTTACCCTGAGGCCTAGTTGAGACAGCTCATTGAAATAAGTCTATTTTGAGCTGATAACAACTTACTTTGCATACAAAACTGTACCCTTTTAGTCCCCCCTCAATATTTTATGTTTTTGATGTCACAATTCATCTTTTTATACTTTGTATCCATTAATAAATTATTTTAGCTAAATCTATTTTAATACTTTTGTGCTTCAGCATTTTTACTAGAGTTAAGACTTTGATACACCATCATATTACAGTTTTAGGGTATTCTAAATATGACTATATACTTAATCTTTACCAGTATGCTGTATATCTTCACATGCTTTCATGTTTCTAAGTGTCCTTTTGTTTAAGCTTGAAGAACTCCTTTCAGAATTTCTTGTAAGGCATGTCTAGTGTTGATAAACTTCTTCAGCTTTTGTTTAATTGGGAGACTCTTTATCTCACCTTATTTCTGAAGGACAGCTTTGCTTGACAAAATATTTATGGTCGGTAGTTTGTTTTTTTTCTTTCAATACTTTGAATATATCTTCTCACTCCTGGCTTGCAAGGTTTCTGCTGAGAAATTTGCTGAGAGCCTTATGTCAGTTCTCTTGTATAAAAAATTATTTTCTTGCTGCTTTTAAAATTCTCTTTTTAAAAAAAATTGTAGACAGGCTTATCATAATTTATCTTGAAGAAGATAATTTTGGGTAAAATTTTGACATGATCCATTAGCTTCATGAATGTGGATGTACAAATCTCTGCCTAGGTTTGGGAAGTTCTGTCATATTTCTTTAAATAAGCTTCCTTTCCCTTTCTCTTTCTCTTCTCTTTCTTGGATTCCAATGATGCCCAGCACATTTCTCTTTATGATCATTCATTTGTTTTTCTTTTTGCTCCTCTGACTGAATAATTTCAAATTATCTGTCTTAGAGGTCATTGATTCTTCTGCCTGATTTTTATAGCTCTTTTTTCAGTTCAGTAATTGTATTCTTCAACTCAAAAAAAAATTTCCACTTGGTTCTTTTTTTATATTTTCTAACTCTTTGTTCAACTACTCATTTTGTTCTTATATTTTTACTAGATGTTTACTGTGTTCCTTTTGTGGTATCATGTTTCCCTGATCCTAAATGATTCCTGTAGCTTAGTGTAGGTGTCTGCACATTTAAAGCAGTCACCTATTGCAGAGGCCCTTGCTATTGGTGTGCACTCCTGTGACTGCAAGATCTAAGAGTGCATGGCAGTTTTTGCTGTTGATAAAGGTCAGGCCAGGAGTGTTCTGGTGCACAGCTGGAGAGGCTAGCTACAAGTGAGCCCTGTGTTTCAGACTGCTGGCAGGAGATAGGTCCAGATTCAGTCTCATTAGCAGCTGTTGGGACCCTGGCTGTCAGTGTGCTTTCCTGTGGCTGCAGGATCACCTCAACAATGTCTGCACAGCACTGGAGGCCAGTGACAAAATTCGGCATGGGGGTAGTCATGTGTATAGCTAGGAAAGCCTGTCTGCAAGTGAGCCCTGTGGTTCAAGCCAGTGACTAGACACACAGCTGAATCTGGGTTCACAGCTGTGTGGTCCTTGGCTGTCTGTGTGCACCTCTATAGCTACAGGATTTTGCCATAGCACGCACATGGCAGTAGAGGATGGTGATGAGAATCAGGCCAGTAGCATGCAAGTGCAAAGCTGGATACACAGCAGTGAGGTAAGCTGGGAGAATCTATGCTGATGTCTTACTCTTGCAAGAGTTCTGGGCTGGCCGCCTGTGCAAATCTTGGATTCTGGCAGGGGCAATGGTGGGGAGGAAGTGAGGGGAGACTCAGGTGTTTGGCATCTTGAAGTGTAAATAAACGTACGCAAAAACAAGTAAAACCTGTAGTAGGTCCTTGGTGGCTATGCTGGTCATTAGTTTCTTAAGTGACAAAAAGTGCTGGGGTTATCTGTAGAGCAGGTCACTCCTGCTATATAGCTAATAATGGTAGCCACTGCTCTTCATTCTTGTTTCCAGTTGTCTCTATACTCCTCAGCTTTGCCAGTCTCTGATGGAGTAAAACCAAAGTAGGTACATCATTTTCTATTAGTTGAATTTTAGAGTTTGAATCTACATTTTGAGCACCTGTAAAGAAAACTATTTTGTAACTCATTATTTACTCTCAGCTATACATTATGTGTTATTGCCTCTGTATATATCTAGCCATCATCCCTTACCACCATAGGATCTAGCACAGTGCTAAAGGTAGACAAGTCCTAATTAATGACTACTAAATAAATACGTGAATTTATAGAGAAGAAGCAGATACATTTTTCCAGTTAGGGACAAACTAAATTGTGTGACCAGCACATAGCTTGATTTGTGACTCACAGACTAGTGGGATTTGTTAGACAGAGTGAAATTTTCTGGTGACAATTTTCTAATCTCTGATTCTCCCCATTCTAACACCTTTATTTTAAGTCTTTGTTGTTGTTTTGAAGTTTCAGAGCTAAAATTGAATGTACTATTATAAAATAAGAAAGCCAGAAGGGCTCTTTTAGTTTTTATTTTTTAATATTGTGTCTTGTTTGAAGGTCTAGGAAATGACCCTAGGTTGCCAGCTCAGGTCTTCTCAATTGATCCATCAGAGCTTCAGATTCTCTGCTTTTCTGACCTGCAGCTCTTTTAGTCCCAAGACGCCAGCATATCCATCCCTTTCTAATTTTCCAGGTCATTAGATAGCAGCCTTCAGAGAGTCACCAGGTAGCCACAAGGGACTTCAGCAGAGCTACACAACATCCATTGCTAATGAAAGGTCATCAGTTACCTCTTAACTTAGGCTGTAAAGTCACAATAAAATGAAAGACTAAACACAAAATATATGACTATTTCAGTATAGTAATTGGCTTTTATTAGCCAGATATTTTATTGAAGGCTGTAGTCTGGAATTTTTCAGGTGTTTATGTGAAACTATTCTTTAAAGACATAAATGAAAATGTGATAACTACTCATAATTTAACTTTACTCAGACAAACCAATTCCAAAATGATTTATTAAATAACTACTTTGTGCTGGGAACTGTTTTTTTCTCTCCTTATTTTGAGGTTAAAACCCAATAAATGTTAGTTCTACATCATGATTTGCAGGTTAAGGATAAAATATAAGTCCATGAGATTTGACCAACACAAAACCTAGTAGACTGTGGATGATAATGTTTTGATTAGTAAAATAAAAACTTTAATTCTTCCTTTGTTAGCAAAGACATGAGACAAAAAAAAAAAAAAAAAAAAAACCTGTGATTTAAGTGATTTTGAGAGAGATGACTGATTTTACCTAAACAAAACAGCTTTTTTTGCATTGACAATACTGGCCTATTATTATCTGTCATGAGGCTATGAAAGAAAGAAGGGTGCCAGAGTTCTTGTTTAGCAATTTCAATTCTAATCCCTTTTATCAGCACAGTGTAAGGGTAACAACAAGGGTTTAAGACAGTACAGGGTCAGAATCCTAGTTTCTCTACTTATTCAGTGTGTGGTTGTAGGCAAGTTATTTAAACTCAGCTTTAGTTTCTCACACAGAAAATGGCAAGTATCTATATTTCTCCTTTGGGGTTGTGATATTTAGCAATAATATTTACAAAGCACTTAGCATGGTATCTAGTACTTAGTAGTTTGGAAAGAATGTTGCTTTATTCAAATATGTAATGAAACATTTTTTGAGAGAATGTCAAACATTCTTAGCCACTTATAAATCCTCTCATGTGTAATCTCATCCTTTAAAAATATTTTATCTCCTCTTATCCTCATTTATTCTTTACCTCTTAAAGTACAGAGATGTAATAATACTCTAAATAGACCCAGTTTATTAAAAAATTCCTATCATGTATTTACATTAGTGTCTTTTTGAATGTATAACTTACTATGACATGGGAAAATAAAGGGACTATAGTGCAGTTGTGAGGCATACTTGTCTTAGGAATCAGACAGATTTGTAATTAAGCCCTAGCTTTACTTTTTACTAGCTGATTAGTCTTGAATTAACCACCTTACATTGGTTTAGCTTCCTTAACTACAAAATAGGAATAAATCAAGGAGTTGACTATCCATCAAAACAGGAATAAAAATTGAATATAGTTAATTTGTAAGGTGGAATACTACTCAGCAGTCAAAAGGAAAACATTTACTAACTAAATTACTAAGCATACATATGTACATATACATATATACATACATATATACATATTTTTATATATTTGTACATAGTATAGAGCATGTAGCAAATTTCTGCATATTATGTACAAGCATTTTTATATATCATCTTTATAGGTATATCTCAAAATAATATTAAATGAAAAATTCAAGATACAAACTAGAGTATATGGTTCGATGAAATTTATATAAAACATCCTTGAAACTATTTATGGCTGTGTAAATGTTTTTAAATTATTATAAAATTGCTGTTGAAAGTATTAGAGTATATTTTAAAGTTTTAAAATTTATGCGAATGTTTGTCTCTGAGGAGAATGTTGGCAATGGAACAGGGGGTTGTTAAAAAAAATTTAGCTTTATATAAAAAATGTTATTGAAAAAAATTCAAGCAACTTGTGCAAAATTCTATAAGATAACAATTCTGGGTATAAAATTATACATGTTTTCTTTAATGCTCTTTATATGATCTCAGCTGTAAAAATTGTAAAAAAAATTATGTTTAATAAGAATAAATTGTGAGAATTAATATAGAATGTTTAGTAAGTAATACTTTTCAAGAAGTATGTTCAAAACTGAAGGGAGTCATGGACCCCCTCACAGGGATTATGTAAAGGCCTAATGAAGTGAGAATCTTGCAACCAGTTATTAGGGATCGCAGACTTAGATTATCATTCACTTATCATAAATGTTTGTTATCTTATTCATCTGTCAGGCATATGCCAAGCCTATCTACATAAAAATACAAGACTTCTTTCTCCTCTATTCTCCTCATCCATCTCCTCCTCCTTCTCCCTCTTCTTGAAATGATTGTTGAGATAAAACTGAACCAAGAGCTAAAAGACTACCTCATTTGGATGTACCACCGTCTCATCTGAGTCAGAGTATCTCAGATAAAACCTCTTAATGAGAAAAATAGAGGTTTAAAAATGCTTATAGCTATTCACAGAATATTTATAAAAAGTAAATTTAAGCATAAAATTTATTTCAGAACCACTTACATGATTTGGCCAAGTCCAGGCATCACCTATATTATTATTTATTGGTTAGTTTCTTTTCAGCTTGATACTATTTTTACTGACATTAAGTGGGTTTTTGATATTACATTTCTTTTTTATAAATACAAAATCTTACCATAAACAGAAAGCAACAGTAAAATAAACACAATAAAATAATGCTGTTAAATTACAGGTAGATATTATTTTCTGCATTAGGCTCTGAGAATAAGGCCTTTTACTTTAAAAAAAAAAAACCAACAACACGAGATTACTAAATACTGCCAATTGACTTTTTGATATAATTATAAGAATAGCTTATCCACATATTATCTAAATCATTATTCACACTTCTCAAGGCAAATCCCACATTTGGGAATCACTGCTGTAGTCCAACACACCAGTTATTTGCTACTCTACATCCCTTTTATCTTTTTCTATGTAGGTCCTACAACAGAGAATAGTCTTTGCAATCTTTTCCTTTTATTCAAAAGAGGAATAAGAGATTAATATCTCTACCTATAAAACTCTTAAATATTGGAAAAGTTAAAAAATATGTCAACAATTTACACAGAAAGATATACAACTGACCTTTAAACATAGGAAAAGATGCTCAAATTCACTTATAATGGGAGAAATGCAAATTAAAACTACACTGACATACTATTTCATATCTATTAAAACTGACAAGTTCCTTTAATAACAAAGGACTTTTTATAAATGTATACAATACACTAGTACTCTATTTTTCAATAGCATCTTATGTCACTTGGGAGTATCACTTACTATAGTTAAACAAATAATTTCTGCTGCTTCTCTGCCTGTAGTTCAGATGTGCTCCAACATTGGTATGTATGGGAATCACTGGGGAATTGTTAAAATTGCCAAGGCCAGGCCACTTCCACACACCTGAGCCTCTGAATGCTTTCTTAGCTCTTCAGGTGATTCTCATATATTATGTTTGAGAACCACCCTTAGAATTCCCTGCGAAAAAAACAAAACCAAAATGTCTGAAATTAGAAATGCCTACTTTGGGGATAATTATTATGAGATTTCTATTTGAACATGCTCCATGTTTTTGTTTTTGTTTCTCTCTCTCCACAGCACTATGTGTGTCAATCTTAGGCAGTTTTCTTTGTCGTAGTTTTTTAAACTGTACTAGAAGATGGCTGCCTGAGACTCTCCAAATTAAATCTCTTATATTGTGCATATTACATAACAATTCAGACCACCTCAAGCATGTGCTCTATAGTTGGTGAAAATTTTTCCCAAATTTTTAACTGATGATTGTGGACAGAAACATAATTTTTATATAGTGGTATGTATTGATATGCATACACATACAAACACGCATGTTATTATTATATTTTGAGGAAAAAATACACTGTCTTATAAACTTTTACATCAATCAAAGTACTTAGCAAATTATTTAGATTACCATAGGCATGTTAGATAGACATAGATACATACATGTATGCATGTGTATATATATATGTTTATATATGTATATGTTTATATATGTACATATATGTAAGTATATGTATATCTATACATGTATATGCATATGCCTATATGTATATTTATTTTGAAATAAATGATTTCTGAACCTCTTTTGACACCTCAAAAAGATTTCTATTTAGACTCAAACTCAATGCTTCTCAAAGTATAATCATAAAAAGCTTTTAAGGCTTAGATGCTTTATAAGAAGTCAAATTCCTATGCTTCATCCCAGTCTGATAATGAGAATTTCTGGCTGGGGCCTGAAATTTTACAATTCTAATGGGTTTTACACACTAGGGATAATTTCCAGAGGAGCAGATATTTTTTTTCTCTTATTTCTACTACTTCCTCAATTTCTAACCCATGTTTGGCAGAGAATGAGCATTTGATAAATATTTGTAGAATGAAGGGAAAAAGGAAAGGATGAAAGAAATTGCCAAGATGTGTACCATAGTTTGGAAACTACAGCTCAGTCCAACTGACACTTCAACTTAAATAGAAGACACTGCCATACAGAGATAGAGATGATAGATAGATATAGATGTTTCAACACCAGAAAGTGTGATACTGATCCCATAACAGAAGTCATGGAGGCAGAAAAATATCCCTACTTTTTTTCTCAGCCTGTGGTATCACTGAAACTTTCTCTGCTTCTTTCATGGAGTGAAACTTAACATTGATTTTTGTTTTGTTCCCAGCTTGTTGCTCTTCAATAAGCTAGATATTAAACCTATCACTACAGGGAAGTGATTCTCAACTGGGGGAAATTTTGCCCCCAAAAGGATGTTTGGCAATGCTTGAATTCATTTTTGATTTATCAAGACAGGTGTGTGTGTGTGTGTGTGTGTGTGTGTGTGTGTGTGTGTGTGTGTACTGTTGGTATCTAGTGCATAGAGGCCAAGAATGATATAATGCACAGGACAACCCCCCATACCAGTGAAGTGTCAGATACAAAATGTCAATAGTGCTGCTGTTGAGAAATTCCACTACAGAATAACAGCTATATGCTAAATATCCTATCTTCAAATGGAACTGAGGTGAGTTGAAATGATTTCTTTGATAACATAGCTCAAATGTATTCAGTTCTCTTCATTTTTATAACCACTATCCTTATTCAAGCCACTGCCATATTTCACTCAAATGATTGATTGATTACTAGTGCATTTTCCATGCATAGCCATAACCCAATGCATGCCCCTCCACCGTTAAAAACAAAACTTCATGTCTCTCATTGCCCTTAGAATAAAATCCAGATTTTTACCCATGATCTATAACGTCTTTTGTGTATGAACTAATATCTACATCACCAACTTAAAACAGGACAATTCTCTTTATGTTCGCTATCCTCTATCCACAATGTCCTTTGGAAATTAATAGAACTTGCCAAACATTTTCCTAATTCAAAGTATGCACTCTTGTCCTAGGAAAATCTCCCAACCTCACTTTTGCATGAATAATTAATTTATAGTTAACCATCAGGATCAGCTTAATGCCCCCCAAAGGGGTTTTCTCTAGCTACTTTATTTAAAGTGCCTGCCTCAAATTATTAGTTATCACAGATTGGTTTTACATTTGATTATACTTTTACTTATGTCATTTTTGCCACCCTTACTTCAGTATAAGCTTCATGAGGAAAGATATCATATAGATCCTCCTTACCGTTGTATCTCCCATTGGTTGGCATATAGTAATAAATATTTAATGGGAGAATGATCTATAGAAACATTATACACATACAAATAAAATGGAAGTGTTACAGCACATCATGCAACTCAGACCAAAATAATTTATATAGATAGATGATATAGATATAGATATAGATATAGATATAGATATAGATATAGATATGAGAGATGGTAAAGATGATAAGTAGGGATAGAGATGATAGAGACAGAGACAGAGACAGAGACAGAGATAGAGATAGAGATAGAGATAGAGATAGAGATAGAGATAGAGATAGAGACAGAGATATAGAGATAGAGATAGAGATAGAAAAGAAAATACATATCATTCATTGGGAACAAGATAAAATGATTCACTCTCAGAGAAGCAAAATTAACCCCTCTTAATTTCACTGTGGAAAATCTAGATTAGTGTTCAACAGTGCAAAGTCTCAAAATTATAACTCAAAACAAATCAAATCATTGGAAGTAGTCCCATTTTTAATTAAACATCATCTTGACACCTGAATTCACTACATACCATGTTTAGTTTGTTAATTATGTTGTGTGAAGCACAGAGCAAGGCACTTGTACTGAAAAATTTATTGACTCTTACAATGTAAATTCTGTGTTTTTGAAGATTCTATGAGCATGCTTGAGACAAAAGAGGGAACTGGTCCGCCCAAAGCATTTTAGTTTCATTTGTTCTTTACTTTCACATATATATGAACACAAAAGAAATCATTTTGTTTCATTTTAATTAATAAGTCATAGTGTAAACTAAATTATGTTGTTTCCTGGAAACAAACAACTTTCAGACCACCAAAATAAGTTTGTCTTGTGCAATTGATGCAAAAAAGTAAAACATCAATCTAGCACAGGAAAAATTTATATGCAACTATGCTTAATAGTGATAAATATCAATATACACCTTAAATTGCATGGAGGCTCAATAATAAGGATAAAATAAATTAAGAAAGTAAAATTATTGGTATTTAATATGTAATGAATTGAAATTGAATTTGTTCTTTTCTAAGAGAAAGGGAATTTTCTGCATGTAAAAGTTTGTACACTTTATTGGGGGAGAAAACTATTTCAATTGTTTAAGTTACTTTCTATTTAATCCTAATGATTATATCATATATCAGAACTTATGGAAATAAAGATTTTACCCATTCCCACAGGTATAAATTCAGAGATTACTGAGACACTTTCCCAGAAGATGCAGAGTATATGGGAGATGATAGTAGGAAGTTACTGGTTCACAAACTTTCACTCCTTCCCTCTTAGTAAGCATTGATTAAGGCTATTTCTCACTCTATCTTCTTTTTTCTGTTTATTTCTCTGGCTAGGAAAATAATTTTTATTGGGACAAATTGTCTTAAATAATCTTTAGGGATTTCTAAAATGTGGATTGAAAAATATATAATTCTATTATATGCCTAAACAATTTCTTCAAATTGTGGACATGATTATGAGTCTTTTTAATAAGTGGTATGGCTGGTTCTGTTCTCATTAATGCTTTTCAAAATATTTTTTCATATAAATATATATATATGCAACTGAAAAAAAAGGAAATGTTTTACAATCCACTGAATTGGAGAGACAGGACTTGTATATAATAGACATTTTAGTAAATGAATGCTTTTTCTCCCCTAAAAACATTTAATAATTTTATTTCCATTGAATTTTTCACTGTGAAGCATATCACTGCTATGATATAATGGTTATTTTACATTCAGAGATAGGTATTTTTCTGCTAGTAATGTTAGTTATTCTGGTTAATGTTTCTGCTAGTTAAGGGTTAAATATTTCTCTGTGTTCAAAGTTATCTTAAGGGGAACTACTTTTTTTTCCATGATATTTACTAGATTACTTGATTTTTCTTATAACTTAAACTGACTTGAGGTTGAAATAAACAATTCTCTACATTACTGTCATAACCAATATGGAACAAAGATCCTTTGCTACAAATGAAAAAGAAAAAGTAAGAACACTTCTTCAATCAATATCCATAATTATACAAATGATCTCACCAAGCATCAATGAATTTAAGTGAAATTACTATGCTCTTTTTTCTAACAAATCTCTTCAGCTATTGTTCTTGACAAAGTTCAGTAACATTCTAAAATACTTATCCTTTACACAGTTGTACTCAAAAAAAAAAAAAACAAAACAAAAAAAACAACCAACTAACCAACCAACAAAAACCTTTCATGGAAGGAAATAAATACTTGGAAATAAACAGTGAAATTTACAATTCACAGTGACTGAATAGAGTATCCAGAGATTTTTAGGAAATGGGGTAATATAATATAAGCTTGCTTAATATACCATAAAAGTGCAAGTTAACACACAGAATATATTCCCACTGGCATTATTTTAAACATGGTTCCACTTCACAATTCAAACATGATTTTCTATGTAATCCTGTTAACATACCTATTTTTCCTTAGCCTAATGTAACACAATAGTTATATTTCTATATAGCTGCTATTTACTGGATTTATATTTTTATTCCTTCAAACACAAAATGGCAATTATTCTTTCCATAGTTTTGAACCTAATTTATTACTCTGCTATCAAAATTAGGATATATTTCTTTTTTGTTTATTGCTTTGCACTTTCTTTCAGTCTTGGTATCCATATTTATGTCTAAAATCATACTTTATATAATATTTTATAAATTTTTTAGTCAATATATGGTGAATATTTTTCATATCATTAAGTGTCTTTCTACATTATGAAATATTTAAAATGTCATAAAATACCAACATATAGGATCCCATAATTCTACTATTTGTTGAGCATTTAGGAACTTTTCGCTATGTTACATAATGTTGTAATTAATATCCTTTAAAATTTGCCAGTTTTATCAGTAAAACTGGTACCTTGTTATATATATCTTTTGAGAAGTTTAAGTACAGCCATTATTTTTAAAATGTTTTCAATTACATTTGACATACAATATTATATAAGTTTCAGGAGTACAATACAAGCATTAGACATTTATATAATTTATGAAGTAATCACCCCAATAAATTCAGTACCTATCTGACACCATAGTTATTACAATATTACTGACTATATGCCCCATACTATACTCTACATAGGCATGATTATTTTTTTAACTAGAAATTTGTAACTTTTAATTCCCTCTTCCCTCATCCATCCCTCACTCCCTCCAAAAAATCTGACAACTATCAAAATGCTCTCTGTATCTATGAGCTTGTTTCTGTTTTGTTTGTTTACCATGTTCTCTAGATTTGATATATAAGTGAAATCACATGATATTTGTCTTTGTCTGACTTATTCCACTCAGCACAATAATTTCTAGTTCCATCCATGTTTTTGTAGATGGCAAGACTTCATTCTTTTTTATGGTTGAGTAATATTTCACTGTATATATGTACTGCCTCTTCTTAATCCATTCATTGATGGACACCCAGGTTGCCTCTATATCTTGGCTAATGTAAATAATGCCACAATTAACATGTAGATACACATGTCCTTTTAAATTGTTTTGGATTTCTTTAGATAAGTACACAGATGAGAAATTATTGGGTCCTTCTTTGTCTCTTATTATATCCTTTGTTTTAAAATCTGTTTTGTCTGGTATAAACATTGCTGCCACTGCTTTTTCTTTTTTCATTTCCATTTTTATGAAATATCTTTTTCTATACCTTTACTTTCAGTCTGTGTGTGTGTCTTTGATCTGAAATGGGTCTCCTGCAGGGAGCATATGTAAGATTTTTGTTTTCTTATCCATTTAGCCACACTGTGTCTCTTAATTGGAGTATTTAACTTATTTAAATTTAAAATAATTTTTGACAGACATGTAGTTCTTGCCATTTTATTATTCATATATTTTGTAAATGGTTTTGTACTTTTTAATTTTTTTATTCATTAGTGACAGTTAATAATAATTTTTTTTCAAATATACAATTTAATAATGTCATATGGATATTGCATTGTGTGTTCACCACCCAAAGTCAAATCTCCTTCCATCATCATATATTTGATCCTCTTTACCCTTGTCTACCTCCCTCTAGCCCCTTTTCCCTCTAAATTCTAAACTGTTGTCTGTGTCTGTGAGTTTTTGTTTCTCTTGTTCATTTGTTGCTTTCAGTTTTATATCCCATGTATAAGTAAAATCGTATGGTTCTCAACTTTTATTGACTTATTTCACTTAGCTGATAATTTCAAGATCCATCCATCTTGTCACTAATGGCAGTATTTCATCTTTTTTTAAGACTGAGTAATATTCCATTGTATATATGAACCACAGCTTCTTTACCTTATCATCTATCAAAGGGCATTTTAGTTGTTTTCATGTCTTGGTCACCATAAATAATGCTGAAATGAACATCGGGGTGCATATATTTTCACAAATAAATATTTTCAAATTTTTTGGGTAGATACCCAGAAGAAGGATTGCTAGGTCATATGGTAATTTTCTTCTTAATTTTTTGAAGAACCTCCATACTGTTTTCCATAGTGACTGTACTAATTGACATTCCCACCAACAAGGGAAGTTCCTTTTCCCCCACAATCTCTCTAACATTCATTAGTACACATATTGTTGACAATAGCCATTCTAACTATTCATATTTATTTTTCATAAAGAAGTCCCTCTAACATTTCTTGTAGTACTGTTTTGCTGTGATGAACTCCTTTAGCTTTTACTTGCCTGGGAAGATCTTTATTTTTCCTTCAACTCTAAAGGACAGCTTTTCTGGGTACAGTACTCTTGGTTGTAGGTCCTTACTTTTAATCACTTTGAATATTTCATGCCAGTCCCTTCTGGCCTGCAAAGTTTCTGTTGAGAAATCAGCTATTTTCTTATGGGAGCTCCCTTGCAGATAACTAATGGCTTTTCTCTTGCTGCTTTTAAGATTCTCTCTTTGTCTTTAAACTTTGGCATTTTATTGATAATGTGTCTTGGTATAGGTCTCTTCGGGTTCATCTTGTTTGGGACTCTCTGTGCTTTCTGGGCTTGTATGTCTATTTCTTTTGTTAGGTTAGGGACATTTTCTGTTATTTCTTCAAATAGGTTTTCAATTTCTTGCTCTCTCTTCTGCTTCTTGTGATGCAAATGTTGATACTCTTAATGTTGTCTCAAAGACCCCTTAAACTATCCTCAAATTTTTTAAATTCTTTTTTCTTGTTGCTGTTTTCTGATGGGGTGTTTTCTGTTACCTTATCTTCCAAATCACTGATTTAGTTCTCAGTTTCCTCTGAACTACTGTTGATTCCCTCTAATTATTATTTATTTCAGTTATTATAGTTTTCATTTCTGACTGTTTTTTTTTACAGTTTTCTACTTCTACTTGTATGTGTTTTATCTCTTAAAGTTATCACTGAGATCACTGAGCCTCTTTATAACGAATATTTTGAACTCTGTATCTGGTAGATTGCTTGTCTCTATTTTGTTTAGTTCTTTTTCTGAAGCTTTGTTCCATTCTTTCATTTGGGACATGTTTCTTTGTCTCCCCATTGTGGCTGCCTCCCTGTGTTTGTTTCTATTGTTAGGTAGAGCTTTTATATCTCCCAGTCTTAATAGAGTGGCCTTATATAGTAGATGTCTTGTGGGGCCCAGTGGCACCATTGCCCTAGTTACCTGAACTGGGTGCTCCAGGTGTGGCTCTTATGTGGGTCGTATGTGTCCTCTTGTTGTAGTTGAACCTTGTTTGATGTTTGTATATCAATAGGAGGAATTGGCCTGTGAGCCAATTTCACTGTAAGAACTGGCCATGACTACAGTGCAAGATTTACTTTAGCAGGTCTCTGGTGCCTGCCTAGTCTGATCTTTGGGTGAGTCTTTTGTGGAGGTGGTTCGGTGGTTTTCTGGTATGATCTGAAGCTGGCCACCAGGTGCGTTGGTGCTCAGGCTTCTTGGGAGGGGCTCTGTTGCAGCTCAAGGTCAGCTGCTGCCTGTGCCCTGACTGGGGCCACTTCTTATGAACTATAAAATGGTCTGCGGATGGTTATCACTTGTGTTGGGCTTAGAGATGCCTTGGAGAGGCTAAGCTCTGAACTGAGGCTAACTGCCTCTACTATCAAGCTTAGAATTACTCAGCAAGAAGTATGGAGCATGCCAAGGCCAAATGCTGCTATTTGGGAGTTTGTGAGCCTTTGAGAGATTTTATGAAAGTTTGCCGCATAAGCCAAGACAGGTTGTTTGTATGTAAAAACCACTGAAAGCGGCTTGGGAGGACCTGCAAGTTGGATGGGGCAGGGATCTCATGTAATCACCCGGGTGGGCAAATAGTTTTAACCAGGTTGGTGGAGATTCAGATATGATGCCTTCCTGTATATGCATGCTGAGCGAGGAGAGGGCTTAAAAAAGTTATGATGGCTTCTGCTAGTACTTCTGAGAGAAAGCTGTCCCTTTAGCCTTGCTCTGAAGCTAGACAATTTTGTTCCTTTCTGTATGTCCCTGGCAACTTCTGAGTTGCTGCCCCAGTGCTGCAGCTCAGAGGGAGTCCATCATGAATAAGTCTGTGTGTGAGCTCTTTAAAAGGAATGCCTGGGAATTCAGCTACCCTCTGTCTCACTCAAGCACAATCTCTGCTGGTTTTCACAGCTAGAAGTTGTGGGGACTTCTCTTCTTGGCACTGGAACCCTCAGCTCAGAAGCCTGGTATGGGACTGGGCACCCTTGCTCCTCAGGGGGTACATCTGCAGCCGAGATAACTCTCCCAGTTTTTAACTGCCATGTGTGGGTGTGAGAGCAGCTTATTTCATGTCTCTGCCCCTACTATCAGTCTCCATATGGCGTTGTCTGTATGTCCTTAGTTGTAAGACCTCTGCTCGTCTAGACTTCTGGTCATTCTCAGTGATGGTGGTTCTGGAATTTAGTTGTAATTTTGATGTGGTTATGAGAGAAGGCAAGCACAGCATTTGTCTACTTCACAATTTTTAACAGAAATCTAAGTAAGTACAGCCTTTATTAATTCAGTAAACCAGGCAGTACATTTTAGAGCTGTGCTGTCTCTTTTGTTCCTCTCCTAATGACGTAAAGTAGACATTTTGGTTTACATTTGATCCTGGAGATCAAGGCTTGGAAAGACTGAGTACTCTGCCCTGTGACACAGTTAATAAGTAATGGAGTCACCTACTTTATCCAACATGCTGATAGTTTTCTCATTAATTTATTGGAGCTGTTTGCATATTTAAAAAGCAGTTTAATTAATTGTGTATACTAAATACTATTTCATAACATAGTAATTTTTTAATTAAACATTTATTTTGAGATAATTATAAATTCATGTGACCTTGTAAGAAATAATTTAGAGAGATCTCATGCATCCTTTACCTAGTTTTTCCTAGTGGTAATATCTTGCAAAACTATAGTAAAATATGAGAATCAGCATATTAATATTAACACAAAACATTTTTATCATCAAAAGAATCCCGTTGCTTTTTAATAACTACACACTTAGTGGGAGAAATAGGAAAAAGTACATCTACTTTATATCCTTGGGAACAGAAGCCTTTCAACATTTCTTTTTAAAAAGCCTTTTATGTTAAGTCAAGTACCCCCAAAATAACTTCTTTTAAGGGAAATAGGACTTAAATAATCTCTATATAAATCATAGGGTTTGCCACTTTTTTTACTGATCTTGAGAGCACTTATCAACAGTCTTGGCCAGAAGTCCTTTTCTGCATCCATACATTAAAATGCAGTTTAATAAGTGACTTTGTCTAATGTCTAGTAGATCTTATGTGATATAAAGAATAAATACATGGTTGCTTTCCTCCAGAGCCTTATCTTTTCACTTGATAAATGAGAAAGCATTTTGCTAAATATATCCATTGAATAAAAGATAGGATTTACTCAGAAAACCAATACATGAAGGGGTTATAAGAATTTGTTTCCAGAGAATGGCAACAGGTATTTTTATACACTACAGACCTTATCACCAAGAATAGAGGTTAATGGTTATCAGAGGATAGGGGGAAGGAGGAAGTAGATGGGGTAAAAGGGGTCATATATGTGGTGACAGAAAGAAATTTAACTATGATGGTGAACACACAACACAATATATATATGACTTACTGTTGAATTGTACACTTGAAACTTACTGGATTTTGTTAATCAATATCACCATAACAAATTAAAAAAAGGTTAGAAATAGAATCCATTCACTCAATCTACATTCATTGATTGTCTAATACATGCCTGCAATTCCTATATACTTTGTGGATATAGGTAACTCTTCCAGGTTTAAGAAACAGCAAGTACAAAAAGGCTATTATAGAAAAAAAAGTCTTGTACATACAGTCTCTGATATTCATAAGAATGGGCTTTGGGCCTGGAACACTTGCTTTACAAGACAAAGAGACATTACAGCCTGTGCTGAGCTTGTCACTGTATATGAAAATATCTTTATCTGTTTCAGACTCAGTGTGTATCCTTTGTTCTGCTTAAGCGTGTATGTGATATGATACCTAGATAACCCCAGTACTGTATCTCTTGTGGGGAGTTCATTTCTCTGCACTACCTCACCCTTGCTGGCACTCAGGTTCCTAAATTCTGTCTTATTGCTTATTTTCTTAGTCATTCATTTATTACTTGCTTTTGAACACTTACTACTCCAATTACTATTTTGCTGTGGATAGCCAGAAAACAAACAAACAACAACAACAACAACAAGCAACAACAATTTAGGCAGGAAGATTAGAAGTGATGTGAGATAAGGACTTGATGGATAACAATAGACATCCAACTATATGCCTCAAGGGGATGTTTCTGGGTATTATAAAGCCAGGAAGAGAGATGAAACTCAACCAAAAACCTTAACATAGAGAAAGCTATCAATTAATTTAAAGTTATAATGTAGAATTCCTACCATAATAAACAAAAACCAGCCTCTAAGTATTCACATATTGATGTGTGCCTAGAACTTGTCTAAACTCTCTGAAAATTACACATATAAAATTTGTATATAGATTTTAAGAATGTTATAATCATACAGGAAAGATAGACGTATCATCCATCAACATAAGGGTCATGTAAATTCAGAGACTGAAGAGCTCTAAACACATCAGGATTTACCATGGTAAATGAGATTCAGTCTGATCATGCACCAAAAAACAAACAGATAAACAAACAAAAACAACAGTCAACTTGTTAAGGTAGAAAAAGTCTACAGTTACTTTGTTTGATACCACATTCACATTATGAGAATTAATATAATAATAAGTCAGAAACTAAATGTTACAGTGGAATGTTAGGTTCAACAAATCTTTTCTAAATATAAGGTGTTACTGAACAAATATTTATATACTAATTACTTCCTACAATTTGGAGTAATAGAATTTAGTTTTCCTTTTCATAATATCACAATTTTAAAAGCAGAATATAAAACCCAAGATATTTAAGTTTTACTTGTTAAATTAAAGCTTTACTTTATAAACTTTTCACTAATTTTTCTTTTTTTAAGCATATTACAGCTATCATATACAATTTATATTGTAATTTTCCTTATCATATAACATATAGTACATGTATCATAAATATTTAATCTAAAATTCCACTTTCTATATGCTATTTTTTTCTTGCCGGTGCATCACTTTAAACTATAAAAATGAGAAGGTTATAATATATAAATTGCCTTGTATCATATAGATTATAGAACTAATTTTTTATGAATGCAATATTAATCCAATTTTTCTCAAAGATAAAATATTATTTAGTTTGATTTCAGATAAAGGTGTTGGGAGAAGGAAATTATCTGACCTTATGTAGAGTATATCTATGTAGAAAGGAATCACTGGCCTTGAATTTGTCTGCTTTTGTGTTACTATGTCTTCAGTGTAAAATCTGCTTGATTTTAAACTGATATGTTCCCAGGACTGGGTATATCACGGGTATTCAAACTTTTTAAATTAACTTTTTGAACTTAACTTTTTATTAATTATATCACATGTAGATAAAAGAACACAGATCATAATGATGCAGCTCAAAGTTTATCAAGAAAATGAACAAACATGTAACCAGCATTCAGATTAAGACAAAAAACATTCCTGGTCCCCCACAGTCCCTCTTCTGCCCACTTCAAGTTCCTATGCTCAGTCTCTTCCACAGGTTAATGGTAGCATTGAATAGAAGTGGTTTAAGAAACAAGATTAAGTAATTAACTCTAGCGTTTTCAGAATGACAAGATAACTATCCCTAAACCAGCTGCCTTTCCAATCTGAAATGCTATGTGTATTGGTTATTATCTTTTTAGTAGCTATCATTTTCAATGTATGTTTCTTATATCAATACTACATTTTAATCAATCAACTTAAAAGCATTTTAATATACGTTTTGGAAAATCTCTATTTATGATTCTCCTTTTCCTGAAGATGTCTGAGTGTCCTTGCACAGATATTAATCTAACTGAAATTTGTCAATTAAAAAAATATATAAATTTTTATCACTATCTGATACATGTACGAATATAGATTAGATTAAAAGGAATATTAATGTTTTTCCAAAATGAAACCCTACCAATCATAACCTTTGTCTCCTTACATGTCTTTCTTCATGTACCTCATAAAATTTTATAGTTTCTTTTTTATAGGACCTTTATACTTTTGTTATATCTATTTTTAGAAATTTTAAATTTAGATTTTACTTTGGCTAAGATCTTTACTGTCATTTTGTTTTCAAACTGGTTATTGTTGCTATCTAAGGAAATTATAAATTATTCTATTTTATAAGCAATTAGTTATTGGAGTTTTAATTAATTCTAATAGTTTAAAAACAATTTAATGAGTAAATAGTATTAAGTTAATAAATTTTGTTAACTGACTACATGACATTGATTTGAGAGAGAAAAAAAAGCCTGATGTCAACTGTGAATAAGATCACTAAAAAATAGTATGTTCTATGAACCATACTCTATCCTATGCCTCATTGTCTTCATCCATGCTGCTATATAAACATTTTACTAACATTCTGAACATTAACATAATAAAACATTCAGTAATATTCCTCTTTAGCCAGTAAAGATCCTCTGTAGATCACTTTTTGCGTGCTCAGATATGACTAAGAAATGGGAATACATTTAAGAAAACTAAATTTCAAGTAAGACTAAAGAGAGTTAAAGGGTAGAAAATGAATTGTCATTGTTCTGAGAATTTAGAGATGAGAAATCAGACTTGGTTTGGGCAACTGATCCAAGCTGAGTGTCCTGGCAAGCAGACTGTAAGATGAAGAGTAACATGAACTAAGTTTATTAGGATGTATTCTTGGGATCAACATAGGTAAAATCGAAAGAAAGAAGGCATGCATGGCAAAAAGGGAGTTGGCTGCAAAGTAGTCACATCACAACAAAGACATCAGCTAATCCCATGGAGAGCTCTGAGATAGGATGGCCAGCACCTCAGCATTATCCCCTTATCATACGGATATGTATTTGTACTTCTGTGTGGAGGAGTCTGAAGATGAAGCCTGCCCCTATAAAAAGGGTATGGCTTTGGGAGAGGAAGCTTTCTTCAGCTGAGGAAAATTTCTAGTCAGGGCTGACAAGTGAGGACTGTTTACCGGCAGCGAGTACTATAGCTGTGAGAAATAAATACATTTGTCTTGAAAGGGCATGTGGGTTGTACATCATAGCATCCTAGTATAACCTTTTTGTCATCACAGAAAGTCGAGTAGATACTAGAAGAATTAGAGAGATGCCAAGAAGGTAGATCCTATGAACCACACACTAGGAAGTCAATATCATTTCCCAGCAAATAAATTACTAAGTCTTAAGCACCTAGAATGGAAAGTGATAACTGAGAACTAGAATATCATATAAATTAATTTTTACTATCAATGAATTAAATAGTTTAAATTATTCCAAATAAGAAACTTGGGGTTACACATAATACTAAATCCAAGACAAAATAAATAATATTTTCTACTTAAAAAGTAAAGTGAAATAATAATGGAAAAGAAATATATGTATATATGTGTAAATGAGTGTGGGTGGGGTATATGTGTGTATTAACCAGGTATCTGATAAGTCCCTTGCTTCATCCCATGCTGGCAGAACAAAACAAAGCCTAGGTGAGATTTAAGGTTGATGGTGCAATGATTAGTTGAATGTCAGATTGGTATTATACAAGATTCGAATAAAAGTACAATTTGCTTCAAATATTCTATGAGCATGTATGCATCAGGTATAATGTTAGGTGAGCTATATGCATTATATCATCTAATGGCATAATGGTATATTCATAAAATTTATATATAATACAATCTTAAGAGAAATGACTAATGTATTGAATGGCAGCATGAGAATACCAGAAAATATTTATCAGCAATTATTATACTCTACATCAAACATTGATAAAGTATAATAATTTTAAATACCACAATTTGGTTTCAAAAAGAAATTCACAAACAAAAGATAAGATTAATATAAGAGAAAAACAGAAAGAAAAATACCAACTTAAAATTATGTTAAGTACAACTATTTTTCTTATGAATAAGACTATCATTCTGCACTGAGAGAGTTTTCTGGATAGAAAGCCCAACCCTGAATTATGTCATATACTACAGGATCAAACTCCACTTAATCAGGTCTACCTTGAGCCAATAAATTATCTTTTTGTGAGGCTAATTTGTACTCCTTTACTGTAGCATACAGCGATTCCTTTCCATCTAGAATGTAAAAAACTGAGACATATTCCATGTTATCCTAACAATTAGCATTTATTTTACTAAAGAAGTTAATCTAAACTTTAAGCTATATGACTCATAAAATCCTGCCAAATAAGCTAATATGTTCTAGGTCACTTAGGGTGTTCAAGAAGATGTTAGAGAACCTGGAGATAACTTATGCATCAGATGAGGAAATACACCAGGTAATCTCTGAGATCCCATCCAGTTCTAAAGACCTGTGATTGCAGTTAACAATTTACTGATCAAACAATTTTCCTGTCATTTTAAAAAAGATTGTTTAATATAAAGTCAGCAAACAGTTATTCCGTATTATACCTTTAAAGTATTCTTCCAAAATAAAGTGAATGTAAAAACTTAGTGTCATGAAAAATGCATAATCATAGTTTAAGCAGCTTCTGTTGCATTTAGAAGGTGCATTATAGAAATACAACCTTATTCTCAAAAATTTCCACAGATTTAAATCAAATAAAATCTATAAAAAGGAATAAAATCTCACAGGAGATGATGATACATGTGAGAGATCAAAATCTTCTGCTCCTAGAGTCTTTAAATAATTGCCAGTTTGGAACAAGAAAGCTTTTCAAAATCTAATTTGGATCTTACAAACTAGGTTGTCTATAAAAAACATACAATAAACATTCCCTTTCATCAAAGAACTTTGAAGACATAAAGATCACTTTCTCCCAAGTATAAAGTATTGAAGAATTAAACCTAATTCGTGTGTTAATGATGAATATTTGCATCCCCAGAGTACCAGCAGAATAAGAATACCTATTCACAACAGATGTATCAAAAGATATTTTTGATTAAAACCAAATTTGTTGGATAAATGGATAGTCCATTTCCTTCAGGAAAATTTGGTGGGGGTAAGAATCATGTTGGAGATATTTTATACCATTTATTTAGCTATCTTTAAATTAAGATATTGATTTTTCTAATACAATATAAAAATGTAGTCATTTTAAAAAACTAAAAATTATACTTTAAAAACTTAAGAAATATGTAGAAGAGAATAATAATTGTCTATGAACACGAACTACTGTTAATACAATGGGACATTTTAAATTCATATATTCTGTTTATTAGAGATGAGATTTCTCAATACATACTTTTTCTTCATTTTTTTAGTCGACATTATTTCCAATGTTATTATGTATTCCCACAATTTTAGTGGTAGTGCATAATTTAATTCTTTCATCTTTAGTTCTTAGTTTGAAGAGAATCACAGATTTCTTTGACCATCTTGAGAAAAGAAAGGACTCTCTCCCCCAGAAAAATGTAAAGGTGCATAAAGAGAGAGTAATATTTCTAGGATGCATGGATTCCCCCCTAAAGATCATGGGCCCCAGGTTAAGCAGCTCTGGTTCAAAAGAGTCTATTTTTTGTTAATATTGTGATTTATGGTTAGTACATGTGATCACATATGTTACAAAATTCTACCAAGTAGATTAAAAAAATATTTAGGAAATTTATTCTATTTCTTTTGTATATAATACATGCTCAGTGTATTATAGTCTTCATTTTTGTTTTCATCATTATTTTAAACATTTCTATTTGCCTAAAATTTCTAAAATGTACTCAAAATTGATGTGTATATATGAGTATTGCTGGGGAGTAGGTGCATAGCTTCCCATGAAAAATATGAAGGATATCATGCTCAAAAATAAGGATCTTTTCTCTAAAAGAAAAAGCTATTGGAGTTTTACAAAATTTAAGTTTTGCAGCCACAATTATCTTTATTCAATTAAAAAATGCTTCTATATGAAATGGTATCATTGTTACCAAAAGAGAAGTACAATTTGTGTACTTGATACATCTAGAAGCTTTAATATTGTTTAAATCTGTGCTACTACAGATTAAGGGAGCTAAAAAATAACTTTGTATTCTAAGAGTAAACAAAAATAGTGTAGGGACAGACTTAATCTGGCATTGGGTAAAATGTAAAACATGGATTTATCTTCTTACATTTTTTCACTTTATTTCAAGTATCTCCACTAAAATGGATTTTGGAGACTGTATTGAATAAAGACTAGGAGTACCTGCTTTCATTCTGAGAAAGATCTGGGAATAAAACTCATTTCTTCTACTGGCAGACCTCATTTGGGCCTTTGTTTCTTCATCTGTAAAATGGGCATGGTGATATCCACTGCAGCATGGTATTAATTAAATACTGATAATGAATGCACTATATTGAGTGCTATGTCTGGTACACTGACTACATCCAATAAGTAAAACTAATTATTATTTTAAAAAAGCCAATGATACTCAAAAAAGTCATTTTAGTGCTTTCAATAACGTGTGGAGTAACAAGTTTGTGAATAGCTAACGTTTATTTTAACTTTAAACCTGTGAATTCCAATAATTATGTGTTACCTGTTCATAATCCAAAGGGCGTATTATGAATATTTGCCACTACACCTGATCATCACTTCCTTTTCTTTCTTCTTTCATTTACTCCAAAAGAAGGGACCGAGGGACCCTGTGTATTTTACTTGATTACTCTCTAGTTTTTCTCTAGTTATTTCATTAGGTCGTTTTTAGCTCTTGGAAGGAATGAGCTAAGTATGCAAGCTGTTAAAAACAGAAATATGATGGTAGAGAGGTGGACATACTTCTTTGGATATTTCTTTTAACATATCTATGTGTTCCTCAATATAAATGCTCTAAATTTAGATTAGATGAAAATTTGTGATTAATGCAGATTGCATAGGTGACCAATTACTTATAAATCTTATATCCTCCTGACATGAATAAAACACTATTCAACAATACAACCAATGAAAACAGTACTTTAACAAGAGCAGACAGCAAGGAAATATGCCGTCCAATGAAAAACTGCACTGCTTAATGAAATTAATCATTCCTTCTGTGGTTCGCATGCTTTTTACCTACCAATTTGCCTCTTTACTCTTAGGACTGCCATCTAGGAGTTCTATGTTCAATTTTCAATTTATTTAGTAATATTCTAAACACTCAAATATTATTGACAAGAATGTTGCACAGACCAGGTAGAGTGTCTGATATAAATGTAGAATGCTGGCCAAGGCAGACAGTGTCTTGGCCTGATAAAATGTATAATCTGGTGGGAGTATATATACATTATTAAAATTACATTTCTGAAAGAAATGACTCTTTTGAAATTATGCTAAATATGTTGAAAGATGTTTATAGGGTACTTTGGAAGGTATATTCAGGAGGTACCTATTATAAGAGTTCAAGGAAAGATATTTTTGAAGAAGTAAAATTTTACTAGAGGTTGACATTAGAAACCCTGCATGAAGAAATGAGAAATACACCTGAGTGAATCTGGGTTTCAAGTGCCATGTACATATGAATATATTTCTGTAGGTTCTAAAGCTTTAGAACTCATCTGAAAGGTTATTTATCAGCTAATAGTTCCAGATGCCATGTACAAACATGTACCCAAATGTTGCCAGGTCTTCATTTCAAAAGAGATTCCTGAAACTGGAGTCTTATGTGTATCTTGTCTCTAACGCATAAAACATAGTCACTGAACACAGAAGTTTGTAACCTATGTTTTAGCTATACTAACAGGGTAAGTTTAGTTAGCAGTAGGAATGGTTCAGATGGAGAGAGGAGAATTTCAAGAAAAGTAAACAGCATTCATGAGCACTAAGAGTAGAAAAGGGCTCTATATACTCAAGGGTATAATGTGGCATGTTGGCACAGATTAAGACTGGAGATCTAGCAGATTCCAGCTCATGCTGCCTAAGAACTGTTTTAGACTTAGGTTTTATTCCTAAGGACAGTGGAGAGTTACCTCGGTTTTAAGTGGAGCATGAGAGGTGGTAATTGCCAGATGCTAGTGTGTCAAATCAAGTTGAGAGATATCGTCCCAAGAAGTGAAACTCTTCTAGACCTTCTGCCATTCAGAGTCAGAATTTTAAGACAATACTTCCACTATCCACATCACACTTATTGATAATCATAATTATGTGGTTATAAATTATTCAGACAGAAACTATAATGTAGCTGACAGTAATTTTGGACATGACCTATCACTGACATGCCATGTTAAGAGGCAAAGAACAGATCTAAATGTATCAACCTGTGTATCAACTATATCATACATTTAGGGGCAAACAGAACTAGAACCCCAGTCTCTAGTAGACTTCCACCCTTTTCACAAACCCATGCCACTCTATATGTCTTCATTATTCTAAAAGAAGCTTATATTACAGCATCATAGTATCATTTGTCTATCAAAAATTGCTTTATTAAACATTCTAAAGAACAATCACAAGAATCGATGTGCTGAAGTATAGATAACATGTAGACTATTTATTAGACTGCATTGACAATATCAATGTAACTATGATTCATTATGTTTAAATATCTGTATGCAGACTTCTCAATTCATTTATAGTTATAGAAACATTAGAAAAATACAGTAAAAATTTTGACTTTCACTGTATACAGAACTATCATTGGTTACTATAAGACAGCTAATACAAAAATGTTCAGTGAAAAGTACATTGGTTTTGTCAGGAAATCATCTTTATAGCTGACTTTAATACCATCTGGGAAAACTATCTGATTACTATGTGTGCTCTTTTTGTCATAAAAGTAATCTTGAGTAACATTTTCTTAACATTTATTATGAGCCAAATACTATTAATGGTTTAATATTAGTGTTTAAAACTGTTAAATGTTTTTAAACCTTTAGTCTTTAATTATTTCTATATTCATAGGATATAGTGTTATCATTTTCATTTTATAGACAGGTAAATTGAGGAACCAGAGAAAAGTTACACAGCTAAGTGTCAGAATTTGGATTTGAACTCAACAGAGTAGCTCCAGAGCTCGCAATTTTAACTGCTACACTATTTTACTACCTACTCCTAGATTTCTATATTACATCTGAAAAATGCAAATGATGTAAATGAGTTATGTTCAGAGAAAATACAGCTACTTTTAGATGTAAAAAATGGGGTAATGCTCTCATTTCAGACTCCATCTTGGTACAGTAGAAATTAATTTTGAGAAAACAGGGAAATTTTGTTAAGACCTTGAAAATTAAATGAGCATGGTTTTCAATATAAAGTGATATAGGTGGTAAAAAAGATGGTATGTCAATCCCATAGCAGGCTGATGGAGGTGGTGGGGAGGCATACAACCCACAGCTGGATACGGCTATGCACTTCCTTCAGGAGGGCACCTGGGGTTTGAAGTCCAGAAACCACAGTCTAGCTTGGGGGTTACAGTCTCCTCACTACAATACCTTCATCTGTTAAACAGGGTTATTTTTACCCATTTTACAGCATGATAGTGGGTACTACACAATATAACATATGTGAAAAACATTTTGAAAATTCTAAAGCAAAACATACATGCCTTATTATGTTTAATTTTAGTATTAGTAATTAATTATTTAAGGCCTATAGAAAAGTGGTATCAATATAAAGCAAAAAGAAGGGGCAAATGGCCTCATGAATGGGTACTAATCGTTCATACAAAGGATGATTATTATAAATATGTTTTTTAAAACAAAAGTACAGGTGCAAATAATATATACCTGTAAACATAGCAAAATGACTAGCCAGATTCACATCAAATGAGAAACATAGTTTTCTGTCAGTGATAATACTGGAAAGGTAGTAGAGTTGTAGAATGATACCCTTTTACATAAATGGAAATATAAGTATAATTATGTATACACAAATATGTACACACATATGCCATATACACACATGAATACATATAAAACTTATATAGATACATACACTTGATGAAATTATGGGTGATTTTAATTGTCATGTTTTTCTGTATTTTTTAAAGATTTTATTTTAAAAAAGGAAGGATGATAAAGCATTATATAAAGCTCTACTTATAAAGAGTAAAAATACACTTACACTTTGATGAGAAAAAACCACCAAACCTAAATAGGTAAGTTAAGATAAGAGAATAAAACATTGATACAATTGAGTATGTGTTTCATTTGCTTAGAGGAATAGACTCTGAGATATTGGAGAAAGCTCTAGATTCACTTGTAAAAATTAATAGGCAACATTTACTGCATACCCTCCTTTGTCTCGCATAGTCACAAACACAGTCACATAAAGTACTCCAGCTAATCCTGTGACTGGAACACTATTACTGTTCCCATTTCACAGTGAAGAATCTAAGGATAAGAGTAGCTAATTAATGACACTACTTAACACTCAGGAATGGGCACTAATTATTCATAAAAAGGATGATTATTATAAATATGTCTGCTGAAGGTGGCCCAACCAATCAGTGGCAAAGCTAGGGTTCACATAGAAGTCTGTCAGACTCCAAAGACCTCGGTTCCCTACTTTCTTATTACAATGCTATTTACTGGTGAAAACACCACATACAAGAAAGCACACATTCTGGAGAAAAGGAAAAAAATAATCAAGCTTTTAAAGCAAGGCAGGATCACTGGAAAAAATGTGCTGACTACCATAAGTCGTACAGAGCTTGTAATGTTTAAGCAAGCTCACGGCAGGCAATTTTGAAGACAAGAAAAGCAGCAGGTCCTTGAGACAAAGTTAATCAACTACATGAAGATTTTGGAAACACTAGGTACTAGAAAATATCCCTGCTGTCAAACTCAAACTATAAAGCCTTTGCAGAGATTTGCTATATGCAGTCACTAAAAGAATGATTATGAATAGAGCAATGCTTTAAACAAAAACAAAGCACATTCTTTTTTGCTTTTTACACTCCAAAGAAGTATGCCAAGTGTAAAGGAGGGAGACAGAAAAAAATGTGAGGATTATAGAGAAAAATAAGAAAGTAGTTAAGGGCTATAAGCAATAGGTAAGCTGAGGAATAAGACACTAGTAATAGTTGCAAAAGTAAGTATTTCAACCACTGGATCATTCCTTAGAATAAGGTAAAGTAAAATAGAGAACTGAAACAAAGAAAAAAGGTACTAACCCTTTCCTGGAGCAAGTGGGCAAAAAGTAAAGACAGTGGAGGACAGCAAAGTAAGTTATAATTATTATTAATGCTTCTGATTCAAAGGTTAAAAATATAGAGAAATATATTTAAGAGGCCTCCAAGAAATTTATCTTATGAATACTAATCTTAAAAATATATGCATCTCTCATGAAAGAGCTCACAGAAAAAAATGTGTGAAGGATCAGGGTATTGTGAAAACTCAACAATTATTACAATATAGGAGGTAGAATCTGTCACAGTATGAATGACAATCAGTCTGAATAACAGATATGTCCTTTAGTGTTTGAAAAGTAAAATTGCATCCTATTTTGTACTAAAAAAAACCTCTGTGTTCTCCCTGGGAAAAAATTTCTGCCTTTCATGAAACCAAATATCTGCCACCAATTGGTTCTCTCAAATTATCTCTTTGGGCCGGTAGGCTCAGTTATTAAGAGTGTCATTAAGAGTGAGGTAGTCTCAAAGATAAGGATGACAAAGAAGTAATTTCCTCTGGGCCTACTCTGGAAAGATAATCTACATGTGAATTTGGTGTTACTGAAATGCTCAAATCTAATGTATCAATTGAAACAAAGCATTAGACATGGAATGACTGGGCATCAATGGAGGAAAAAAATGTAAATGAGATAAAGTGACAATGGTACTAGGCTAGATAGATTCCATATAATGAAAAGACATAAATTAGAAAGGTAAGACAGAAAGTGGGGGTAAGAGGGATAGGGAGGACTACTGTTAGAAAGAGAGGAAGGCACAGCAATCATGAAAAAGGGAAATCCAATATTTGTCAAGAATGAGTATCAAGAATGTTATCATATTAGGAAAAAAAAAGGGAAAGTTAAAGAATATAGTACAGGACTATAACAGTTGAAAAATAAAACTCATCGACTTAAACATAATAATTGAGGCACATATTTCTGTACTGTATCTATATCTAGCCTGTACCTGTGATTGCACAATAAGTGTTGGATGACTGAAGTGCCTGGAAATGTTACTAAATTGAAGAAAAAAAAATGTCTTCAGACTACCAGGGAAAATGGGAGCACTTCTATTTGATGGGTTTGGGTGAATGGTAGGATTTTCAAGACTCTAGATTAAAGCAGTAGTCCCCAATCTTTTTGGCACCAGGGACCAGTGCTCCTATGAAAATTTAATGCCTGATGATCTGAGGTGGAGCTGAAATGGTGATGTTAGTCCTGGGGAGCAGCTGCAAATACAGATGAAGCTTCACTTGCTCTTCCACTGCTCAACTCCCACTATATGGCCCAGTTCCTAATAGGTCACTGACCAGTTCTGGTCCATGGCCTGGGAGTTGGGGACTCCTGGATTAAAAGATGCTTGTGATTGTGACTGATGCAGTCAGTCCAATTTCCCTCTGCATGGATCCAGAAAGAATGACTGGTTTATCTTATCTTTAGAGTTGAAATTCAAGTGTCTCATATCTGGTCAGTGTTGTGTGTTATGGCATAATTTCTTGTGCTTTTGGGGGCAGCCACAATGGAGTAAGAGAAAAGAAGAGACATTCAGTTGCTGTCACTTAGGCTAGAGCACAGAGAAGTGTGGAAGATGAATGAGCAAATTGTGATCACTAAATCATATCACATAACACTTTTATGACCTGCTCTAGCCAAACCCCTCTTTCACAGGAGAGCCTCATGTCCCACTTGATCCAAGGCTTTTTGGTGCTTCACAAGGGCTCAGTGAGTATAGAGAACTCCCATGAAAATCAGTAGTCCCTATTGCTAGTAAGATAAAAGTAAAGCAATGATGAGATAGAGCAGGGAGAAAGGGAAGGATTGAAAGAGAGAATGTATAATGGGGTGAATGTATGTCCTCAAAAGATATGTTCAAGTCTTAATCCTCAGTACCTGGGAATGTGACCTTATTTGGAAATAGGGTGTTTGAAGATATAATTAAGATATGAGGTCATACTGGATTAGGTTTAGCCCTAAATCTAATGCCTTGTATACAGAGACATACAAGGAAGAAGGTCATGTGACAATAGAGGCAGCCATTGGAGTGTTGCAGCTATAAGCCAAGGAATGCCAACGAATGCCACAAGGTCCCAGAAACTAGGAAGAGGCAAGGAAAGATACTTCCCTAGAGCCTTCAGAGGGAACATGGCCCTACTGATACCTGGATTTTAGGCTGCTGGCCTCCAAAACTGTCATAAAGAATAAATTTCTGCTGTTTTAAGCTACCCTGTCTGTAATACTTTGATGTGGCAGCCCTAGGAAACTAATACAAGGGGAGAGGGAGGGCAGGCAGAAAAAAAATGGAGGACAGACTCAAGGTGCCACCATAAAAATCCAAATGCATTCTCCTCCACTTGACTATTACTATTAATCTATTTCTCCTGCAAAAGAATTCATAAAGTGTTTTTGGTGTCACGGTGACAACAATATCAGTAGCACTTATGTCAACAGGTTGTTGTGAAACATTTTTGGTGTTCTAAACTGATCAGCATATAAATATTTGAGTAGATACCTGCCATCTATGTATATTCATCTATGTATACAATAGATACAATAAATAAATGTACTAATATAGTAACATTTGTTAGACATTGTAATAAAATGAAAATAGCAATCAATGAACAAGAATATTTATTAATATAAAATCATTTTTCTCCCTGAACATATTATATAAAATAGTATTAATAATAACATTTTTAGTGAGACTATATGTGTGTGAGATTTATTTAGTGGAATCATATGTGTTTTATAATTTTTTAAAATCTTGCTTTAAAACTTTGTCATAAAGCTTTGAGATGCCCTAGTTTGAATTTACAATGCTCAAATACTTGGTCTTAATGACTGTTAGAAATAAAAAATTTACCTCATAGAGACATATAGGCTCACTGTAGAGAATCTGTTGATTGTTTTTACCAAATCATTAAATTTCTTTTCTAGTCACAACCATCAATTAATATAAGGTTTTGATTAAAAGTAGGCTAGAGAATTCCATCTCCCCTTGCTGTCTATCAGATGCATTTTCGAACCAGTCTAACCATATTTTTCCAATTTGATCAAAAATTAAAACTTTTCATGTAAAAATATTAAAACAGCTTAGAAAAGTCTCAAAATTCCATTTTGGAAAGTAAGCATCCAGCTATGAGAGGTATTATAGGTGATACACTTAATATTTTTAAGAACAAATTCACATAATGATGGGAATATCCCCACACATTTGTTTTTAAATTTTTCCATTCCATAATTTTCCTTCTAAAGGTAGAAATTTTTCTCACTCATTGTTAAAATACCATTTTTACTTTGAATATACAAATTAAGTGTGACAATAACACAATAGAGACAACTCCTTTAGAGAAAAAATGAATAAAGATTTACAAGTTGTGCTTTTGGGAATATCGGAAACAGAATTAATCTCTTTCAATAACAATATCAAATAAGTCCCGGTCACATAATGACCCATCTATATCTTTGAGAGGGGAAATGCCAAGCCCTTTTATTTTAACAAAAGCGAACATGTGTGTGTGTGTGTGTGTGTGTGTATAAATGTATATGTATGCACACACATTCATGCACAAATGTATGTATATGCATATATATAGCATATATTGTATACTAGACACATACAATATACATACTACATACATACATATGTACACACATGTGTATACACATATGCAAATGTGTAAGTGTATGTATATATACATACCATATGCTATATACATATTACACATGTTTCACATGTTGTTGAATTCATTCTGGCTCCTAGTGACTCTATGAATGAGTGATATCCACAGTGTCTTATCCTCAACAGCCCTGGTCAGCTCCTGTAGACTCATGCCTATGATTTGTTTTATAAAGCCAATTCATCTTATATTTGGTCTTCCTCTTTTCCTGCTGTGTTCTATTTTTCCCAGCCTTATTACCTTTTCCAAAGAACACTGCCTTCTCATGATGTGCCCGAAGTAGGACAGCATCAGTTTTGTCATTTTTGTCTCTAGTGATGTTCCATGCTTAATTTGTGCTAGGACCTATTTGTTTATCTTTCTGGCAGTTCAGGATATCTGTAGACCTCTCTTCCAACACCATATTTCAAAGGGCTTAATTTTTTTCTCTATCAGCCTTCTTCAGTGTCTAACTCTTGCATCTATGCAATAATAATTGGGAACACCAGGGTATGAATGATTTTAGCCTTCTCTAATGACACATCTTTGCTCTTGGTGATCTTTCCTAATTCTTCCACTGCTGCCCTTCTAAGTCTCAGCCTCCTCTTGATTTCTTGGCTACATACTCTAATACTATACATACTATAGGCATATATATATATTCTGAGAGAAGAAAGATTTTTGACTTAGAATCAAACTTCCCCCATCACCACCAAATCATAACAATATCTGGCACTTTGCATATAACATCTCATGCAATCCTCAAAAAGATTTCTGAGAACGAGGTACTATTATTGTCCCTGTTTATAAAGGAGAAAAATTAAATGATAAAGAATGTTAAATAAGTTAAATAGTGTATGTGTGTGGGGAGCAGGTGCGTAGGTAAGTTACTATTAGTCATTCCAATTGTCAGGGCTTGGTGTTGAAATCAGAATGATCTGATTCCAAAGCTAACACTCTGATATCAGCACCATTCTGATTTCAGGTTTTGATGCATTGTGGATAAGGAGGTAAAGAACTCAAATATATGGAAGTTCCTATGACTACTGAGTAAGTGTCTCGAATGGAGTAAAATCAAGGGATATAGAGGAATTAGGAGTGGTTAGAGGCTGAGAATAAAAGCATTTTGCAAAATTTTGCTTACAGTTCATTCAGACTTGTGATCTCAGCATATGAACAGTTGAAGAGGACACCATTACACAAGAAATGTGAGTATAAAAAAGACAGAACATAATCATGCTATTGTGTGAAACATTGCCTTGAGACTTTTTCAATAGTCAGAGCAGATGTATACAATGTATGTCAAAGCTTTATGTACTAGAGCAAAATAATAAAGCAGGAAAGGTTAAGTGCAGTCAAATTACTTTTTTCCCATTTAATAATTTCATGTCCCGATTTGGTAACTACTGGCATGCACTTTGGACATTCATTACGCATTATTACACATGTACAAACAAACTGATCCTGGCATCTAGTCATAAAACAGCTTTTTGTCTATTTGATTCTTTATAACATTCGGTGTATTATGAACATAAGCAACATGTTTAGAAGACAAAAGAAAATTTTGTTTAAGAGAAGGGACAGTATTTGTCATGTAGGACTCTTAGTACTATTTGCCAAGAAAGTAGATGAGAAAATTAAAAATGACTGGAGAGTTTTTGTTGGAGAGTTGGGCCCCATTTATAATGCAAAAGTAAGAAAAACACTATAAGTAACAAAGACATTATAGTTTAGGGCACAATGTAAGTACAGGAAAAAATGGAAACCAACAGCATAGAGAGGCTCTGAGGAATAGTAGGAAGAGCTGGGGGTCATGCCAGGAGTGTGAAGAGAATACAATATAGATACATATAGAAAGCTGAGAGTCCTCACAGAGAAACTGAGGACGAAGATCAAGAACACATGTTCAGAGGAGAACTGGGACACCCATGTGAAAAATCTTATAGTTCCGATGGATGATCTTCATTTAGCTTACGCCAGTTTTATGTGGGGTTCCTGAACTTGCTTTTGACTCTGGTCTCTGACTAGAAAGAATTAAAAAAAAAAAAAAAGAAGAAGATACCCAGACATTTACTTTCTATTTTCACTCTTTTCAATGTTCAAAGTAAGTTTTGTTAGTAGAAACAGAAAATAGGTTTGAAAAATGGTCATGAAATACTATGCAATGCTCATTCCTGTAAAATAAAATTAATCCAACCTGAATTGAGTGCCAACCATGTACCAGGCACTGTTTTAAATAACTTTATGAGAATTATTTAATCTTCAAACAGCCCTAATTTTGAGGATATAGAGAAACAAAACTGAGAATGAGCTAACTGTTTAAACCAGGTGATGTGAAGATAAACTTATACTAGATCTTTCTTTTTAATTTCAAATATGTTTAAAATTTTCCAAAGATTAAATTATGAAAAATAAGTGAACTTAGTTATAAATTATTAACTCCATTATACTGATAAGAAAATTGAATTTGGTAGACTTTAAAGTCTTAGTCAAAGTCAAAAATAACCCCTAAGTGATAAAGGTAGAATTCAGACCTAAGTCTCTCTGATTTCACAATGAACAGTGTTAACACTTAGCAAGAGCAACATCATATGCTCAACATAAAAATAAGGAGACAGTTTCCACCTCAAAATTCTCATTAGCACATCAGAACAGGAATAGAATGAACATTCAGTTTTTCAGTATATTGATATCAGATAGAACAGTATTTGTCCCATTAGTTAAGTTTCATCAGATATTGAGCAAGTAAGTCTTGGTCAATAATGACATCAACACAGTGTCTCTCATTCTTCCCAATATGAGTTGCTGTTTTACCATATTCCAAAGGGCAGATTTAAGAGCTCAAATGCTACAGTCTGGTAGATCTGAGTTTAAATCCTTTGTTTATTATTACAGCTCTATGACGTTGGTAAACTAACTACTCTAAGCCTTAGTATCCTTCTTTGCAAAATGGAGACAATACCAATATCTAAGCATAGAGGGTCATGATAGACAGCTTAATGAGGAAATGTGAGTAAAGTATTTAGCCTGGTATGTAGTCCATGACAATTTAAAAAGGTGTTGGTTATTATTAGTAATATAAACTCTGTATTATAGGTTCAAGGAAGTCTCTTAGAGGGGCTGATATTTTGGTAAGTGCTAAAGATTGTGAGGAATTTGATTAGAAAAGAGAGAGGGGAGGCCATTCTAGAAGAGGAAATAACAAGTGAAAAGATTTGAAAGCATGGATATCATGGGGATCTTATGCAATGTGATGAGAAGAGGGAGTCACAGGAGAAAAGCTTAGAAAGCTGGGTGGTAGCCATTTTGCAAGGCCCATGAACAGTATGCAAGTTGCATTGACCAGAGTACACTGGATGTCAATCTTCCTGACAAAAATCATCTGTAATTTTTAAATTATTAAATATGCAGATAACCAAAATTTGTTCTTGGAAATTGTGATTTAGTAGGAATGTGTTTTTATGTTTTTAACAATTTTTTAAGTAATTTTTATCTTCAGAAAATATTTAAAATCACCAGGTATAAACTATGTATGTAATATATATAGAATACATATGATAGTCTACAGATATGATATTCACATAATCTGCAAAGAAAATTAAAATATATAAATGTAAAGGGAGAATATTTATAATTAGATATATGTAAATATAGAACATTCATATAATTTACATATTACCATAGAGTGGTTATCTTATTGTCTATAAATAAAAATGAAATGTTTACATATATTTGATATGTGCATAAAACTTTGAGGAATAATATATAAGTATATTCTCTACATAAATGTAAAAATGATAAAATTTATATATTTGCTGTATTAATCAGGGTTCTCTAGATATATATATATGTATCTATATATTTAAATATATAGATATATATATATCTATATATTTAAAGAGATTTATAATAAAAAAAATTGGCTCATGCGATTATAGAGGCAGAGAAGTGCCACAATCTACCTTCTGTGAGCTGGAGACCCAGGAAAGCTGGTGGTAGGGTCCCAGTCTAAGTCCAAAGGTCTGAGAACCAGGAGAACTGGTGGTGTAAGTTCTAGTCTAAGAGCAGAAGTTCAATGTCTCAGTTTAAGCAGTCAAGCAGAAGTAAGTTCACCCTTCTGCTTTTTTGTTCTATTCAAGCTCACAACAGATGGACTATGGCCCACTCACATTGAGGAGGGCAATATGTTTTACTCAATTCACCAATTCAATACTAATCTTATCTGGAAACACTCCCAGAAATAGTGTTTAGCTAAATATGTGGGCACCCCATGGCCTAGTCAAACTGACACATAAAATTAACCATCACATCTACTTATAAATTAAACAAAGTTAGGCTCATGCACTATTTGTTTTTATCTAGAGTGACAGTGGAAAGGATCTCTTCTTTGGATTGTATATTTCAACACTTGAAGGAGTAAGACAGAGAAACGTCACCAATAAAAAATATCTGATTATTGAGTAACTTGGCAAAAATTTTCTGAAAATCATTGCTGAATGTTTGAGCATTCTTAACCACCTCTCACTGACTCATCGAAGGGATATATTGAATGTGGAGGCTCGCAAGGAAAAGGAAGTCTATTCAGATTTTTTTTGCCAAAGATTTCTTTAGACATGATGGCACCTTATCTTCTCAATTAAATTGTGCATTTCTTTAAGGAAATGGAACATCTTCTATATCCCTTTCCTGATCTAAGGCAGCTAGTACACACTAATGAATAAATATTAATTAGCAGATTAGGAAAGGAAGAAATGAAGTATGTTGCTAAATTTGTCACACAGGGTCAACTGAATATCTCTAAGGCTGCAAAGTGTTTTTTCAACCATTACGCAAAAAATAAATAATAAATAAATAAATAAATAAGAAAGAAAAAGAAAAGAACAAAAGAAAAGAGAAGAGCTCTTCCTTCAGCCTTACAGATTACATGAGAAAAAATCTAGTGAACTTGTAGAAAGTATTGCACCAAAATAGGTTAAAATAATAATAATAATAATTAAAAAAAAAACCTACAGCTCCTGAAGCACAGAAGCAATCAAATGCTAAAATGCTAGACATCATCAACATTATTTCCCCTTGGAAAAACTTCATGAAAACATCAAAGATGTTTTTATGCTCAATTTAAGAAAATGTTATTTCTTGGAGAGAGTAATTCTGTGCAATTTTATTATGTAAGAAACAAGCTTTAAAAACAGAATTTCTTGAACAAATTGTAGTATTAAAATAGAGCCATGATGAAGACTAAAGGTATGTGCAACCCACAGTTATCTTGTATGTGGATGGTCAGCATTGTCAGATAAGAACACCTGTAGAGGAGCAAGGTCAAGAGAATTCCTTGAAACTGATAAGGAAAAAAGAACTTCAACATCACCTACCGAAAAACATACAATTGGAAAGCATTGGGGGTTGGAGTGTCAGAAAGGAAACTTGCTTAATAGTCTTTCTTTTAGCAAAAAATTATTTTTAAAAATAAAGTACCCTCTTTTACCTGACAGTTTCTTATGTGTCTAATGTTACCAAGTGTGGTAAATTAACTTTCTAACTCCTCTTTTATTACTCTTTCTAGAGACCGAGCCATGATTTTAAAAGGCAATGAAAGAAAAAAAGCATTTGTGATGTCAGTCTACATGGAAAACTTTTAATGTCTTCAAATACAGGGAGTCAAAACATAACTGTTCCTGTTAAAAATATTAACATAAGAGAAAGAATGTATATACAAATTCTTTCTTAAGAAAAAGGGAGGGAATTTTATTTCACTTTATAAAAGACAGTTTTATCTCTCCTTCAGAAACAAAAAAAGTCTTCGTTTTGAAACCTGGGAACACAGACAAATAAATGATTAAATGAAAAAGCATGCAAAAAGGGATTAACAACTATAATTAAACACTGTACAAATCACTTAAGGAAAGGAGAAGGGTCTAAAAAAAGAAGGGTGAAATTGAGTTCTAGAATTCTTATATTCAAATTATATGTGAAATATACTTTAAAAATTTGGAGTTGGGAAAAATGACAAAAGATGCTATAAAATGTTACATATAAAGCCAGAAAGAAGACAATTATGCTTTTGATGACCAAATATGAACACAACAAAACTAAATAAATCAATAGCAGGTCTTGTTGGTTAAATTCAACACCACTTAGCATCGGGCCAACAAAAGAGAAACAGTATAGGGTGCATTGTGAGGTTTCTTGAAATGTACCTGAACTGGGTCTGTGAACTGCTGAATATGTTAAAATATTTATTACCTGACACATAAAATAAAATGATTCAGAATTCTACAAACTAGAAAATTAGTAACAGATCTTTAGAACCATCTAAATACCTTTCTTGTAATATATAAATATATGACTGTCAGATAATGTACATTATGAGAAAATGTCAAAGCAGTAACCAACTTTGACAATATGAGAAATATTGGAGAACTAGGCAGTACAAAATAATAAGAAAGCCAAAGATGTTTCTATTGGTAATAGGCATATTTAAAAATAATTTAAAAAAATTTTAATGACAGTTGGTATACAACACTATATTAGTTTCAGGTGCACAACTTAGTGATTAGACATTCATATAATTTACAAAGTGATCACGTGATAAATCTAGTACTTATCTGAAACCGTACATAGTTATTACAATATTATTGACTATCTTATGCTATACTTTACATCCACATGAATATCTATAACTACAAGTTTGTATTTCTTAATTCCTTCCTATTTTGCACCAATCTCCAAACCCGCCCCATCTGGCAATCATCAAAATGTTTTCTGTATCTATGCATTTGTTTTGTTTTGTTTTTCTTTGTATATTCTGTTCTTTAGATTCCATATGTAAGTTAAATCATATGGCATTTGTCTTTGTCTGTCTTATTCCACTCAGCACAATAGCTTCTAGGTCTATCCAGGTTGTTACAGATAGTAAGATTTCATTCTTTTTTTATAGTTGAGTAATATTCCATTGTATATATGATATGCCACCTCTTCTTTATTCATCCATTGATTGACACCCACGTTGCCTCCATATCTTGACTATTGTAAATAATGCTACAATAAACATATGGATTCATATGTCTTTTCAAGGGTGGTTCAACATCTGTAAATCCATTAATGATCAAATAAAGGATAAAAACCATATAATCATCGAAATAGATGCAGAAAAAGCATTTGACACAATTCAATATCCTTTTTTGATAAAAACTATCAACAAAGTGGGCATAGAAGAAATATACTTTAAAATAATAAAGGCTATTTATGACAAACTCACAGCTAACATGGTACTTAATGGTGAAAAGTTTAAAGCCTTTTCTGTAAGGTCTGGAACAAGACAAGGATGCCCACTATTGCCACTTTTATTTAATCTAGTATTGGAAGCCCTGGCCATGTCAATCAGACAGAACAAAGAAATAAAAGGCATCCCAATTGGAAAGGAAGAAGTAAAACTCTTATTTTTTGCATATGACATGATATTGTAAAGAGAAGAACTTAAAGACTCCACCAAAAAACTATTAGAACTAATAAATTACTTTGGTAAACTTGCAGGATACAGAATCAATATAAAGAAGTCTGTTGTCTTTTTATATATAAAAATAAAAAAAAACAATTAGAAGAAAAAATTAAGAAAACAACCCCATTTACAACTGGATCAAAAAGTATAAAATACTTGGGACTAAAGTTAACCAAAGAGTAGAAAGATCTATACTCTGAAAACTATGAGACATTGAAGAAAGAAATTGAATAAGATACAAATAAATGGGAGGATATATCTTGCTCATGGATTTGAATAATTAATATTGTTAAAATATTCTTACTCCCTAAAATAATATACAAATTAAATGCAATCTCTATTAAACTACCAATCATTCTGCTCAGAATTAGAACAACTAATTCTGAATTTATATGGAACCCCAAAAGACCCCGAATAGCCAAAGAAATAATGAGAAGGAACAAAGTTCCTTAATATCAAACTAAACTACAAAGCTATAATAATAAAAACTGTATGGTACTGGCACAAAAACAGACATATAGATCGATGAAATAGAATTGAGACCCCAGAAATAAACCTTTGTTTATGTGGTAAATTAATCTACTACAAAAGAAGTTAGGATATACAATGGTGTAAAGACAGTCACTTCATTGAGTGGTGTTGACAAAATTGGACAAATTAATGCAAAAAAATGAAATTGGACCACTTTCCCACACCATATACAAAAATAAACTCAAAATGGATTAAAGGCTTAAATTTTAGACCTGAAACTATATAAAACTCTTAGAAGAACACATAGCAACTAAACTCTTTGACATTGTTTTTAGCAGTATCTTTTTGGCTATATCTCCTTGAGCAAGGGAAACAAAAGAAAAAAATAAACAAATGAGATTACATTAAACTAAAAAGATTTTGCACAGCAAAGGAAACCATCAACAAAACGAAAAGACAACTAACTGAGTGAGAGAAGATATTTGCAAATACATCCGATAAGGGGTTAATATCCAAAATATAAAGAACTCATACAATTTAGCACCAAAGAAACAAACAATCCAATTAAAAAATGTGCAGAGGACCTGAATAGACATTTTTCCCAAGAGGACAAACATATGGCCAATAAATATGTGAAAAGGTACTCAAAATCACTAAATATCAGGGAAATGCAAATTAAAACCACAATATCACCTTATATCTGTCAGAATGGCTATCATTAATACACCAACAAATGACAAGTGCTAGCAAGGAAGTGGAGAAAAGAGAACCCTTGTGCACTGTTGGTTGGATTGTAAATTAGTGCCACTACTATGGAAAACTGAACGGAGATTAATCAAAATTTTAAAATTGAGATGCCATTCAATTTAGCAATTTCACTTCTGGGTATTTATCCAAAGAAAAACACTAATTTGAAAAGATATATGCACCCCTATGTTTATTGCAGCATTACTGGTAATAGCCAAGATATGGAGGCAACCTAGATGTCCATCAATAGAAGAATAAAGATGTAATCTGTGTATGCACATGCATGCACACACACACATATACAATGGAATTTTATTCAGCAATAAAGGAATTAAATCTTGCCATTTGCAACAACATGGATGAACCTGGAGGGTATTATAAGTGAAATAAGTCAGACAGAAAAATAGATACCATATGATCTCATATGTGGAATTGAAAAAAACAAGATAAATGAATAAACAAAACAGAAACAGACCCATGAGTATAGAGAATAAGCTGATGACTGCCAAAGGGGAAGGTGTGGGAGATATAAATATAATTTTTTAAAGAAAAGATGGGAGAATATGAATGCAAAAAAAGAAAAAATATCTGCACCCCCATGTATATAGTAGCATTATTTACAATAGCCAAGACATGGGAACATCATAAATGTCTACTGATAGATAGATGAAAAATGGATAAATATAAATATAAATATATATATATATTTAATGAAATATCAATAAGCCAGAAAAAGAAGGAAATCTTGTTGTTTGTGATAATATGGATGGTCCTAGAGGGTATTATGCTAAGTGAAATAAGTCAAACAGAGAAAGATAAATACTGCACAATCTCACTTATGTGTAGAATCTAAAAACAAAAACAAAAACCAAACATAGAAAAAGGGATCAGATTTGTAGTTACCTAGAGGCAGGGATTGAGAGAGGGGAGAATATGAGAAAGGTAGTCAAAAAGTATAAACTTCCATTTACAAGATAAATGAGTACAAGGCATGCAATATACAGCATGACTATAGCTAACACTGCTGTATGATATATACGAAGGTTAGGAGAATAAATCCTGTGTTCTCATGACAAGGAAACCTTTTTTTGCTGTCTCTTTTTGTTATAGCTATATGAGATGATGGATGTTAACTTATAGCAATAATCACTTCATAATATATGTAAGTCAAACCATTTTGTTATGCACTTATATATGTAGCAATATATGTAAATTATGTCTGAATAAATCTGAAAAAAAAAAGATACAAGTTTAAAAAATCAGCATCTTTAAAGACGTAATTATCAATGAGTCTATTAGCAACACTTTCAAATGTGCATTGTATTATCATTTCAGCAAGGTCTTAAACTTTTTCGTTAGTCTTCTTTATATTATTATCTTTACACAATATTTTTTAATGTCTACCGCATACTTTCAGTATTACTGAGTCATAAAATTTGTTTATTGAAATCAGTGAACTAAATGGAGACAGAGCTCATATAGCTACCATTTGTACTAAAATTTTCAGAAAACATGCAATTTTCTGAATATAGAACTAAATTAATTTAATTTTTATAATATCTGAAGCTTTTTCAGGTAAATACCTGACAAATTAGAAAAAAATTGTGCGTGTGTGTGTGTGTGTGTGTGTGTGTGTGTATTTTAAACTACACATTCTAAGTTTTGGTTTAAAATATATAATCACTGCAAGAACTTTTCATGTTAGTGAGACTTCCAATGTTAATCAAAATCCTTACATTCTACAGCATATTTTTCGCCCCTTTGTATATAGTAAATTCCACTACATTTTTCATATTATGGAAATATTCATTTACATTGTAGAAAACTCAGAAAATGTAGATGAGCTTCCTATAAAAGAAAAATAATCATGTGTAATTTCATCATCCACAGCATATTTTAGGTTTGGTTTAGTTTCTTTAACACCCTAAGCACTTAATTTTGACCTGCTTCTCATTTCCTCTGGACCTATGTCTCACATCACCTCCACCCTACTACTCTTATCTAACAATGTTATTTTTGTCACTCAGCTCTATTTCTTTAATTCTTCCTGTTTTCACTTCCTTGAGTTGGTCTTTAAAAGGCAACATAAGCTTTCCTCTCTTCCAGAAAGGCTTTCTGAGCCTGTTTCTCTGTTGTGAGTTGTCTCAAAGCCACCTCCAGTAAATGTTCCATGAAGCCATTCTACTTACACTCCACTTGGGTAGAAATGATCCTCATGGAACTTGAGGTAGGGACTCTCATTTCACTCTCAGTGTTTCTTAACGTGGCTTTGATTGAAGAGACTTGGCCTCCACTTGAGGGCAAATACTTCTCACTGCCACACACATTAAGTGATTTTTCACTCCTACCTGAGATTAAGTTCAGCATTATCTTGGTAAGTTGTAGTGCTGTTCTTGGGTCTCTGAATAGCACTTCTCCTTAAAGGGCCTGTGCTGGTTCCCTGCATGAACTTTCTGGCTTAAAGCACAGTGTTATTGATTAGTTTGTACTATCCAAAGGTTTAAATGGAATGTGCTTTATAACTTATGTTGGAAAGAAATAACAGAAAATCAGACAGAAAATTTAAAATTGTATGAAGGATAAGAAAACATGACCTCATTTATTTAGTCCAGAAGCCCATAAAGACTATTAATATGTGGGTGTTTGTGTTGTGTTTGCATATGTGTGTTTACATTAAAACATATAAAACGGGTCCCTCTCATAGCCCCTATTCACTGCCTTTCCACGTCTCTCTTGGTCCCTCTCACTCTTTGCCTCTGAGAGGAGCCCACACTCTGTCCGTGGAGTGTTATCCCTTTTCTAATAAACTTTCCTTTTGACTCTAACTTTGGCGTGTTTATTGAATTCTTTCTACACTCTCCACCAAGGGACTCTCCTCTCGATGCAGGGCTTGGTCTCCCTTCCCCCTACCCCCAACTTGGAGAAATTCGCCCTGTCCTGCAAGGATGTGGTCAAATTTCTCTCTCAGATACTCTACAATTTTGACAGGTAGGGAGAGGGTGGTGATTGTGAAACTCCCGCAAAGGAATTCATGGGCTTATGTGTTCATTGTGCATCAGTGGTGGCCAGCCCCATGCCCTGCAGCCATATCTCCTTAGATCTGAGACCCTTTCTTTTTTGCCAAATGAAGGTCCCAACTCACAACTGTTCTTTGTCCAGCTGTTGATTATCATCCTTTGGCTCCCATCACTTTTCATGGGCACTTTCTTCACATTGAGACTGGATCGACATCCCTGCTACACATGTCTCTAGCACCTCAAGCATATTACTATCTATTATAATGTTCACCATACTCTACTGTAATTTTCTCCTAGGTTTACCTTTCTTCCTCTACTGTGTTTTTTGTGGGGGTAGAGGGTTGGGACTATGTTTCATTCATTACACTCCTAGGCCTGGCACATAGTTGGAGCTTAAAATATACTTGTTAGGAGAATAACTTTACATATAGAGTAGTCACCTCAAATGTCCATGCTCATCCTAACACATGCAATGGTATTTGGACCAGGCTTTCCAAGTGAAGACCCTAGAGCATTTAAAAATACTAATTAAGTCTCAGAGTGATGTTTTTGAGAGTGGTACTGTGGATGTCAGTGTGAAGAATTGAAGATTCTGTTATTTGGGGAGGAGGCCTTATCAATTCCATTTGGGGAATAGCTATAAAGTAACCCTCACTCTTCAGTTCTCTTAAGTCCAGTTAATGTTTGTCCACTGGACTGAAACGATTTACTGTTTCTGTGACACTTAGAATCAAACATATAGGAAAATGGGGTTCTGGTACTTTTTTTCTTGAAAAATTATCCTTTTGGGGAATAAGGTTCATTGTACCTAAATGATCAGGGGTCAAAAATAAGCCAACAAATTGTAATTTAAAGTTTTGCCATTTGGAAAATTGCTAAGGAGTTGAAATGGTCTTATAATGCCAAAGCAAACAGATTTTCTGACCCCTGATAGCAGAGCGGAGAATGGCTGCCTTGGATTTAGACATCGTTTTCCACATATGTGCAGAAGGGTAACACAAACAATGAATGATTGGGCTCTGGAGTGGTCAAACCCAGATTTGAATCCTGACTTCATCATATTGGGCAAGTCTTCCTGAGGCTCAGTTTCTTAGAATGTAAAATAGGGGTAACAATAGAATCTTTTTCAGGAGCTGTAATGATCCACAAGATAAACCATGTAAATCACATAGCACTAGGAGTTAATGAAGGCAAATGTTACCTAAATAGCAAAAAATGAAGGAGGGGGAAAAACATATAAAATGCCCATTAAGCCATTTTTCTTTCATTGACCAGTTTATTACAGAAATCTGAAGTTAAGAATAAGCAGTATATTTGATCTCAATTTTTAAAATGTTGAAATAAATATACTATTTAGGTTTGCAGAACATTGCATAAGGCATTTTCTTTCTTTCATAATGCTTAAAGTACCTATTGGTATCTTTGATGATGCCAATTTGAGAAGCCATGGGTACAAAACAGAGCAACACTTAGAGCCAGCCAACTTGGAAGTCACTATGGTATTTTCAGTCAGTGTTTTGACTTCAAAAATAAATAAATAAGAAAGCACTAGGGGATTTTGTGTGATAAATTTCTGCCCTGCTTCTAAGATTAATTAGCTCAAAAACTTTGGTCAGATGTTAACATGTCTGTGCCTTTGTTTCTCCAATTATAAAATGAGGGAGATTGACCAAGTGTTATCTAAATTCCCTTCCAATATTTGAGTTCTATGAATCTGTGATCTGTTTCTAGTACCTAGGAAACACAAACAAGCAATCAGTATGGGAAACGTTAATTTCAAATTCAGAAGAAAGAGGTTTTATGGGATAGGATATTCTTGTGACCTATAGAAACTGTATGGCCCTGGACAAGTGATTAAGATAATTTTTTCAAATGTCAGTGTTTTCACAGTTAAAATGAGAATAATTCCATGGGTCCTACTAATCTCAGTGCTCTTATGATGTTCCAATGAACAAAAATAGGTGTAAAGACATTAATTTTAAATTTCAACGCAAATACGACATTATATACATATATATATATGTGTGTGTGTGTGTGTGTGTGTATATGCACATATATATCTACCAAGCATGTAGAGACTAGTACTTAGTATTTTTGCCTTAGCTGGCAACATGCTTGCTGGTTAGGTGGCTAACTACTACATTCTACCACAGGTATCCACTGGTTGAAGTGAATTAATAACACTAAATAGCTTACTATGCCATATAGAGGCCTGGAAAGAAGGTAAAATGAAAAGTTAGTGTGTGTGTGAATAAAAATTTTTCCTTTGAAGGCATAATTCAAACACTGGATTGTTTCCTCATCTATATATTGAAGGAGACTTGACTATATCATGAGTTGGCAAACTATGGCCCACAAGCCAAAGGGAGGTGCTGCCTGTTTTTATACATAAAGCTTTATTAGAACACAGCATTATCCATTTGTTTAGGTATTATTTATGGCTGCTTTTGAAGTACAACAGCAGGGTGGAGTAGTTGTGACAGAGACTATATATATCACCTCTAAAAACTAAAATATTTATTATCTGGCTTTTAAGTGAACAACTTGCCTACCCTGGACCAGATTTCTTCTAGCACTGGTATTTTAGGACAAAAGTTACCTCACACATGTATAAATGGACCACTTAGAGGTGGCTGACAACCATGTCAAACAATATCTTCTCTAAAGATAAGATTTCACTAGTTAGAGATCAGTCTCTCATGCAACTAGGTATGCATATGGCTACCTTCTGTCCAATGGCATGTGCCACTCAACATGAGTGAAGTATTTAATTTTTGAATAGAGTTCTTAAAAAGTTGCTGCTTGCCTCTCTCATCTACTCTCTTTGTCTTCCACCTGTTTTCTGCAAAATTATTACAAATGGATCAACCCTTAGATTTATAGAGATAAAAAAAAAAACAGCTGTCTGCATCCTTCAAACGCTCACTTCTGGAACATTATGTGAGAGACATAAACTTTGTTATTTAATCCTCTATGTTTTGGGATGTCTGTTAAAGCAGCTTAGCAGCGCACTAATACAGTGCCCCCTGTCCCAGCTTAATTATTCATAGCACCCTCTTTAAAAAGTGTCCTGGATTGGATGACAAATGATGTAGTCACCCTAGCTCTAAGCATATAGAAGTTATTATTATATCACGAGTTCATTCTCACATTCAAGAAATATTTTGCCCTAATAAGCATTATCATCCAAGTATACTTTTTGTTATAAAAAGTATTCTCACCTTTGAACAGCTTGAAGGGCAGAGACTGATGCTTTTTTCATGTTTTGAAAGTGAAACAGGACAAACACTACAAAGCCTTTGAAGATAAAGTCATAGGACAAAAAAAGCAGCTTATAACAATCCTTATTCTTAAAAAGTATGGCTTTTAGAACTGTATTGTCATCACAGAGTTACAGTGGCTTTCAACTTGAAGATCATCTGCCTATCAAAAAATAAGAAAAGCCAACAAATCCATGAGGACAGCAATGTCATGGCCAAGAGTTAACCAAAAAGAATGAGGGAGGAGACCAGCCCTAGTCTGGGAGGAGGGAAGGACTTTTAAACATTAGATTCCTTTTGAGAATTGAAGTCAAATAATTTTTCACATTTTAAAATTTCTCAAAGGTTTTGAACAGAAGGAAAAAATCCTATGACACAAAGCAGCCAACCAAAACTGGGAATTAAATGTTAGACAAGACAGAGGAGCATATTCCTGCCCTTGGTTAGAGATTTCTGGGCAATAGCAACATTCCTCTTTCCTCTCCACCAAGCACTACCTCGCCACCATCTGCTTTGTGCATCAAAACTAATCTCATCACGCCTTTTTTGTTTTTGCCTGTCACTAGGAATCGCGCAAAATGCTGCAGTTTCATTTCCAATTTCTCTCTGTGCATCTTCTTTTCTGTGTCCTCTCCTGCCAGTCTCCAACTCCCAAAACCTTTCTCCAGTGTGCACTGAAACTGAGGGTCAGATATAAGAAAAAACTCTTAAATGCTCAACCTCTCTTTGAACATTAACTTCACCTTATTGCTCTTTGACATGATTCTCCTATGAGGATGCTATTTCTCTACAGTTCTTTCAGTGGTGGCTTTTTTCTTCCTTCCACTTGCCTGTTTCTACCTGAAGATGTGTGAGGGTCCATCTTGCTCCTCCTTATTGCTATCAGACATCTCCAAAAAACATTCACAGATTTGAAGCTTCATCTATTAGACTACACCACCCATTACCCAACCTTTTCTTGGTCATTCCACAATATTCCTTGGAGATTTTATCACTTGGTTTATTTTTGCTACCTAAAATTATACCTCTTTTTTTTGTATGTGTGTGAATTAAGTATGCTGTGAATGATTCTTCTAATTCCATGGCCTCTCGATTCCTTGACCTACTTTACTGCATAGATCTTATCCTTCCCAAACACAGTTCAGTCCCTCACTTTCACTGATGTTCCTTGAGCCTTATTATTACTAGCAATTGAGTTCCTTTGATAATATCAATTTAACCACCTTATTCACCAACTAACACCTATTTTCTATTTTTAAAATATTTTGTTATCGAAAAATAATTGACATATAACAGTGTGTAAGATTAAGGTGCACGATGTGTTAATTTGATGCACTTATATATTGCAAAATGATTACCACCATAGAGCTAGCTAATACTTCCATCACATTACATAATTACCATTTCTTTTTGGTGGTGGGAATATTTCCTCTCATTTCAAATTTACTCCCTTTAATATGCTCACTCCAATATTTCTGCAACTACAACCACAATCCTTTGAGCCTATCAAATTTCTATTCTTTCTCACCCTCCTGTACTTTACTTTTTTTTAATGAGCCTAGTTAAATTACACTATTATCATAATAGTTCCTTTGCCTGTGCACTCAATTCCCTTTACCTCACTCCACTTGCTGCAAAACCACAACATTGGTTAAGCCAGATTTTCCATTTACTCAGCACAGAAAAATTAGTTGAAGAAAAATACACAATGTAATAAATGGCCTTACTTTTTCATGACCACAAATCTTAGATGATCCCTTAGTGCTTTCCCAAAGTAAGCATACTGTGGTCCCAACAGTCATATCCAGCCTAATGTCTGTTTTACAAATAAAGTGTTATTGGAACACAGCCATGCCCATTTGTTTATATACTGGCTGCTTTCACTATAAGGCAGATTTGAGAAATTTTGACAGAGTCCAGACGGCCCAGAACCTAAAACATTTACAATCTGATCTTTCACAGAAAAAGTTTGCCAACTTCTCTCATTCACTCTCCCATTCTTCTAAAACACAATTTCAAATCTTCTCTTTCTCAACTTTTCAACAATGCCTCGTTGATTCTCACAGCTGAGGCCCTTGTTTCCTATTTTATTTAGGAAAAAAGAAGCGGTGAGTATAGAAGATCCACAAGTTACCCCTACTTCACTTTCTATCTACTAATATCTATGCCAATATAATCAACAATTTCAATCCTGATTGCCAATTTCCATTTTGTTACTACAGATAAATATGTCTTCACATTTGCTCTAGGTCTTCTTTTCTATTATCTGCTCAAGAGTGTTACTCTACCAATTATCATTTTTTTAACTAAATTATTCATTTTATCCTTTTTACTGGATCATTTTCATTAGCATATAAATATGTTGTAAATTCTTCCATCTTCAGAATTTCTTCCTTTAGCTCCCACAATTCCTTTCAGCTATTGATTCACTATTTATTTCTCCTTTACAGAAAAACTTCTCAGAAGAAGCTTTTGAGAAGCTTCTCATTTCTACATTCTCTCCTGAACTCACTCCAATTGGACTTTTATTTCCAACATTCAATTGAAATTTCTCTTGTCAGAGTCACCAAGAAGCTCCATCCTGCTAAATTCAATTGTCAATTTTTAGCTTTTTAAAATTCTTCTTTTCAAACCTGATCTATTAGCAGCACTTAGAGTAAATCTCTTTATTCCCCAAACTCTATCTTTGGCAGGCTTCTAGAACAATAGACTTTTTGCTGATTTTCTTCTTACTTTAGTGGCTATTCCTCTTTCTCTCCCTAACCTCAGAATTTTAGTGTGCTTCAGACTTACTTCATACAGTTCTCTTCTCTCTGTCTCTCTCTGTCTGTCTGTCTGTGTCTCTCTGTCATCTCATGCAGTCTCATTACTTCCAGTATTATCTCTGTCCTATGAATCCCAGACCTCTCCTCCGAGTTTCAGACTCATACAACTAACTGTTCCAGGGTTCTCAAAATGTTCTATGCCCAAAATTAAACTCCTGACTCATCCTCCTTCAAAACATGATCTTTCCAATAATATTCCCCATCACAGAAAATGGAAACTCTCTCTATCTGGTTGCTTCGGCAAAAATGTTTAATTTGCTTTGGTCCTCTTTCTCTCTTACCTTCTCTCAGATGCTGAGTCTTTATAGTAGCCTGTAATGCTCTCTATGATCTGGTTTATAATGCCTCTGTGATTCACCTCTAACTTTTCTCCTCCTTGCTTCATCTGTTCCAGCTATAGTGTTCTTGGTTTGAACTTCTAAAAATGTTTTGACCTCAGGGCCACTGCAAGTGTACCTCCTGCCTATCCCCTGCTGACAGTTTATAACCCACATCTCTGCTTTATTTTTCTCCCTAGTGTTTAGCACCACATGATATACTTTTTTATTATATATTTATCTCCCTCCAGCCACTATTAAACAGGAATTTTTATATATTAGTTTTCAATGCAGTATCCTCAGCATCTTGAAAAGCTCCTGGCTCATAGTAGGTTTTTAATACATATCTTTGAATTTAAAAATGTGTTAACATTCTTTAAAGAGTGCGAAAGCAAGCAGACATATAAAAATTGCTGGAGGAAAGAGAATCAGGAGGTTTTCTCATAGAGACATTCTCTCTTGTCTGACCCTGATGCTAGTAAATACAATTAGTCACAAGATTGTGTATTTATTAATTTATATTCTGTTTAATAAAGTATAAGCTGTCAGTTCTGAAAGCTTTTGTTATGGAACCTGACGTGGAAAATTGGCTGCATTGCATATTTTTCTTCTTGTGAATTGAGTTTGGGAAAAATCCCTTATCATTACACTAAATATGGTCTAGTGGATTGACAGCTATAGACTAGTTTACAGGCTTTTATCAATCCAACAGCTTTATAGGCTATGAAATGTTCCATTTTTCCCAGGTGAAACAGGTTATCAATCATATGTCTGCTTGGGGTGGTCACTATCTCCTTCAAAAAAAAAAAAAAAAAAAAACAAACTCATGTCAGTAAAGCTCTCACTATCACAAGAAGGGGAGTAAAATGATGCAAGACAACATTCTCTGTTACTCTGTTATGTGAAGGTGTCATATACGTAACCTAATCATCTGTGAGTAAAGATTTGGGGTTTGGGTAGGAGATACAGCCCAATAAGTTAGTAGATCATTATTTTAGCTCAATTCATTCATTTGCTCATTAAATTAATTTCAATCCAATTCTTTAACAAACATTTGTTATGCATCTACTATGTACCATGCACTGTCATGTGTATTAGGGGGGTGGTAATAAATAAAACAGTATATAGTCTATATTATTGTGAAGCTTAACTTCTATTAGAGAAAAATAAAACAAACGGAAAGATAAATATCATGTATTGTTTGTAATTATGATGTACATAATATGTGGTGATGCGGTAGAAATTGAATAACTACTATACAGTGGCCTGGGAGGACTCATGAGGATGATTTCTAATGATGAGATGAGACCTAAATTATGATAAGTTAACCATAAAAGCATATTGGAAAAGATCATTCCTGGCAAAGGGATCAGTTAGTTCTGCTATAGAGACCTCTAGGCAAGAATAAATAAATATAGTATGTGTACTTTATGGCTAAGTCACAAAGTGGCCAGTTCAGAGCTTCTTATTCCATAACAATAAAATTTGTTGACTATTTAATAATAAAGTTAATAGGCAGTTATTATAGAATGTGGACAATACAGGAAAATAGGAGTTGAGCAAAATTTACATATATTCCCACCACTAAAAGATAAGTTATTATTTTTTATGCACAGATAGTATATTTTTATTTTTCTTTCCTTAAGATAACAGTGAAAATGCTTCATTATATATACTTTTAAGAGGAAAACTCCTGTAAACCAGACTTTAATTTTGGTGTTCATGATTATGACAGATTTATCTAATAATTCTTGAATGCTAGCAGGAGGTCTGTCATCATAAAATCATGGCAACTTTTTCCATTCTGATTTAAGTTTATTTCTGTATATATTAACACTTACCAAGAATTAGTTATGTTTGTTTGTTTAATAATTAGGCCGAAATGTACATTCCAAACAGAGCTGATATCTTAAGTACACATCTGCCTGCCTAATTAGGAAACCCAAATTCCTATTGGTGGGTCTAAGGCTGCAAAGGTACAAAAATTGGGCAAAGCATTAAAGGATTCCTGCATGATTCAAATATTATACCAAGGTTGATGTTAGCTATTGAGCTACTTATGAATGAACTTTGTGAAATTAATAAGTATTCAAGATAAAAGAGTTCCATCTCTAATTATAGTCTAAGTGGATCAACATTTTATCTAGATTTTACTGTTATGTGGCTGACAAGTGGAAAGGATTACTTGCTAAGATCTGAGAGACCTGGGGTTAGTACCAACTTTACCAAGCTGATGACATCGACTAAGTCATTGAATTTCTGTTACAGAAATCTGTCATTTGTAAGAAAGGGTTAATGATTCCTGTCTTTCAGCTCCTAAGGATGTTACGAGGATTAAATGCAAAGTTTATCTGAATGCATCTGGATCAAATATAGTAGGTTATTATGGTATATGATTGAACTGGGTTATTACATATGGTCATATAATAACATCATATATATATATATATATATATATATATATATATATATAATATTCTGTGCTGGTTTGAGATATAATATCCCTATTTTTATATCTATTGTGCAAAAGAGAATAAAGTGCACACAAAGTCATTACTAAGTTTTCTGAATACTATGGTCCATCCATTTGAAACTCATTTTTTATCAAAATTTTAAAGTTATTCTAGGATAATGTTTTAGGCTATCTGGAAACTGCACAAGTACTAAAGGTGGATATTCACCTGTGGTTTCCCTTGACATTTCTTGATTTCAGGGAGAAAACAAAGTAAATGTGCATGAACTGTTTTGTTGTTTGTTTAATGAAAATTCTTTGGCAAAATATTTAATTAGTTGTTTGTACTGATTGGCTAATTACAATGCATTTAATCAAATGCAAAACATTGGTCAATTTGATTGAGTCCATTATTCAAACTGCCAATTTTATTTTAAAGAACACCGATAACCACACTTAGGTCATTATAGCTAGCCCAAAATTTCTAAAATGGTTTGAGTTAGCCCATTTTCTCATTTGGTGAGAACAGTAAACTAGCACCAATAAAATATTTAAGTCCAAATTATCTAGGTAATACCACAAATCTGTGTACAGCAAACTAAAACAAAGCTTTTAGAACAAGTAAATATATTGCTAAAAACCATTGAGTCTTTGGTCATTTTGTGGATGGTCTGGACCATGGCAAGGGCAGGGAGAGCAAACCAAGCAACAGGCTTTTAGTCCCAGGCCAGCTTATCCACCATTCCAGAAGAATCTCTTTCTTAACTAGTCTGTCTCACACAGTGATTCTTACTAGTGAATTGTGAACAATTAGATAGGAAATTATGTGAATTATTAACCATATATATATATGATTGGCATCAGTGGAAGAAGTTCCACAGATATTCTCGAATGCATGTGTGAGCTTATATATCAAAAATTTCTCTTCCTTTTGTTATTGTCTATTAAAATAAACTTTAAATCTGAATGTACAAGTATGTTGCTGTTAATCTCATACTTCATTATTTTACTCTTAACAATGACAATAATAGTAATAGCTTCAAGTAACATGTATTGAATATTTACATGGTTTACCTTACTTATTATCCCCATTTTAAAGATAATGGTACTAAGGCTCAGAGGGAGCTAAGTAACTTGTCCAAGGAAAGAGAGCTATTAATTGGTGGAAGTGGATTCAATTCATGCCATCCAATTCCAGAGCAGGTATGATTAAGTACTACAATATCATGTTTATGAGAACAGAGATCTGAAAACACCAACAATAAAACCAAAAATGACTATGACTGTGCTCAAGAATGAATTTCTTACAATTAGATACATCATTATATGCTATTACCAATTAACTAAAATTGTGAAGTCTATTATATTTTGAACTATCTTTGATATTATTGTCTTCCTGTGTGCTGATAGTTTTTTCATACATGCTTCCAATAGCAAGGCAAGGTCATGATTTGCTTACATCCCTACTTCTTCTAGGTCTTGAGCTCTCCAGGGACAGGGATAGTTCTTTATTCTTCTCGTGTCTTAGTAACTAGCACAGTCTTGGAAGCATAGTCTTAGAAGCATAGTCTTAGAAGCACTGAGTAAATGACTATTGAATAAATTTTGCTGCTAATCCTAAGAAGAATAAACAAGATGACCTGTGTTTCTCCCAATTTCGTTGTTCCTTAACAAGTTTTTATAGAGAACTTATTCCTCCTAATAGCTATTTAAAACACTGAAATGCCTCACTGGAATAATGCAGTTCAACCTCTTAGGAAAGTTTATAATCCAACTTTAATATAGCTGAAAAATGACTATTTCTTAGCATGATGCATAGCAATTTCTGTATTTTGGTATAGCAATAGACTGGAAAAATTAAATATACATACTAATTTCCTAATGATAGGATTATTATTCCTAGGCAAATAGAAGGGCCAGTGTTCAGATGCTACGAGGTCCTTAAAAACAATGAGTTAGCAAAATGTGGTAAATGAGGCCTCTACATGATGTATATTTGAAACAACAAGAACATAACTGCTGGAAAAATACTGTTTGAGTTTGAAAGTTAAGACTGCCAATCTCTAGATGTAGAACCTTGGGCAGATAATATCAATGATTTGCCTTAGCTTCCTCACTTTTAAAATTGGGGACGACAAAGGGTCTTACAAAAGACTTTTGTGAGAATTGAATGTTTTAAGCCACATAAAGCTATTTCGGTAATATCTGACACATAGTACTCAATACCATTTATTTAACTTCATCTGGTTTGTTTATTTAGAACACCAATAATTATGAGAATTATCCCTTTCTACCTTTGCTTTGGAATTCTAAAAAGTAAAGATAACTAGCACAATACTGATATTTTTGCATCAAAAGTGCACTCTAACTATAATTTTCTTTTATGTCTGCTTTCAATGGAAGAGAAGGGTAAGAGATCCATCATATATCAGGCAGTGTGTCTGTTTATGTTAACACATCCAATTCTCAATCATCCTAATAAATGAGGCTTATAGAAATTACTTAACTTATTCAGAGTCTCACCACTTGTCAGCAGCTGAGTTCAGATTCAAACTCAATTCTCTCTGATTCAGAAAACTGTACTCTAGAACAATGTTTTCCATTCTATATGTTAGAAAGATTTGGAGATGTTGGAGTTATTCTAAAAGATTCTTTAATCTACATGAGCAGCAAGTACTGTCTGTAAACCCAAGTGTTACTCTGTCTCATAAAGACATGAAATAGTATTTTAGCATGCTGTTTAGAATAAACATAAAGTTAACATTTTAATAAACCCACAATATCTGGTAATTTTATAGTTTCCCAATCAACAGATTATAAAAATACAAATGAAATTTTGTCATTTAAGGGGATCGTATAGCTCTACTACAGATCTTTTTTTATGACATAGAGAACACAACCAGAAGGAAAATGTCTTGTTATAAACACCATGGAGGACTTACAATGGGCCTGGAGGAAAAGTGAAGCCCCATATAGTGAGGGTTTGCCACCCTGAATTATTGTTAAATGAAGGAATAAATGAATGAATAAGTATACAGATACATAGATATAAATAGAAAGGGATTATTTGTTTATAGCCCATGAAGACAACCTAAGAACACTTAAGAGTGCTTTACTAGCAATGGAACTGTAATTCTTCTTCTCCTCTCTGGTACCTGAGAACATCTAGAATGGCTTTTCCCATAACTATTAATTCCAGGAAGGTGTGAATTGGTATTTTTTTATGAAAAGGTTTGGGTGCTCAAGTAAATTTGGAAAATACTGTACTCTATAACTGCCTCTTAGAGATTCATCAGGTGCATAGGCAAATTATAGACTAAGAAATCTTATGATAAGAAAATCCAGAAATTCCCTAAGCCATTTGATTACAGAAGCCCTTTGTCCAATAACAGCCATTAGCCTTAGACAGAACTAGTTATCTAATTCACATAATTTGTGAAACAATCTTTTACACGATTCTTATCCATCTAGGTGTCAGACAGTTCCCTTTTGATACTGCATGTGATTAAGTTGTTAAGTGTTCTTTTTATTATTTGAAAATATAAGGTCTTTCACAAAAAGAAAAACCCAATTCCTGAAATGGATATTTAAATCCCAGAAACCACAAAAGCAAGACTGTTGCCCTCTATAATGACAGCTCATGGGTATCCAGGCAGCAACATTGCATCTCCCTAACTGCCCTCTCCCTGTATGTTCAGTTGTGTGTTGGAAAGTGGTTCCAGGAGGTGGAAATGTCCCTGGAGATTGTTAGCAGGTCACACTGCTGAGTCAACTGCAACGCTGCTGGGATATAAGTGATGCCTTTGTATGCTGGAAAATAAAACAAAACAAAATAACTACTCCTGGGAAACTCCATGGCTCGGTACAGTCACTAGCAGGCAGGCTACAAGCTTCTCACCATGGGACCTCTCTCCATAGCTGCTGGTCTCTGAAAGCTCTACAGCTGATGCCACTGATCAGCGACAGGAAGACTTGCAGTCTTTCTGGGATATACTGAGATGGTGAGAGCAAGAATCTTTGTCTCTGTAGGATGATCAGTGTGATATCTTACAAATCCCTTTTAAGAAGACATGATATCCAGACATATGGCCTGATCCTGGGATTCCTTTGGAACATAAAAAGTTGAGGGAAAGCTTCATGTTGATAGTCTCTTATCCACAAAACATCACACTTTTGCTCATTTGACACTATACCCTGGGGACTATGGTAGGCCCCTTAGGAGATAGAAAATAAGAAACATAATGTTCTCTCCTTTGCCCCTCAATGAGCTTACAAACTAATTTGATAAGATAACACGGATTCATTTTAAAAAGGTAAATTACCATACCTAGTAATTTATAATTAGCATCAGATGGATGGAATAGGTTGCATTTGCTGGAGAACAACAATCTAGGTAAGGAGAATCGCTTTCTCAGCAAAAACAGAGAAAGAACTCACAATCTCAGTGAACAAAGGAGAGGGAAAGTTTGGCTGAAGAAACGTTTGAGAGGGAGATTTAATATGAAAATGAATCTGGGATGCCAGGCTAAAAAGTATAATTAAGGCATTAGTACATTTTGAGAAAAGGAAAACAAGCTAGCTAGCCTCACATATCTCTAATGCTATACCCTCTTCCCCTAAAAACATAATCCCATTGCTTCAGTCATATCCAACTATTTGCTATTACCCACATGTACCACATTCTCTCATGCTTTTCTCTGTCAATGCCATTCTCATTCTTTGGGATAAATGCCCTTTTCAATTTTGTATCATGCTGACTTCACCTATAGTTTATATAATTGAAATATTCCAGCCAATCTGTCATTGAGTACAAATGTAACATCAATATAATATGCAACATCAAGGCTCAAACTAACAGAGTACTTAGCCCCATCTATGTGACATTAGATATCAGCTCCCTATCAATGTATTTTCAGTATTTCTGAAGGTTCTCATGATAAATGTTAACATTCAGTTTCTTTGGTTTTGACCTCTTGGTCTACAGGACATCTACTTTTGGAAGGATTCTCTCTTCCACTGCTGCACTAAGCTATCGTTGGCAGTTAGTCAGTAGCGACAATGGTAAGTTCTCAAAAGGCCAGAGCTCTGTAGTATATCATGAAATAGAAAGGGTAGGAATGGAAAGGGGTGCTTTGAAATGACAGTTCTTTTTGCTGATTCTGTATTGAACTTTCTCATCTAAGTCTTCTTTGAGAAACCTAAATCGAAATAAGTAAACCATGCAAATAATTCCTGGCTTTTATGTATAAAAAGTTTGTTCAGACATGGCTGGGTCCCAGAGCCTGCATGATGTCATCATGACTTGATCTTGCTCACTCATTCTCTATCTTGGCTTTGCTTTGCTTTTGCCTGCTTTAGGCTCAGACATATGTACAGCTAGCATCACTGGCTACAGAAGAGCACCTTTACCACAGGCATTCAAAAACTGTACCTAAATGGTCCTATTTTACCTAATTTGTGTCACATGCCCATCCCTGAACCAAGAATAGTAGAGATAGAATGTATTGATTAAATGTATCATGTTCCACCTATGGATCTAAGGATAGATGAGTCCCCTTCCTGAAGCCTTTGTCTTAAGACTACAAGAGTTACTTTCTAATAAAAGGAAAACTGGGAACATATTACCAGAAAATTAGTAAATGGATGTTGAGAGTCAGTAATAATAGCTATTTACTATTGCTTCAAAGCAATACCATTTGTGCTCAGGTCTCTCAAACTCTTTTATCTTATGAGCTCCCCTTCCATAGATTCTATAGACCCTAGACTTCTAAAGACCCTAAATCCCTTTCCAAAGAAATTAATCAAAATAACCAAACAGTCTAAAAGAAAAAAATGGAGAACAAATGTTACACTACACTATCTATTAATCTTGTCTCTGTTCTCATCCTACCATGAACAATAACGCCCTCCAAACACCATCCTCACTCCACTCCATTTCAGATCATTCACTCCTACTTCAGACAATAAACAAAACTGCCAAGGAGACCCACCATTGAAATATATGCTCACCAGATTCGTTGACCAAAAATCAACCTGATTTGGCCTCAACTAAAATATTCATCTTTGTTTAAGTTGCAACTCAATCATTGCCTCTTTTGAGAGTCTTCTCAGATATAGCTGGTTGTAGTTGAGGCCCCTTCATGTTAGTTTCTTAAAATCTTTGTTTATTTCTATATGCTTTGCTATTCCAAATTTCTTGCCTCTCTTCATATGAGGGTCTCATTATCAGGGTTTATGTACCTGATATAATCTGAATCACAATATTTATTTCAGTATCTTTCATTACTGAACCCCTTATATCTAGAATAATGACTGATAGAGAATAAGTCCTCATAAATACTTATTTAAAGAATAATTCAATAAATACTGAAATAATAAATAAATAATGAAAGCACTGGTTTAGAAATTTAATCCATTGGCAAGGTACAGACGGTTGAAAGGAAAGAGAGGTAATAGAAAAAAAATGTTAATTTTAATTTAACTATCTTTTTTACAACCCAAAAGCCATTATTAAAATTTTCATAAAATTCAGTATATTACCCAATTGCAAAGTAATCCACAAGGCAAGTGGATTTACATGTTCTCTGATCTCTAGGAGCTTTAAAACCACTATAGACAAAACTGGCAAGAAACACAGGTAAACAAATAAATATAGAAATCAATGATATAAATTTGGATTGTTCACAAGCTCTGGGTAACTATATAATATAGACTCACATGTAGTAAAAGAGTTTAAAGGGTTATGGTGGAGGAAGGAAAGGGGGAAATAAAAATTGTATTTCTAAACAGATTTTGACAAACCTTAAAAGCCTAATTCACCCCAAAATGCTGATTCATTTAAGAAAAAATAAATGATATGAGGCCTTTCCATTAAACCAAACCTAAGGCAAAGTAATGGACAAATAATTTATTAAAAATTTACCATGATATTGAAAAAAGCAATCGAAAGGAAGCAAAGGCTTTCTAAATCCACTTCTGTCTCCCTTGAGAAACTCAGTGTTATTCAAGTAAGAAGAGCAGTTTCTATGTTTGTCTCCAAGGTCCATTTGAAAATTATAATGCCTCTTCAATTCACAGATAGCAAAGTGGAAGAGAGGGATGGTCTGCAAATTTATAAAACTAACCAAAAAACTGAATGGGAGAAATTGTCCAAGATGAAACTACTGGGAGATGCAAAGTCATAAAGAGTATTGGTGGTCTGTAATGGTATCATTAAGCCTATAATGAGTTGCAAAAGAGCCTGGCATTGAAAGGGAATCACATCATGTCTTCCACATCTTTTCCTCCCACGTGAGATCATTTTTTTATACAAACACATATCCATTTGCTCAATATACATCTGTTGATAATTCATTAAACATGAAGTACCTTGCTAGTAATGGAGAACTGGAGATGGAGAAAACTTAGCCTCAGCTTCTCTTTCTGCCAATGGTAATGTGTTTTATATTAGAATAATTATACTGCAGATAACAATGATAAACTCTGGATAAAACATAAAATATCTCTTTGAAGTGAAAGAAGAGTGAATAAAAGGAGGCCAAAATTGGAAGGTATTCAGTCCTGGAAAGAAGAGAAGACCACTGAGAGAGATCCACCTATATAGGGTTTTCCCCCTTAAAGAAACCCCAGTGCTCACAGCAAAGAACAGCTTAATGTTAGGGATGTTAGAGCATGGAGTTTGTGCTGCTAAGGTGGCTAACTATTGGTAAGAAGAAAAGAAGGAAATATAGTTGAAGGGAGCCCAAAATTAAGTATAATCTCTCCTCAAATTCTTGATTGACTCATGAACTGTTCATGGGTGGACGATCCTCCGAAATGCTCAATGGGAAACAACAGAGGGAAGCCTGAATAAACAGAACATGGATTTCAGCTCCTATTTACTACTGCAGAAAAAAGGTATACAGTTTGGATTCTACCAAATTATACTGTAAACACATTTTGAATTCTGTTCCCTAACAAAAATAATAAAACGAGGTTTAGTTCAAGGTAACTATCCAGTAAATTAAATTCTAAAATGAAAAAATCAAAACAAAGCAAAATGTCATCATTTAGAGAAAGATAATATAATCCAGAGTCATCACACCATTCACTATATCTAGTACATAATAAAAAATTACTAGATGTGTAAAGAAGCAAAAAATGTGACACATTGAGGGGGAAAAAGTCAATAAAAATGAACCCTAAGATGATCTAGATCTTAGAATTAGCAGAAAATAACTTTAAAAATAGCTATTAGAAGTATGCTCAGAGTTTTAAAAGAATTATGGACAGATAAGATATCACATTTTAGCAAAAAAATGGAAATAATGAAAAGAATCAAATAGTAAGTCTAATATAATATATATTATTTAAAATTTTTTAAAGGCTTAAAAGCATGTTGGAGATTAAGAAGACAGAATAGTGAATGTCAAGAAAGATCAAGGTTAAGTAATGAGTAACAAAGAGAAAAGAATGAAAAAAATGAACAATTAATCAGTGACTTTAATTATATTAAATAGTCTAATACATATGTGTTGGATTTCCCAAAAAAGAGACAAATGAAAGTAGTAGAGAAAAGGTATCTAAAAAAGTAATGGCCAAAAAAATTCTACTTTTAGTGAAAAACATCAACTTGAAGATCTAAGATTAGCAAACTAAATACAAAGGAAATAAATACAAAGGAAAGTACACTTTAATATATCAAAATAAAAATGCTGAAAACTATAGACAGGGAATTCTTGAAAGTTGCCAGAGGGGAAGACTTATTTGATACAGGGCAATAATTTAAATATTAGATGACTTCTCACCAGAAAGAGTAAAGCTAGAAGACAATGAAACAGAATATTTAAAATCTAAAATTATCAACCCAGTATTTTATGTGCAGAAAAAAAAACAGTCAAAGATAAGAATAAAACAAAGATTTTTAGAAAAACTTTGAGAGAACCAATTACCAGCAGACCAGCAGACTAAGAAATGCTAAAGAAAATTCTTCAGGATGAAGGAGAATAATACAAAATGAAACACATATGTACAGGGGAAAAAAGAAAAAAATTATCAGAAATGATGAATAGGTAGTAAATAGAAAATAATTTCTTGTCTCAATTCCTTTAGAGTCAAGTAGCTATTGAAATGAAAAAAATTATAAAATTTATTATGAGGTACATAATGTATATAAATGTAAACATATGAAAAGAGTAAACACAAGATGGGAGAAATAAGAAATTAAAATGTTATAAGGTTCTAATGTTTTATGAGACCCAGGATATTATTAAATATAAGTGGACTGTGATATGTCACACATCCATATTGAAATTACCAATAAAATCAATAAAACATACAAATAGATAGAAGTAAAAATATAAAAGTTAAATAAAATATTTAAAAATTAATCCAAAAAGAGAAAAGGAAAGAGAAACATGAACTTAGAACATTAACTTAAATGGGACAAGAACAAAACCACAGTTAAATACCACCTCACACCTGTTAAAATGGCTATCATCAACAAGACAAATAACAAAAAGTGCTGGAGAGGTTGTGAGAAAAAGGAACCCTCAGACACTGCTGGTGGGAATGTAAATGGAAAACAGTATAGAGTTTCCTCAAATAAGAATTGAATTACCGTATGACACATTTGTGTATTTCTCTTTTTAGATCTTATTAGTACTGTTTCATGTATTTTGAAGCTTCACTCATCTATGTGCTTGTCTGGGTTTGCCTTGTCTTTGAATTTGTGCTTTTTCATTATTCTTCTTTCTTCCTGACAATATTTCTAATTCTAAAGTTTACTTGGTCTAACATTTATATAGCTACTCAGTTTTCCATTGATGAGTGTTTGTATGGTTTATTTTACCCATCTTTTTACTTTTAATCTATCAGTGTCTTTTTCATAGACAGAATATAAATGGATCTCATTTAAAATCTACTGTGATAATTGTTGCCTTTTGATTTGAGTGTTTTGACTGTCCGTATTTAATTTAATTGTTGCTATGTTTGGGTTTAAATCTACCATTTTGCTCTTTGTTTCTCATTTCTCCTGTTTAATTTTCTTTTCCTGTTTTCTTTTGAATTATTATTTTTATGATTCTATTTTATCTCCATGATTGGCTTACTAATTATATTACTTTGGGTTGTTTTAGGTAGTTCCTTTAGGGTTTATAGTATATAATAATTATCAAATTTCATATTCATGATTATATATTTTCATGTTTTTTTGAATAGACTAGAAGTGTATACTTCTATTTCCTCCTTCCCATCTGTTGTGCTATTATTGTGTATTTTAATTCATAAAACTTATTTTAGTATTATAAATACCATAATAAATTATTTTAAAACTTTTTAATTAAAAGTATGACTACTGTTTAAATAAATTAAAAATGAGAGAAAATGTACTTGGTATTTATGCACATAATTACCATTTGGGGGACTTTTCACTCCTTTGTATAAATCCAAATTTTTATCCTGTTTCTTTTCCTCCTGCTTAAATAATTTTCTTTAGTGTTTCTTATGGTACAAGTCTTATGACAATGAATTAACTCAGCATTTATTTGCCTTAATAAGTCTTAAGAATTCTAAATTGACTTTTTATTTTCATTTAGCTCTTTAAAGTTTTCACTGTACTTTTCTATAACCTGTGTAGATTCAGATTAGAAGTCTATAATCAGTCTTATATTTATTTGTCTGTACATAATATATCTGTTTCTTAGTCATCTTGAGATATCTGTTTATCACTGGTTTTCAGCATTTTGATTGTTTTGTGATTTTCTTTGTCTTCTTCTTGAGGTTCATAGAGCTTTGGGAACATATCAGTTTATAGTTTTCATCAAATTTAGAAAAATGTTAGCTATTATTTCTTCAAACATATTTTTTCTGCTACTCCTCAATTTTGTTTCTATGACTCCAATACTATGTATGTTAGATAACTTAGTATTTTCCCACAGCCCACTGCAGCTATTATTTTTTTCAAATTTTAAAAATTTTTTGTACTTTAATTTGAATAGTTAATATTACTATGTCTTCAGCTGCACTGATTATTTAATTTGTATTGTCTAACCTATTGTTAATTTCATTAAGCATATTTTTATTGCACATATTTGATCTCTAAAAATTTTATTTGTGTCTTTTTATTTTTCCTCATTATGCTCACATTTTTCTTTATATTTATGGTTATATTCATAATAAATTCTCTAAGAACTTTGTCTACTAATTATATGGTATTAAGGGACATTTCCATTGATTGCTTTTATTTTCCTAGATATGGGTAGTATATCCCTGCTTATTTGCACAGCATGTAACACTTTAATTAGATGCCAGATGCCATAAATTTTATGTGTTTGGCTTCTGATTTTGTTCCATTTCTTTAAAGAGTATGAATTTTGTTTTGGCAATCAAATAAGTAATTTGCAAATCATTTTATCATTTGAGATTTGCTTTTATATTTTGTTGTGTTTGGTCTAAAGAAATCTTTATTCTTAGACTAATTTAGCCTCACTACTAAGGAATATTGATTTTCAGGAAGCTCTGTTATAGATTTAATTCTGTCCTCCCTAAAAACATATGCTGAAGTCCCAAACCCCACTACCTCTGAATATGACCTTATTTGGAAATAGAGTCATTGCAGATAAAGTTAGTTAAATTAAGGTGAAGTCATACAGGGGTGGAGTCAGCCCTTCACTCAGTATGACTGGTATACTTAAAAGAAGAGGAGAAGAGACCAACAGAGTGATTGCACGTGACACTGGAAGCAGAAATTGGAATGATACATCCACAAGCCAAGGAACACCAAGGATTGTCAGCAAACACCAGAAGCTAGAAGAGGTAAGAAAAGATTCTCTCCCAGAGGTTTCAGAGAGAGCATGCCCCTGCTGACACCTGGATTTTTGAATTCTATCCTCCATAACTCTGGGACAATAAAGTTCTGTGAGTTTAAGCCACCCAGTTTGTGATACTTTGCTATGGCAGCCCTAGGGAACTTATATACTACTCAATGCCCCCTATGTTAGAAAGTTTCTCCATTCTGGCTGCTGGAAATATAAACTCTTCTCAGCACTGTGTGAGTGTCAAGAATTGTTTGGCCCAAACTTTCTGGGGTTGTTTCTTCTCATGCCAGTGGCTCAATGGAATCCCTCGAGAGACCTCTGGAACTTCCTCCTCATGAATATTCTGCCTTTCAAATTCTAGCAGCCTGTTACCTCACACTCTGGTTTCTGTCTCTTTAATTAAATGGGACTACTGACTCTGCCTTGGTTTTCTTCCCTGTTATTGCAAACTTGAAACTGCCTCTAGATATAAACTTGGTGAGTCTCAGGGCTCATGTCACACTTCCCTTCTCTGAGGGATCACAGTGTTGTACTTCCCATTGTCCAATTTCTGATAAACCATTACATCATATAATTTGTCTTATGTTTTACTTGTTTATGATAGAGAGACAATTCTCATAGCAATTACTTCTTCATGGGTATAATGGAAATCTAATGCAAATTATTCTCAAGGGACATGGGGAATTCATCAGACAGACAAAATCTTAGGCCATAAAGTAAGTGTAAATTAATTCCCAAAGACTGAAATCTTACATAGCACTTTTTTTTTTCTGAATACAGTGTTATAAATTTGAAATCAATAGAATAAGGATTTTAGAAAAGCCCATTTGGAATTTAAACAAGACACTTCTAAATAAAAAAAAAAAGGTCAATAAAAATTTTTAAAAAATATTATGGCTAACTGATAATGAAAATTCAACACACTAAAATTTTAAAGATATAGATAAAGCAGTGCTTAGTGGAAAAATTATAGATATATATATATATAGATAGATAGATAGATAGATATAGATATAGATATATATTTAAAAAGAAGAAATAATTAGCATTAATTATCTGTTTTCAGTTTAATTAGCTAGAAAACAAGAGCAAATTAAAACCAAAGGAAAGTAGATGAATAGAGATAAAAAAGAGTAGAAATCAAAGAAATATAAAATAGACCAACAGGAAAAAATTACCAAGTCAAAATTTAAGCTTTTGAAGATAGATAAATTTCTAAGAAATACTAATAAAGAACAAAAAGAAAACAAAATGTCCAATATCAGAAATGAAAAAGTTTATATATAATTTCTAATACACATAGTAAAAAGATAATAAAGAATATTTTGAACAATATTTTGGTTATGATTTTATAATTTAGATGAAATTGGTCAAATTTCTTTTAAAAATACTTATTAAAACTGACACAAAATGAAAGAAAAATCTGAATAGTCCTATATTCATTAAAGAAATTGAATTATCAACCTTGCTATAAACAGTGCCCATATTTGTACTGAATTGCTTTCTCAGTTTGTTTTCTCCCCATATAAAGTTGTAAGCCAATGACCTCTTTTAATTTGTACTGTTTCTGTTTATTTGTTTTTTTTTTTAAGTACCAGCTAATGTAATTCATTTTAAAATTGTTTTTATGTATTAAATTATAATAAACTCCATTAGCAAATGGAGTTTGCTAATGATACTCCTTTTTCTACCTTTGGCTCTGATTCAGGGTTCTGTGGGAAAATGTTCTTAAGGCTATAGGAAGTGGTATTTTTCCAGTGTATCTACGAAGTAAACCTTTGAGTCTTAAAAGGTCTTTGTCTAGCTAGGAAAGCTTTCTGAGCTTTCAACAGAGACACTTACAACAGTAACGTTGTGATCTTTACCTTAAAAACACATTTTTTATTGGCAACACTCTGTAGTTGATATTTGCATTAAACCCATTTTGATTTTAAAGTCTTTTGCTGGATAAAATTGAGAATGAGAAAGTTTTATTTTAAAACCCATAAAGTCCTCATTCTGTCCTCTAAATTTGGCTTAATTTTAGTCATGATTTTGTGGGTCAAGAATTCAGAAGGGCACTGTGAGTATTGTCTCAGATCCACGTGATGCATTTACGCGGGGGGCGGGGGGGGGCGGGGAAGAGGGCGGATAATTTCACCAATGTTGATTAGTGGTTCGATCAATGGAGCTATTGCTTCATTGTTTCTAGTGCAGCTAGAACTGGACTCAGATTTCTGGATTTACAAAGAACAGTGTTCCTTTTTTTGTGCACATGGCAGGTGTTACTCTTTTTTAAAATGCTCTTCCCTATTGATCCCCTGAACTCATCGCCATACAGCTTCACATTCATTTCCTTCTAATCCACTGGAGTTGCTCAGAAGGTGAAACAGTTTGTTCGGCCCCCCCCCTTTAATTCCACCTCCCCACGCACTTCCACCCCTAATCTATGGATGTTACCTTTTCCCTTTTTTTTAAGAACTGGATCTCTGAAGGCAAAGCGTCTCCTCCCACACCCTTGCCACATGCACCCGGGGCCTAGCGCCCTCAGCGCACCCGGGGAGCCCAGCACACCTGGAGTATGGTCCATGGCTCCACCTGTTGTAAAGCAGACATGCTAACCATTACGCTATGGAGCCACCCCTGAAATAGTTATTAAATAAGTATTCTTGTTGAAAGGAATATTAATAAAATTGATATAGAAACTAGTGTTTAGTTTTGCTACTACTATTATCCTTCTTTCAGATGTGAGTTTATATGATAGGTATGTAATAGATAGGTTATATTTACATTAATAGATATGTAATAAACCAGAATGTAAAATATTCAGTTAAAAAAGTGTTCAAGATCTTGTACCACCTCTCATAGTACCCCTTTAAGTTACAAAAGAGCAATTTATATACTTCTTTTGTATATTTACTTTGATCAAATAATTACTTGTGATTTATACTAATTGTCTAATACAATTATATCTATCCTTCAAGATTCAACTCACATGCTACTTCTTGCATCAAAAATTGCTTGATCGCTCCTGTATAATTATTCTTCCTCTAATATCCTAGAACATATAGACTATTAGCTACTTTTTATCATCTCTTTGAGTAGATTTATCTTAGTAAATTTTAAGTTTCTTAAGTATTAAAGATCATATTAAATACAAAAATAGATGTCGAATAAATGAAATGCAGTGGTATTCTGTCGTATGAGCCAAACCTTTAGTTACTGGCTGATCTAGGTTGTTATAAGAAAATAAACTCCTCAGGATTTTATTGCTAAAATAATATAATATTATCCCATAATAATTGAGCACCTATTCCATGTTAGGTTTGGTGCATAGTATTCACATGCGTCTTCTGAATGAATTCTTCAAGAAAAAGTTGAAGGGGTTAAGAAGTACAAATTGCTACTTATAAAAATAGCCACAAGGATCTAAAGTATAGCATAGAGAATATAGTCAATAATATTGTTATAAGTATGCATGGTGTCAAGTGGGTACTAGACTTATCTGAGTGATCACTTTGTAAGGTATATAAATGTTTAATCACTATGTTATACACTGAAACTAATATAATATTATATGTCAACTGTAGTTGGAAAATAAGTTAATAAAAATAAAACCATGAGGTAATGTTAATATTTACATTAAAAATAACAATATTGAGAATTACAAGTTAAATTATATGCCCAAGGTCATTTAATGCCAAGTCATCAGGGGTAAAAGCAAGATAAAACAGAAAACTTTCTGAGTAACAAAATTCTTGCTATAGTACTTGCCTCTATAATCTACCAGTGGAATAATACTATTTTCTTTATCATTAGACAAAGTACAAAAGCAACTAAACAGATACTAATCATGTTTATTGGGCATCTGCAGCAAAAGCCAGAATAGATTGCCCAGATACTATAAAAAAAAATTGATAAGTAGCTGAAAATATATGGGTAAAATTCACAATAAAAACATGCATTCCATTTATATAAGTGAAGAGAGATTTGAGAGGATTAGATATTTAGGCAGAGGGATAGATTATAATTTCCTCTTTCTAGGGTGATCTCTAAGCACTATCTATGTCATATCATTTTATGTCACACACATAGCTCAACTGTGTAAAAAATTATACAATTCTTTTTCTAAAATAATCATTCTGCAAATAATAGTGCTGAAAATAATTACACAGTGTTGTAAATAATATTATATAAATGGAACAATTGTTACATTTTAATTAAATCCAACAATTAGATTCTAGTTAGGCAGTGACTATTGTACCATGTATTCATTAGTCACAAAACATCTGATAGGTATTACTTATTGCTAATAATACAATCATGTCACTTTGATTGACTTGGGATTAATTTGCCCTTCAGTATATCCTCTACAGCACTGAACATTAACACTGCCTTTGCAGACATATACATTAAAGAGATACATCTAGAAATTCAAAACTCATCCCTTTTTCCTTTGTATAAATATTACAATTAATTTAGGAAACTAACTTCCTGTCTCTCTAGAACCTCTCTTCTGGGACACCTGTGAGTGTCTATTTCCTAGGACCACTCCTGTTACATATTAGTCAAGGTCCAATCATGATGCAAAAAACATCAGCCATTTTGATAGAGATAATTTAAGATGAAAAATTATAATTAAGGATACAATTGTTTACTAAGTAACTGAAAGGCAAAAAAAAAAAACCCACCAAAATATCATGGAGATAACACCTGTCAGAAATAGCTATCATCCTTAGAACTGGGGTAAAAAGAAAGTGGATGGAAACTGTAAAATTTTGAAGTTTGTTGGAGAGGCCTCTGGAGCTGAAATTCAGACATCTGAAGAGGATATACCACTCAGTTTGTACTGTTTCTCCTGAGCTCAGAGGATGAGCTCCATGAGGGTGGGACCCACTTCCCTGAGGATAGGATAGGAGCTAATGCTGATGCCTCTGAGAAATGCACAATGAGGCTGAATCTGCACATGTTAAAAACAAGTATGAGTGAAGTCTGGCCACGATGGTGGAGTAAATAAATTCTATGCTTGCCTCCTCACATGACCACATTAAAATTACAACTAAATAGTAGAACATTAACCTGGTGAATGATCTGAAGACTAGCTGAACAGAAGTCCTATAACTAAGAATATTAAAAAAAAAAAGTCATGTGAAGACTGGTAAGAGAGGTGGAGACATGAAAGGGGCTGGCCCCACACCCATGTGTGACAGTTAAGAATCAGGAGGGATATCTCAGTTGCAGAAGTCCTCCTAAAAAGTGACAGGTCCCAGTCCCACATTGAACTCCATAGGCCAGAGTGCCATTGTTGGGAAGAGGAACCCCTACAACTCTGGCTGTGAAAAATAGTGAGGATTCTGTCCAGCTAGGTGAGGTGGAAGGCTGCTGGAAACCCAAGTGTATTCTAAAGCACCTGAACAGAGACTGAATCTGTGGACTTGAAGGTATTCGCCCAGGGAGCTGGCAGAGAGATGGTATCTCTGGAGGTGCCAGAGACATATAGGGAGAGATTGAGTTATGTGGCTTCAGGGCAAGGGCTGGAGGGACAGTTGCCATTATCCCTGTGTTGAGCCCTCCCGCTTCATGGTTAAATCTGAATTTGCATTGGTAAAATACACTCACTCCACCATGGTAACTCCCTGAGACCATGCCCCATCCAACTTGTGTACTGCCCAAGACTCTGTCAGCAGCTGAGTCTTATGGGTAGCTGGTAGACAGAAGCAGAACTCAGGATGCTCTGGCCCAGCATTGGTGGCAGCCAGTCTTGGTTCACAGCATGGCCTCTCCCATTGCATCTCAAGGTCCAGCACAGTCAATGACTAATGGAGGATCACTTTGTAGCTCCTACCAGGTAGTCCTTGGTCAGTCACATGCAGCGGCAAATCTTGGCCTGCAAGGGAGCCCCTCTCGAGTGGTCATAGAACCAAGACACCCAGAGACTGGCTTCAGACAACAAGAGTGCCATACACTTAGCCACATAAGCAGCACACACAAAAGGTGGCCTTGGATGGCACCAGAGTCCAATGGGGAGAGTCCAGCTTTATAGAGGTCAGCTCTCACACAGCAGCTCATATGTTGTTGGCTTAGCCACGCTTCACAGTTAGCCCAAGGGGCAATTCCACCACTGACATGCCAACAGCAATGAAGGCTCAACTACAACAGGAGGGCACACAAAACTCACACAAGGGACATTCCTGAAGCATCCAGGGTAGGTGATCAAGGAGACTGTACTATGGGGCCCCACAGGACACCGATTACATAAGGCCACCAGGCCAATATTAGGAGATGTAGCAGATCTACCTAATACATAGAAACAAACACAGAGAGGCAGTCAAAATGGGGAAACCAAGAAACATGTCCCAAATGAACAGAAGAAAACTCCAGAAAAAGAACTAAACAAAATGGAGGAAAGCAACCTACAAGATACAGAGTTCGGAACACTAGTTATAAGGATTTTCAAGGAACTTAGTGAGAATTTCAATGAAGAGATAGTAATCATAAAAAAAAAAAGACATAGAAACCATAGAAAAGAACCAATCAGAAATGAAGAATACAATAACTGAAATGAATACACTAGAAGGTATCAACAGATTAGATGAAGCAGAGGATTGAACCAGTGATTTAGAAGACAACATAGCAGAAAACAACCTATGAAAACAGAAAAAAGAAAAAATAATTTAAAAATGAGGAGAGTTTAAGGGACCTTTGGGACAACATCAAGCTTAAAAACGTCCATATCATAGGGGTACCAAGAAACAAGAGACAGTAAGGAATTGAAAACCTATTTGAAGAAATAATAATGAAAAACTTCCCTAACCTAGTGAAAGAAGTAGATATTCAAGTCCAGAGAGTACAGAGAGTACCAAACAAGATGAACTCAAAGAGGCCCACACCAAGACATACCATAATTAAATGCCGAAAGTTAAAGACAAAGAAAGAATCCTCAAATCAGCAAGAGAAAGACAGCTAGTTACTTACACAGGAGATCTCATAAGACTGTCAGCTGATTTCTCAACAGAAACTTTGTAGGCTAGAGGGATTGGCACAAAATATTCCAAGTGATGAAAAGTAACCACCTACAACCAAGATTACTCTACCCAGCAAAGTTATCATTTAAAATTGAAGAATTGATAAAGAACTTTTCAGACAAGAAAAAGCTCGAGGAGTTCCTTACCACCAAACAAGTATTACAAGAAATATTACAGGGACTTCTTTAAGAAGAAGGGAAGAAAAAAGGACATAAATATGAATAATAAAATGACAATAACTACATACCCATCAATAGTTACTTTAAATGTAAATGGATTAAATACTCCAATCAAAAGACAGAATAGTTGAATGGATAAGAAAACAAGACTTATACATATGCTGTCTTTAAGAGACTCACTTCAGATTGACACACACACAGACTGAAAGGAAAGGGCTGGAAAAAGATATTTAATGTGGATGAAAATTAAAAAAAAAAATACAGCTGTGTAGCAATATCTGTATCAGACAAAACAGACTTTAAAACAAAAGGTATAATAAGAGACAAACATGTACATTACATAATGATAAAGGGATCAATTCAACAAGAGGATATAACTCTTGTAAACATTTATGCACCCAACACAGGAGCACCTAAATATATAAAGCAAATATTAAACAACATAAAGGGAGAGATTGACAATAATACAGTCACAGTAGGGGCCTTTAACGCCTCAATGACACCAATGGACAGATATTCCAGACATAAAGTCAACAGGGAAATAGCAGTCTTAAATGGCACACTAGACCAGATGGATTTAATTAATATTTTAGAGCATTTTACTCCAAAGCAGCAGAATATATGTTCTTTTCAAGTCCACATGGAAAATTTTCCAAGACAGACCATACGTTAGGCCACAAAACAAGTCTCGATAAATTTTAGAAGATTGAAATCTTATCAACCATCTTCTCTAAGCACATGATATGAAACTAGACCTCAATTACAAGAAAAAAAAAATCTACAAAACACACAAACACATGGAGCCTAAATAACATGCTACTAAATAATGAATGGGTTAACAATTAAATCAAGAAAGAAATGAAAAGATACCTTGAGACAAATGAAAATAAAAAGACAACAACCCCCACTCTATAGGACACAGCAAAAGCAATCCTAATAGGGAAATTCATAGCAATAGAGGCCTACCTCAAGAAACAGAAACATCTCAAATAAACAATGGGAAAATCACAAATACACCTAATGGAACTAGAAAAAGAATAGCAAACAGAGCCCAAAGTGAATAGAAGAAAATAATAAAGATCAGAGTAGATATAAATTAAATAGAGTCTTTAAAAAAAATACAAAAGATCAATGAAACCAAGATCTGGTTCTTTGAAAAGATAAACAAAGTTGATAAACCTTTAACCAGACTCATCAAGATAAAAGAGCAATGACGAGAATAAATAAATTTAAGTATGAAAAAAGAGAAGTGATAACTGACATCAGAAATACAAAAGATTATAAGAAAATACTATGAACAATTATATGCCAACAAATTTAATAATCTGGAAGAAATAAATAAATTCCTAGAAACATATAATCTTCCAAGACTGGATCAAGAAGAAACAGAAAAATTTGAATAGACTGATTATTACTAACAAACAAGTCAGTAATCAAAAAACTCCCAAAAAACAAAAATCCTGGACCATATGGCTTCACAGGTAAATTTTACCAAACATTCAAAGAAGAATTAACACATCCTTCTCAATGTATTTCAAAAATTCAAGAGGACAAAAGGCTCCCAAACCTTATTTTATGAGGCAAACATTATCTTGATTCCAAAGCCAGAGACACTTCAAAAGAAAAAAAAAAATTATAGGCTGATATCCCTAATGAATATTTGATGTAAAAATCCTCAACTAATATTAGCAAACTGAATTCATTAATACATTAAAAAGATTAGACACCATGATCAAGTGGAATTTATTCCTGTGATGCAAGGTTGAATAAATGTCCACAAATCAATTAAATTAACATGATATGCCACATAAACAAAATGAAAGATAAAAATGATAAGATTATATCAATAGATACAGAAAAAGCATTTGACAAAATCCAACCTCCATTTATGATAAAAACTCTCAGCAAAGTGAGAATTTAGAGAGCATACCTCAACATAATAAAGGCCATATATGACACACCTACTGCTAATATCATACTCAACAGTGAAAGGCTAAAAGTGTTTATATTAAGATCAGGAACAATACAAGGATGTCCACTTTCACCACTTTTATTTGACATAGTATTGAGAGTTCTAGCCACAGCAATCAGACAAAAATAAATAAATAAAAATAAAAAGCATCCAAATTAGAAAAAAGTAAAATTGTCATTATTTACAGATGACGTGATACTATATAGAGAGAACTCTAAAGATTCCACTAAAAAACTATTAGAACTGATAAATAAATTCAGTAAAGTAACAGGACACAAAGTTAATATTCAGAAATCAGTTGTGTTTCTACTCACCAATAATGAATTATCTGAGAGACAAATTAAGAAAATAATCCATTTATGATTGCATCAAAAAAAACATAAAATACCTAGATATAAATTTAACTAAGGAAGTAAAAGACTTGTACATGGAAAATTATGTCATTGAAGAGATAGTGAAAAAGATACAAATAAATGCTCATTGATAGGAAAAAATAACATTGTCCATACTACCCAAAGCAGTCAACAGATTCAATGTAAACCTTATCAAAATATCAATGGCATTTTTTACAGAACTAGAACAAATAATCTTAAAATTTATATGAAATTATAAAAGACTAAATAGTCACAGTAATCCTGAGGGAAAAAAGAACAATTTTAAAGGTATCACAATTCCTAATAAACTGTACTACAAAGCTATATTAATCAAAACAACATAGTACTGGCATAAAAACAGACACACAGATTAAAAGAACAGAATTGTGAGCCCAGAAATAAACTGACACCTATATGGTCATTTAATCTATGACAAAGGAGGTAAGAATACACAATAGGGTAAAGACAGTCTATTCAATAAATGGTATTGGGAAAACTAGACAGATACATGCAAAAAAAAAAATGTTAACTAGACCACTTTCTTACACCATATACAAGAACGAACTCAGAATGGATTGAACACTTAAATGTTAGACCTGAGAATATAAAGCTCCTAGAAGAAAACATAGGCAGTAAACTCTCTGACATTGCTCTTAGCAGTATCTTTTTGGTTACATCTCCTTGGGCAAGGGAAACAGAAGGAAAAACAAATGAATAGGACTACATCAAACTAAAAAGTTTTGCACAACAAGGAAAACCATCAAAAAAACAAAAAATTAACCTACTGAATGAGAGAAGATATTCAGCAATGATACATCTAATAAGGAATTAATATCCAAAATATATAAAGAGTTCATACAACTCAACACCTAAAAAACATAATCCAATTAAAAAAATGGGCAGAGTACCTGAATAGACATATCTCCAAAGAGGACATACAGATGGCCAATAGGCATGTGGAAAGATACTCAGTGTTACTAATCATCAAGGAAATGCAAATTAAAACAATAATGAACTATGGCTTCACATCTGTCAGAATGGCTATCATCAGTAAATCAACAAACAAGTGTTGGTAAGAAATCAACAAACAAGTGTTGGTGAACATGTAGGAAATAAGAGAACCTTCATATACAGTTGGTGGGAATGCAAATTGGCGCAGCGACTATGGAAAACAGTTTGAAGTTTCCTCAAAAAACTAAAAATAGAACTACCTTATTACTCAGCAATTCTCTTCTGGGTATTTATCCAAAAAAAAAAAAAAACACTTATTTGAAAAGATATATGTACCCTATGTTCATTGCAGCACTATTTATAATAGCGAGTATATGGAAACAACCTAAGTGTTCATCAACAGAAGACTGGATAAAGAAGTTGCAATACATATATACAATGAAATATTACTCAGCCATAAAAATAAATGAAATCTTAACATTTGTGGCAACATGAATGAACCTAGAGAGAATTATGCTAAGTCAGACAAAGAAAGACAAATACCATGTGCTCTCACTTATATGTGAAATCTATATAACTAAATAAATGAAAAAACAAAACAGATACAGACACACAGATACAAAGAACAAACTGATGGCTGCCAGATGGGACAGTGGATGGGGGGTTGGATGAAAAAGGTGAAGAAATTAATAAGTACAAGTTGGTAGTTACAAAATAGTCATGGTGATGTAAAGTACAGCATAGAGAATATCTGTATTAATATTGTAATAACTATGTATAGTGCCAGGTGAGTACTAGACCAATTGGGGAGATTGCTTCATAAATTATGTAAATGTCTAACCACTATACTGGTCACCTGAAACTAATATAAAACAATGTTGAATGTCATCTGTAATTGAAAACTAAAAATAATTTTTAAAAAAGTGTGAGCTAGGCTGACGTGCTTCTCTAGGAATGGACATATTCTGCTGTGAAGAAGCAAGTCTGGGGTGATGCTGACAGGAGCATGTTTCAGGAGCAAGGAGCAGACATTAAGCCTGCCGGAAGACAACAAAAAGTGTAAAAGAAGTAAGAAGTTCCTTTTTTCTTGCTAGCATCCCAATAGAGCCTAAGAGGGAGCCAATGAAAAGGCAGAAAAGTTTGCAAACTTCCAACCCTAGTTTCACGAGCAGAGTGTAGAAGCATGAATTTGGAGTGGAGAGTGTAGCTTAGTAACTTGGACACCCTCCTTGATATTTTCGTTTTCCATTTGATAAAGAAGACTTCATGGCAGTAACATTTCTTATTTACTCCTACTTCCAAAGTATCTAGCCCGGTGCCAAATTTGAAGTGGCACATAATATTTTCTTACATTGAGAGAAGAAAAAAGAACATATTATGTGTGTGTGTACAAAGACAGAAACTGACAGAGATAGGGAATTTTTATTTTGTGCTGGATACTTTCTATTAGTGATTAAACAGGGAAGAAAACAAATTCCCTGCTTTCAGGGAGCTTATATGTTCAGTACAAATTGAATGAATAAACACTCAATACTGCCAATTCCTCCTTTACTCTAAAATGATTTCTTTATAAGCCACCTTCTCTTGCTCTACCTCTCAATAACATCTCAGCTCCTTTTCTGGCTCCTATTTCTACCTCCACCCCTAGACATAAGTAGTTCCCAAGTATCAGTTGTATTGTGTCTGCTCTTCCCTTGCTCTGCTCTCACTGAGTTCTCATCAGTTCTTACAGGTTAAACTGTACCCCAAATTCTCCCAATTTAAATCCTTCATCAATCGCCTGCTAGAAAATTACATTTGGATATCCCTCCATAACTTCAAACTTAACATATGTAATAAAAAAACAAACAATCTCTCATCCCCTCTTCCCTTGAGACTCCTTATATATAGCAAGAGTAAATTTTTCGGTAAAATCAATTCTATCTCTATTTGTATGTATGTTTATATGAACATGTGTTTATGTACATACACATATGTATACGTATGCATATTTTATCTGTGACATATGTACATATACACATGTGTAATAGGTCATGGTATAAAATAATTTTCCATGAGTTATGGTCAAAAATACATGAAAACCAATGGAATATATGTGCACAAAAATGGCAGTTTATAGGAAGAATAAAAATCAGACCAGATCACTCAAAACCTATACAATTTTGTAACCACAGCAATAACTAAAACAATAACTTATACCCTGGTTGTTAAGTTAGATAGCTTCAACAAGATAAGCTAAGCTACTTTGGAGAATTCTAAATGTGCGCGTGTGCGCGCGCGCACACACACACACACACACATACACACACACACGCATGCAGTCTTAAAATGCTGGCTTGCAGGTATTGAACAAAAGCAGAGAGAGGTGGAGCTTTTCTGTTAAGGTGAACATTGGAGGAAGTGGAATCTGCATTTAGCAGAGAGCCATGCATGGCTGGGGGGACTGGACACAGGCATCTATTTTTAAATATTTCTATCTTCCTTAAAGCCCTTCAGCCAGAAAGCTTTGGCCTTAACATAGAGCTGAAACATTTTTGTGCAGCTGTCAAACTTAGAGCTTTTTTCTAACTCTGCTTCAGTTATTTTGGCTCTTCTTGCCTAGGAAAAATCACATATGAACAAACACTACTTCCTCATTAGAATATCACTAAGATTATCCTCCTCTCTTTATGTCCCAGTTCATTCTGGCTTAAGCCTTCTGCCTTAGCATAAGTATTAAATGTACTCCTTTACTCTCAAAAATAGCCAGATTTAAACAATAAATTACATGGTCAACTCTAATTATTTTGCTATTTAGCAATCTGTTGTAGCAGAACAGACTGAAAATTATGTGTAAGTTGTAATAAATGCAAAGATAAATGGTAAGAATGCATTGCATTGACAGTAGTAACAGGGAAGACACAGTAAGATGTTTTAGTGTTAGCCTCCATAAAGTGACATATAAGCTAAAGTAAGCAGAAACCACCAGAGAAAGTGTGGCCAGCAGACGAGGAGGTAGAGAAAACAGCTTATGCAAAGGCCTGTGGTTAGAAACAGTTTGGCAGGCTTGAGGAAATGAAAGGCAGTCTACGTGGCTGGAGTTTACAGTAGATACAAGGAAGGCAGCTTGAAATTGGGTGGTTTCAGCATAGAGAGTGGGAACCACAGGTAAGTTTGTAAATCCAAGTGCCAGGACTTACCTGTGGATTAAATAGCTGTGAGGGAGAGAGAGAGAAAAGAGAAAATAATAATTCTCAGGTCTTTAGAAGAAACTCTGGAGATGAGAATTCAATTTCTAGCTCTTTAAATTCTTAGATATCTTTAGTGAGATCACCTCTCTGGGCCCTGGTTACCTTATTTTCTGAAAAAAAAAGATGGACTCAATGCTGACTAAGCACCCTGCCACCTTTGACATTTTATAATTCTAAATTATATTTCTCTTGTTTCACCTGCATATTGGGGTATATCCTTTCACACACATTTACCCTTTCCAAAAATTGAATATTTCTCTCAAAAAGTTAACTTACTCTCTGCATATTTTCTCAGTGTAATTCCTCTAGGTTTTTTGCTGATAATGCATTTCTTCTTTCCATTTAATTCTTATTCTGCTCTTTTTTCCTTTCAGACTTAACAGGGTTCTCCATAGTTGGGAATGAAGATTGGCATAGATATTCCAAAAACAATTTTTCCCCCACTCCTCTTTAAAGAAAACACGCGCGCACGTGCACACACACACACACACACACACACACACACACACACAAGCAAACATCAGCAAGCAAATGGAAATTCTGTTATAAGGTCACCTCCCACTGTATTCTAGCTGGTGAATCTCCCTGGAGTAACTTGATTAAACACATTCAATTTACCTTGCAGAGATAAGTACTGCTTCTACTGGCACTTGCAGACTCTGAAGGAGCTTCCAACACTTAAAGAAATGTGTCCATTTATTTAACAGAGCTTTATTTTCTCTGAAAGATCATGTTTCTGTTACTCTAGTGTATTCTTTTCAGGTACCTAGAAAATTTACAAAACAAAACCAAAGTGAAGATATGTGTATGTGTGCAAACACATATAAACAAGTATATATACCACTGTTACTTTCAAGGCTAGATATTAGAGCATATTTATCTTTTGTGCACATAATGGTGCTGTTGTGGTGAACAATAAATATAGACACCTTAAGTTTCCAGTCTTCCAAACTTTCCCAGAGGAAATGCTCATACTATAGAGTGAATGAATTGTGTACAGACTCTTTCAAAGTGTGTTTAGAAGACAGCTTTCATTGTAAAAAGTACAGACTCCTGAGTCCTATGCTAGACTTATATAATCAAAATTGTGTGTGTGTGTGTGTGTGTGTGTGTGTGTGTGTGTGTGTGTGTGTCCAGAAAGTCTTCTTTAGGGTTTACATGCATAAGATTCATATCGGAATCTTCTTTAAAATGCAGATTATAATTCAGGAGGTCTGGGGTGGGTCATGAGAGGATGCCTTTCTCAAAGTTTCCAGGTGATGGCCTTGCTGCTGGTCCACAGACCACACCTGGAGAAATAAAGTACAAAAGTTCACACACCACTATATGATCTAGTTTTGGTGTGCTGCCATTGGCAGATTTCTCCTGCCAGTTTCATTTCAAAGGTGACTGGCTCATGGCTGAAGGCCTAAGATTATACAGTGGAGAATGGTTTTGCTAATAGGGCCCATTAGATAGAGTACAGAGAAAAATATAATCATTTTTACAATTTGAAAATGCCTATTTAATTTACCTTCTTAATATTTCAAGCATAGAGAGGTTCAGCAAGTCATTATCTACCTGTGGACTACTTGATGCCTAATTTATTTCCTGAGCAATCTTCATTGGGCATTGCCTGTATCACTTTTCTTCCTATCACAGTAAATTGGAACAACCTGTCAATACATCTTCTAGACACTGAGCAAAGACAATACAGCTTCTCAATACTGATGCTCAGCTTTTCAACATTGATCTTCTGCTTCTCATCACTGATTACCCTTGACAAATTCACTCTTTAAACATGCAGTCTTCTGTGACAACATGGCTGAGGATAGCAAGAGGTATATGTAATTTTCACATTTATTTTTAATTTAACTCATAGGCAGCTCTGTTGCTGTACCATTTAACCCCAAAATTTTTCACTCCCACCCTTACACTGTTTTTCAGGGAAATCATTTCATCTGAACAGGCTCACCAGTCCTACATGTGCTGATCTTTTGCGTCACACTAACTACGGATGTCAAGAAATAAAAGTAAAGACTAATATCTGTTGATTGCTAATTACATGTACAGCATTTGCATCCTTATCTGGTATAAGCTTCATAGTAATATTCCAGGGGTTTAATTATGTTAACTTGTAAAAACAAAGAAACTAGGCCAAGAGACTGAATGGATCAGCAAGGAAACTAGTAATGGAAATAGAATCCAAACCAGGCCTCGCTACTTCATGTCCAAACCCATTATTCCTTTCAAAAGTGTTGACTTATTAGATGCTAGAATTAAATGAGGTAAAATAATATTGACCACTTGTAAGGAATTTACAGGAAATACTTATGTAGGAGGAATTTGAGCAAAATGGTCTCAAAAGATTCTTGCAAACCTTAATGTTTTATTACATTGTGAATACATGAATAAAATATTTTATACATTATGAATTGCCAAAACTGTATTTCACTGAATCATACAAAACTTTTGTAAATGGACTAAATCTTCACCAGATAAGTGATTTAAGTTAAAAAGAGGTAGAACAAAACAGATTTCATTCTATAACACAAAAAAAATTAATAAGTGCAGGACAAAGAGACCTCATGGTTTGGTAGCAATCTATTTGAATACAAAAGCGGAAAATGAGTATTCATTGACCACAAATTTAAAAGTATTCAATAATAAACTGTTTTCTTTTCAAAGCCAAGTGTATCTTAGAACCATCTTGGAAAGACAGTGCATCTTCTATCTCAAAGAGGATATTGCTTCAATTTGAGATTAGAATATTTGAGATTAGGATATTGTTTTTATAAAATGGGTTTAACTATAGTACTCTCTCTAAATGCCTTTCAACCATCAAAGTCTTGAAAATTATAATGATGTATTTAATTCCTGAACAATAATGAAATACATTTTAAAAATCTAAATCAGTTCATCATGTGTAAAATAGTATAAGACAAAGACTACAAGCTCAGTGCTGACAGGGAAAAGGAAGGTAAGATAAATGAACACAACTAATTCATTGGAGACTGGGATAAGTGGCAGTATGCTATATTCATGTAGAGAAAACCTGACAATTACAGCAAATAATCAGTGTATTAAAAGCAATTAGTCAACATCCATTTGTGAAAATAGCAAGGAACAGAATGACCATTTCTCCAAAGATTAGTCTTATGTAATCAATTTACTGAGGACCATTACCAAATAACAGATTCATCAGAAATTTGTTTCCATTAACCAACTTCTAAGGACTAAAGCAATTTGTGTTGCTTTTTATGTTTCAAAATCAGTCTTTGAAATATTTTTGTAAAATATGGGAGAATGATTTTCTTTTGAATTTCGATTTTAAATGACATGCTTTGTCAAAAAAGTGTCAATTTTATAAATGGTAAGTAGGGAAAGTTTCTCTTTTCTAACTCATCTTAATTCTAATACACTGAATTTCATATTTCTCTTTTTCATGGATTTGCTTTCTTGAGTGGGACAGACAGGGAACAGTTAACGGCAAGTGTATACGGAATTGGGACCAGAAGTTTATCTGTCAAACAATGGGAATTGCAATAGTTCTCTCATAAGGTTGTTGTAAGAATCAAATTAGGCAAGTTAAATTTCCTCCTACTTAGTAATAGGGCAGTAAATGTATGTTTAGGACTTCATTTTTTCATCTGCTAATAGAAGAATACTATGTAAGGTACTCTTATCTAATATTAAAAAAGCAAGGAGAAATTTTTTCAACACTAACTTTTCATTCAATTATTCACCTTTCATATTTCTATTTTGCACAGGCATGGCCAAGCCTGGTAACGCCAAGAAGAAACCGGCACTACGAGCATAATAAAGAAATTTAAAATATTTGAAACAACATTCTATAAAAATTTAAAAAATAATTAAACATGGCAAAATTTGATTACTAAACAAATATTCTAATAGGGGGATAGGTTTTGAAAGGTATAAAGAAATAAGAAGAGAAGAAATGAAAGAGTATTAAGGAAATGTAAAGGACAGTAAATAAAATAGAAGATTGAAAACAGAAAAGAACAAAAATTAACTCATGATGGATTATACCTTAAAATGCTTAAAAACATCCTCTAAAACTCTTAGGACAAAATATAGGAAAATATGTTTAAGATATCACTATAGGGAAAGATTTTCTAAAGTGTCCATAAAAAGCACAAATATAACAAAAATATTGATAAATCTGACTACATAAATTAAATACTTTTCTTTAGAACAAAGGACCAAACCCCCAAACAAGCAACAGTCGGGGAGAAGATATTTGTAATCCATATCAAAGGCAAACAATTAATGACTGTCATGTTTGAAAAACTCACACAAATTGATTTAAAAAGACCAATGGTCTAATAGAAAAAATAAGCAGTAAATGAGAGAAAGTAAATGAGAAATTCTTAGATGAAGAATCCCGTTTCAGCAATAAATTTAAAAAAAAAAACACATTAATTTCAGTAGTACTCAAAAAAACGCAAATTTTAAAAAGGTAACATTTCTCTGCCATTAGATTGTGAAGATTTTAAGAAAACTTACACCACCAAAGGTTGCATAAAATGAAGGAATAATGATCATGTAGGTCATATACGTTTTCACAAATTATTTAGAGAATATCTTTCCAATACCTAGTTTCATGTTTGTTATCTGTGCCAGAAAAACTCTTGCAAAATTCCAAATCGAGACATGTACAAAGATATTGTCCGCAACAACATTTATCACAGCAGAAATTTTTAAAATATTAACATTCACCTAAGAGAAATAGCTAACCGAATACTCAGTGTCATACCATAATGGAATATTATGTAGTAACAACCATGAAGGAATACAATCTACATGTATCCCCATGCATAATTCACAAGCAGAATGTTGATTTTTAAAAAGGAAATTTTCATAATCATATATATCATGCCACCAATTTTTAAACAATAATCAGAAATAATAAAACAGTAGTATCTACTGGTCTTTCAGAGACTCCTACAGAGTGAAATCCAACTCCTAGACAAGAAGGAAACTTCAACTTCAGCATAGTAGTTACAAGGAAAGTATGAAAAGGAATTTAAACTATTTTGTTCCATATAAAGTGTTCTATTTTTCAAAACATCATAAATATTAAACCAAATATTTTTAAAACTAGGGTGGGTTTATGGGTGTTTTTCTGTAGTTCTCCAGATTTTTTATACACAAACATATTCATGTCTTTCTCTAAAGCAAAATCCTCTGAGGAAACGCTACACAAAGTATTTGCTATAAGATAGGAAAGAAACCGAGCATGTTTAAAAACTTGTATAGCAACTTGACAGTGTAAATTTATGTCTCTAATACAGCAATAAAAATGTTGGCTTCTATTTTATGTATCATATTTCAATTTCATTGTTTTTTGTTTTATGCATATTATATCTTAAAAATTAACAGTCTGAAATTTATAGATTAGAAATTTTAAAAATAATAAAAAGCGTTTCCAACAGAAATTGAGAAGCATTGCTCTGGGGATCAGAAAAACAGAAGGAATTCTTCCCTTTGCAGAATCTGTGTGCACACACATTTTTTAGTTTAGGGAGGGGCTTCTCAGTGTTCTCTAGAGTACTTTTCTTCATTCTAAGATATAGTTAAATCAAGGGCAAAACCCAAGGAACCCAATGAACAATAACAATATCCATCATCTCAACAGAAACTTCCTTGACATTTAATTTAAAAACCATCTTTACTAAGGAATAAGAGAGAACAAACTTAACCTCCAAGAGAAATAGTCAAGGAACATGGAAAGCAACTCTGATGTCTGCTTCTGAGACAAAATCTAGTCCATTTGGAAGACTAGTACTATCTGGGTGTGGGCTTCCTCTCCTGCACTGCATCCTGTTCCCGTGACTGGCACAAGAGAGCTCTTTGCTTCAGATCTTGATATGATGTCCTCCTGGTTTTGGCTTTAGCACCCACTTCTTTAGGGAGGCTGATCAGACAGGACAAGCTAGCAAGACTGGTTAACAGGGTAAATATCAGCAGCAGACAGAACTGGTTTCATTACCAGCTTTAGCTACTTTGGGCATTATTTTGAAAGGATTTTATAACAACCTGTGCTTCACTTTCTTAAACAATAAAATACAAAATGAGGAAAATGAATACCTATATCATAAGATTTCTATGAAGAAAGATGCTCATACATGAAAAGTGCCCTTCTCAGTGACTGAAATAAAGTAGTCAATGATTATTATTTTTTATACTATTAATAGTAATAGTAATAGTAATAGTAATAGTAATAGTAATAGTAATAGTAATAGAAGCCATGTCCATATCCATCCCTCAGGGTCATTTTCATCAAGAGAATAATCTAACCATACATTTACATGAAACTAAATAAGACATAAAGTTTTGGCAATTGAAGGTTTTGTGTACGTGCAATAAAAGCAACAATTAAGCCAACACAGAAAAGCTGTCTTCTAGAAGTATATCAACTATCTAATTGAAGAGTTGAATAGACATTCTAAGCAGCTCCAAAAGTTAGAACAAGAGTCAATGCGTGATTTATAGGATGGAGGATTTTGAGTGCCCCCTACAAAAATAGCTTTCTTAAAAACTAGAACTCAACAACAAACAAAACAAAAACATAAATAGATTGATATACAAGGGAGTAAAAATGTATGCGCTTTTTATGGACATATGTATATAACATGCATACATACATAGAAAGCAAGAGAGAATATTAATATGCCAGGCTATATGGAATGTGGAATACTTTTTATGTAGTATTTGATTTATCAATTTATCAAAATCATGTACTGGGGGTATATCACAATCCTCATACATATAAGAGTATTACATCTCATAAATTTTGAGTAACTTAACTAAAGATTCTTAGCTTGAATAGATGTCAAGCCAGGCCTTGAATCTAAGTAAATTACAAGTTATTTTTTACTATGCTGTTTGTTTTGACAATGGGCTTTCTTTTAATATTTTTTAGATGCCTTCATCATTATGAGGATGATTGTGGGGAATGAGGTAATGTCTGGAATCATTTTTCATATCATAATTTGAGGTTAAGCATTGCAACTGGCATTTGGTAGGTAGGGACCAGGAATGCTGCTAAATAGCCTACATTATACAGGCAGCCCTCAGTAGTGCTGAGGTTGAAAAATTCTAATTCATTAAAGTTCTTCACATCTTTAAGACTGGCTTCTTCTACTAGGCTTAGTTGTTTGTCAGTGTCAGATTTAAGAATATGTCCACTGTATTTGTATCTATACTGTCTCTAGCTTTTTTCCCTCCTAGTTTTCAATTTAGCTTTTCTTTTCAAGGTCTCTTTTAAACATTGCCTTTCTGCAATAACTTATCAAATTGGTGCTTGACCTGGTAAAACATTGACCGGGTTCTTTGTCATTAAAATGCTCTAGTTATCAATTTTGAAAGATTTATTTTATAACTTGATACTTTCTACTGAGAAAATAGAGAGTACTGCTTCTATTTGCACAGTTGCTCTGAAAAAAGTAATTCGCCATGTAAATGTGTGTTACACAAGCCATTGGAAACCTCCAGGCACCCTGTTTTCCTGCAGCACCACGTCTTGGAAATGGCCACCACTGTGGTTCTGTCACTTTGGGAGCAGGTGCAAAAGGAGTTCCTGTATTTCCATTCCTTTAGGCTTTATCAGGGAAAGGCATTTCCCTGTTGATTTCCACCTCCTCTATTGAGACTCAGGCTCTAAGCAATAATGGGCTAGCAAAGCAAAATGAGAGTAATTTGGAAGGCATCAACGAAGGTACTTAATAAGCAAAAACATGTCTTTAAGACAAAGCCATGATGTATGAGCAAGATGTGGTAAGCACAATCTGATTTCGGTACTTGTATCATGGTTATATTATCATAATTGAAGCATTACAATATGGGAAAAGGACATTATTACCTTCAACTGATATTTTTATCAACCACTAAAATTAAGGTCTTCCTCATTTTTGAGGAAAAGTGAACTATTTTAAGACCTTGAGCATTTCCTAAACCAAGAGAAATACAAAGGTGGACATTTATATAAAAATAAACATCATAGAATAAAGCGAAAAAACTTGAAAAAAAGTGAGAACTACTTTTTAAAAACTTTTTCTTTTACATGTGTAGTTTCTGAAAGTAATAAATGTTAAATGAGTATTTGTTAAATAAATGTACCCATCAATCAATGAACTGCAAAATTCTACCAAATTAAAAATAGTCATTGTAATGCCTATTTATACCTCAGCAAAGATCCATCTTATTAAAATGTAAAAAGTTAAAATGAGATGTTAATAATAATCATAAATAATTTATACCTTACTAGTTTATTTTGTGTCAGGCCCAGTGCTAAATGCTCTATATGAAAAATCACATTTAATTCGTGCAAAAATCATAAAGTAGGATGTAATATTAATACACCCATTTTACAGATGCTCAAAAATGTTAAATCCATTGTGATTTAGTTCACAAGTGGAATATAAACCCAGGTCTACCTGGATCTAATAGTCACCCTCCAAATCATTATATAATAGTCTCTATTTGAATATGCACTTACTGAGAAACCCGATACAGAGGTCCCTGTCAGGATTTATCTTCCAGAAGTCACTTAAGTGGCAACTCTAGAAAGCCTAAATTGGCCCTTTAGAGATGTGTTTTCTTGTCCCTAGAACCACACACATAAGCAAGGATTCCATCTGAGTCATTCAATCTCTCCACCTGCTTAGATGCCTTTTTCCTCTTCTGCTACAGTCATATATTCAAGCGGCCCATGGTTATTTTCCTAGGAATTTTGAACCTGTTTTTGTATTTACCTATAACTGGGTTGGATTATCCCTGTTCCCCTTGGGATATACTTGCTTATAGTATACTCTTGGACCCTCAGCTCTGTAGCAGTTGAACTGAATCCCCCTAACAAGTCAAGGGAGAGCCACCAGCTTGGACCTCACATTCGCAAAGGGTTTCAAATTTACAATGTTGACATTATCTTCAAACTTGGACATATACTTACAGGACTGATACACTTGCAGAAATAAAGAATGTGTTTATCATATATCTTTAAACATGTGTTCCATTACCTGACCCCACCACATTACTAGCAATAATTTTTAAGAATTATGTAATTATCCTGTGACTTGCATAGTCATCATTACGTATTGTATTTTTATGTTAAAATTGTTTATATGTTAAATGTAAACATTTAAATCATATCAGCTTTGATAGCAATATTTTGACAATTCATATTTATCTAATATTATCTGTCTCAATAAAAGGAAGTGACATGAACTTCTTTTGAATTGTTAAGGGATTTATGCACCTATTCTTGAGTTCTACTTAAGACTAGCACATAATGCCAAGGTAAGCCCCAAGAGGAGAATAAAATAAATTGATGTGTAGAAAGAAGGAAAAGAGGAAAACTAGTGGTAGTTCATATTTCTATCTCTTACTAAATTGGAAATTCTTTAAGACTAGGAACTCTAATTTTTATACAACCAGACTATTTAACAGAATATAAGTTTCTTTCCTTTTTTCATTTGGTGGCTCCAAAAGATGACAGCAAGATTTTACAAAAATTCTCATGAACTTTATAGGAGAAATTTAATTTTAGTCGTAATTATTCTAAGCTGCTCCCCCACCCCTGCCCCCCTGCACCCAGCCCCGGCACCAGTGCAGAAGTAACATATTGGATTGCCAGGGCAAAGACAGCAAAAAGGTGTCAAGGAAAGTGGAAATCATAAAACTATTGAAATCAGTCCTCAAATCTCAAAATTCCAGCACTCTGGGCATAATTAGAGGAGAGGTAAACATTCTGTTTATACTTCTATGGCTATTGAGAAAATCATTGTGTTAGTTTCTGGTAGAATAACTGACATATACAAGAATGATTTTCATTTATCAAGGGACAGTTAAACTTTATGCAGCATCTTCTCTTGAAGAAGATGGAACAGTCACATTCCTTTAGGAAATATTTTTGTATCAGTGTTTAAAGTGAAAGAAAGTCATGGTGCTTAAAGCCTTGGTTATCTGAAAAACTCACTCATAAAAAAATCCACTTTCCTGGGATAAATAAAATAACTTGATAATCTGACTATGACTTTCATAAATTAGTTATTAAATTGTTGATGTGAAATATCTTTTGGAGGGTTATAGCTGAGATAGGAAGAACTTAATAATTAATAATGTTTACTCAGAAAGTGTCATGATGTCCATGTTTTTAAATAAGGGCTATCCATTTTATCGAAAAATTTTAAATGCCTCTCCTTCACTGCAATGCAATAAGGGGATCAGGATGCAAGATGTCAGAATACTCTAATTAGAAATAGGTGAATCCTGGATAAATAAATGAAGCAGGTAGATTGCATTTTTCAGAGAGTTTCATGTACTCAGTTAAACATCTGGCAATAAAAACTCTGAGGTCAAAGTGAACTTTGAACACAAACAAGTACAGAAAATTTTTAAAAAGTGTTTGCAAGTCTTGAAAAAGATCCTGATACAATAAAACAAGAAAGTCTTACACAATATAAAAGAAAATGCCTGTGGAGTCCTCAAAAGTAGTTCAAGTGAACAAAAAACAATGTCGGTAGAGAAATATGGAATGGAAAAAAAATCAGGCACTATTCTATTGACTTCAATGTCTCTTTCTGCTCATTTATTAGTAAAAAAGGAATAGTAATTTTTATAAAAACTTCATAATATTTTTAAGGTTTATTGAATATATTTATGTTTAAATTGATATGTAATAAAGTAGACTGGGGTCTCTTTTTGTAGTATACTTTATAAAACATATTTCATAATATCCTAGATCAAGGGTCAGCAAACCTTTTCTGTAAAATGTCAGATAGTCCTTTTCAACAAATGGCTCTAGAGTAATTAGACAATCATAGGCAAAAAAAAAAACAAAAAACCCTCAACTAAACTCTCACCTCATACAAAAGTTAATTCAAAATGAATCAAAGACTCAAATGTAAAATATAAATATATAAAACTTTTAGCAAATCATAAGAAAAAATTTTGGGATTTAGGGCTAGATGAAGAGGTTTTAGACTTGACACCAAAAGCATGATCCATAGAAGTAATATTGATGAAATGGACCTCATCAAAATTATAAACTTTGGCTCTGTGAAACACCCTGTTAAGAGGATGAAAAGATGTCATAAAGTGGGAGAAAATATTTTCAAACAACATATCTGACAATGCAATAGTACCTAGAATAAAGAGCTGTCAAAAATTAATAATAAAAAAGTCATCCTAATTAGAAAACATGCAAAAGACATAAAATCATTTTTCAAAGAGAATATATCGATGTTTAAAAAGCACATGAAAAGAAATCAAACATAGTTAACCATTACAGATATGCAAATTAAAACCACAATGAGATACCACTATGACATATCAGAATGGCTAAAATAAAAAACAGTGACAACAAATGCTGTCAAGGATGCAGAAAAACACAAGCATTTTTACATCATTCTGGTAATGTAAAATGGTATAGAAACTCTGGAAGACAGCTTGGCAGTTTCTTAAAAAACTAAACACACAACTACCTTATGACCCAGCAATTGCACACCTGGCAATTCATACCAGATATGTGAAGACATATGTTACAGAAAGACCCTTACATCAATGTTCAAAGCAGCTGTATTTGTAATACCTGAAAGTTGGAAACAACCCAGATATACTTCAGTGGGTAAATGGTTAAACAAATTGCAGTATATATATTATCATGATATACTACTCAGCAATAAAGAGGAATGAAGTTTTGATACATGTAACAAATTATATGAATCTCCAGGGCATTATACTAGGTAAAATAAACCAATCTCAAAAGGTAACATCTGGAATGTTTCCATATATATAACATTTTTTAAATGACAAAATTATAGAAAGGGAGAAGAGATTAGTAGTTTTTGGATGTGAAGGAGGGGGTGGGGACTGAGATAGAAGTAGATTTGACTAAAAGGGCAACATGAGGGGTCCTTTTGGCGACAGAACTTTTCTTCATCGTGATATTGTCACTGTCCTGGTTGTGATATTGTACTATAGTGTTGAAAGACATTACGAGTGGGAAAAATGGGGTGCAGGTTACCTGAGATATCTCTGTATTATTCCTTATAATGGCATTTGAATTGAGAATTATCTCAAATTAAAAGTTTAATTTAAAGATAAAAGCCATAATGTTTTTGGCTTTGTAGATCATAAAGTCTTTTTTAATTACTTACCTTTGTCTATGCATAGACAACAAGTAAATGAATGAATATGGCTATTTCAATAAAACTCTATTCACCTAAACAAACAGCAGAAGAGATTTGACCTACACCCTATGGTTTACAAACCCCTGTCCTTAATTCCCTAGAAAAATAATTATATGTAACCTTTAAAGAGTTTCACATACCTGGCTTAATCCAAGAGCTATGCTGCAATTGATGAGACAGTTCAGAAACCAAAAAGTAAATTTAAAATAATAAAACCTTAACTTGAAATATTAATACTATAGCAGGAAGATTTATAGCACAGCAAATTTTTTGATATCTCTCCCTTTTATTTTGTATTCATGTTGCATGTGCTTTATCACTGCTCTATTTTCAAATTCTTGAAAAATTCTTTGTCTTCTGCTCCCATGCTTTTAACTCCTCTTTATCTCTTTCCCCCACTTATAACAATCTTTCTCCCACTCTAATAGTCTGAAAACTTATTTTGTCAAGTCCTACCCTTTCTCTATTACCTATCCCATCCTGTTTTCCACCCACAATCATCAATTCTCCAACAACCCCAAATAACAAATCTGTCAAGGAAGGGCCATCTGTGAAGAATGGGTGAGGGGAAGAAAATGCAATAACAAAGCAAGAAGTCTCATTAATAACTGAGACAGAGAAAAAATTAGCAAAAGTCCATATAATAATCATTTTTGTCATGCTCTTAATCAGCATGCCTGAGTTAGGTGGGTTATACCTATCTATTTAAAAGTGCCTTGAGTACAGATAAGCAATTCAGATATTTCTATTTTAATAGTTCTTTGCTCTACAATGCCATACACTAGATACATCAGGACAAACTGAAACACTTGTATTGAGAAGATAACTAATTACATATTCATTTTGCTCAGAACAAGGTAAGGAGTTTTTGTATTTTGTTTTGTTTTGTTTTTGTACAAAGCTTTCCTTTTGTGAATCCAAACCATCTAGCCAAGAAGGACATTTTGTGCTTGTTATGAATGATGACCCCCTAAATTCCTTCCTACACTTTACAGGTCCAGCTCTCACCCTAGACCCTTTGGCACTGCACATTTTCATCCATCTTGAAACAAAATGCCCTAAACCAATGAAAGAGAAATGAGGCAATCAAATAATGCCTATCAGAAAGCAAAATATGTCACAGCATATTTCTTCTCATTACTGCATATAATGAGGGCTAATGGCAGAGATGAATATCTCTAGTCACAGCCACTTATATAGAAATTAACATTTAAAAGTAATTGCTATAGATCATAATTGTTTGATTAGGTGATCTCAACTCCTTAGGCCCTTTTCATACTTTAACTACATGATACATGCCAGGCTTGTAGAGGGCCAAATTGTGTAAAAAGAAATGTAATTTTTCCCTTATAAAATATTAAGTTAGGAGATGTTATCACCTGCTTCACTGCCTCCCAGACTAGTTATTGTTTTGTAGTAGAAGTCACTGACTACCATATTGAAGGTAATTGATATGAAGATATAAATTATGGAATTGACTACAATTCCACAAATTGTTTTTTTAAGCCAGTCATATTATTTTTTTAATCTTAATATTTACAATTCCTCATGCCATATCAATGCTTTATCAGAGGATAATTATATACCTCTTGGGGTTTCTCTCTTTTTAAATTAAATAATCTTCTACAGGCTTTGTGTGGCACAGCAGTCAAATAGGTTTCTATAGATCATCAGGAAAAAAAATATACATCTTCAGTCCTCTATTGCTTTGCTTTTTACTGCCACAGTGTCCTTCTGTTACCTATGTGCTCTATTCAGCCCCAGATAGGAGGATCCACTACTGAGGTTACACTTCAGTGACCTTAAAATCACATCGATATTCACTGATTCTCCAAGGGAAGGTAATCTCACTTTCTCAATGCTAAACTCAGACCTAGGTGCCCTGCAAAAGAACTCTTGGAGTTCCAACTTAAATTTGTTTTGTTATTCCAATTCACATTCACATCAGTAGGTCAGGGGAGCAAATAGGACAGGAACAGAACTGATCCATATTCCGTTCCTCCATTCTTTTTGATCCGTGCATCACTATCTCTTAATGAAAGTCAATGAAGTGCTCGTCCACCAGAGCACTTATGTGTATTATGGTTATCAAACATGTCTGCCTTCTCCATCAGATTTCCAGGCAGTGACTGTGTCATTTCACTCTTTCATAGTGCCTGGCACATTGCTTGGCACATTAAGGACATTTAGTCATTGTTAGCAAAATTCATTCACTTCTGGATGAATGGGAGGGACCAAAAGAGAGAAGGAATAAGGGAGAGAGGTAGAAGTGGAGGGAAGATGGCAGGAAGGGAGACAAAGAAGGAAAAACAGAAGAAAAGAAGGAATAAAGGGCTGAAAGGAAGGAGAAAGGAAAAAAGTCATGATTTATGCCTTTGTGTAAAGTCATTATAGTCTCAAGGCATCTTTGATCAAAACAAATAAATCCTGAGAAGTAATAGTGATTATACCATTAGTTGCAAAGACTTTGCTAAAAAAAATTATTTATCTGATTTCTTAGTGTTGACAAGAATCTTAGTAAGATGGATACCAGTAAATACAGCACTCTTTAATTGAAACTAGCATGTTGGAGGGAAGGGATGACAAACAAACTACAACCTCAGGACAACTAAGGTCAGTATGAGATTCTAAGAACAGGGATAAACGTGAAAGAGGGAGGAGGAGAGTTAAAAGATTAAAAAAGACAAATCACTGATAACTCTTTATATTAGGGTTTGCTAGAGAAACGGAATCAACAGGATACACACACACGCACACACACACACACACACACAGATACACACACACAATGGGTATGCCCCACTTTCAGAAGGTTTGCAATCCAAGGCCATTTCACTTTAGCAAAAGACCTACATTAGTACCTGTTGCTCCTAGTCAAAAGAAATCCAAAGAGGATTTTTGCTTTTACCAAAAAAACAGTTACCACACTAATGTAGGCCTTTCATAAAAGCAAAGTTGTGTGGAAAGTGGAGAATATTCTTCGCTTTATGGCATTTTGGCTTACGAAAACGAAGTTTCATAGGAATAGGAATGCTTTGGGATAGTGGGAGAAAGAGACTGACTTAGTATAGAAATTGACTTATGTGGTTATGGATCTAAGAAGTCCCACAATCTACTGTCTGCATGCTGGAGAAGCAAGAAAGCCAGGTATAATTCAGGGTGAGGCCAAATGCCTGAGAATCAGAGGGCTGCTGGTTTAAGTCCCAGAGTCTAAAGAACAGAGAACCACAAATTCTAATGTTGAAAGCAGAAAAAAGATAGACTTTCTAGCTCAAGTAAAAAGAGAAGGAATTCACCCTTCCTATGCCTTTTTGTTCTATTCATGCCCCCAACGGATTGGATGAAGCCTGGCCACTTGATGACAACAGATCTCTTTACTTAGTATACTGAATCAAACACTAATTTCTTCTTCGAACACTCTCACAGATACATCCAGAAATAATGCTTTACCATGCTATCTGGGCATCCCTTAGTCCAGCTGAGTTGACACATAAAATCAACCATCATACTTTTTCTTATATAAACTGGTTTATAAACTTTAGGCTAAGTAGACTTTTTATCACTCACAGCATTCATCACACAATACAGCCTGTCTACTTCTGTGAGGCAGAAAGGAGCAATGAAAGACAGCAATGATTTAGGAGAAAGATTATACTTGGACTCAGAAGACTTGGTTTTGGGACTGCCCTGACACATTTTAGCTGCCTGCTATCTGAATGCATAAAATGTGCATAATCATAACAGACCTCCCAGGGGTGTGAGTTCTGAATGAGATAATTTACCTGAAACCTCCTAATGAATGATAAAACTCTAGGCAGACCTAAACAGGTGTTTTTGTTGCCCAGAGATAATTGAGACTAAAACCACTTTCAAGATACAACTGTGAGTTTTCACACCTTGATCTCATATATATAATTTGGAAAATTACAGTGCCTGGTTAGTTCTGAAACAGAGGAGCTAACTACTTATCTTTAACTCTCATGGATTTTGGATGAAATTTAAAACCAGAGGGGCACAAAGAATCACTTTGGGAAAAATGCAGAAATAATAGCTATCTGCTGATAAGAGTAAGTATGTTTTAACTCTGAAATCCTCCACTATGAGAAATACCATTAAATTCTCTTTGCACAGGTATGCATTGATTATGAACCATAAACTAGTGTATATCTCAGTTTCTGAAAAATAAGACAGTACTATCTAGAGTTATCATAGTTTTTCCTAAAATAAGTAATTTTTAAGGTGGAATAGGAAATATGCTGTTTCTCTTTAATTTTCCCAATAAGCCTACTGAAGCCTAAACAAAGAAATATATTAATTGAGCCTCTGGAAATTAAAAGGTTTATTTCACACAGAAGTGAAACTTCTTGTATAGCTAGCTATTAGTTCATTCTTAATTAAGTCACTAATTCTTAAATATGTCCACTGAAGCTTATTTACAGGTGCAGGATAACTGATCATATCAATATTCACTATAACTCAGTAGTTAAGAGACTTCACCAAACTCAGGTCTGAGATTAAGGTGAAGCTTTGATATTTAATACACAACTGTGAGAAAATTCTTTTAGCCTGTAAGCTTGTTTCATCATCTATGAAATAATGATAATAATAATAATATTTACTTTATTTTCTTACAAAGGCAAAATGAGATGAGGCAGGCAGAGCATTTGCTACATGGCTTGCCACAGAGGTCCTAGTAAGACTTTGCTATAAAAATAAACTAAGCCCTCAGCATCTGAATACACAGACCTATGTCAGCCTGCTGCACTACTACAGTTCAGTTAAATTTTACATTTAACTCCATAATACATCTCTAGTTGTTTGATTCTAAAAATAAATTTCTTCCAAAATATTCAAGCAAAACTAACATTGCAGAAAAAAGTATTAAGATTGTCCTATGAAACGATATGTGTTCTCAATCTTGAAAGTTAAGACATGAAAATTGGGACGTAAATAGACATTTTGGTAAAAATCAGTTTCCTCCCAGTAATAAGATGACATCAGTTCATAAATGAACTCACTTAGTGACTTGAGACTATAGTCTACCAGGACTTTCTCCTAATGTAATCTACTTCAGCCAAGAACAAATTAGCACGGGGAACCTGGGCTTACTACTGGAAATAAGCATGAAATAACAAAATGTATTGGTCTAAGAAGAAAACACAGAAACATGACAATTTTAAACTTTTTGTCTCTCAAATGAATCATAATTACCCCTCATATTATTTCTGCTCAGCTCCCTACTCCCATGAAAAATCATAGGAATGTGGATTGGAAATGACCCTAAAGAATACCTCTTTAAAGGGCCAACCCATTCCATTTAAGTCCTGTCATTTAGCCTCATTATTTCCACTTGAGACTCAGACTGGCTTGTGAGAGAAGTAAGGGCCCCCTTTGAAGCACTGTCATCATTCCACAATGGGGCATGAAGTCTACTGGTATACCAGATCTCCCTGACTGGTGCTAGACAAAATGGGCATCACCCAGGGAAAAAATGATGAAGCAAACCATTGCTGTAGACACATGTTGTCATATAGAGCTTCAGTACAGTTCTCTCACTCTTGTTTCTCTATCATGGGTTTTCTTTATTCTACTATACTGTATCACTACCTCAAGTTTATGGGGCTTCCTTTCTTAGGAAAACCTCTTCAAAATCACTAAAATGTCTGGAATCTTGTTATTTGAAGAATTGGAGAATCATATAGATGTAGAGTGAAACAGACTGTGCCACTTACTAGATATGAGATCTTGAGCATATATCTTAATTTCTCTATGTTTTGTACCCTTCACATACAGTTAACATTGTGATGATAAAATGAGGTAACTATTCTAGAATATCCAGCACAATGTATAAAATATAATGATGTGCCTAATAATCAGTAGTTTTCTTTTTCTTTCCCATGCCAGTTCACAACTCAGAATCCTAGAAATTTAGTGAGATTAGATTCTATAGAGGCAGATCTTCACAAATTGAAGATAAATGTGTCTGGTTTAAAGAAATTTCTGTGTACAAAAATAATAGCACACATTTACTGTCATTGTTTTATATTTTTAATCATCTCAGAAGACTGTGAGGCAAATATCAGCATTTTTCCTTTGATAAAGCTGTAGAAGCTAAGGCTCAGAAGGGTTAATCATTTGAACACTGTCTCTCAAAAAAATAAGTGAAAAAGTTAGAATGCAGGCTTAGCTCTCTCTGTCTCAAACACCTGTCCTAGGTTTGTATGAATTTTTATGATACTAGCTTTGAATTGGACCCCAAGCAGTATTCCTCTAAGTAGAGCCCTTGAAATCACCTGCATTAAAATAAACTGTGCTACTTGTGAAAAATTCTGATTCATGACCCATCTCCAGACCTACTGAAGCAAAATCTATGAGGTTTGAGGCCTAAATTTTTGTATTTTTAATTAACTTCCCAGATAATTCTGCTAAGTTTCAAAGCCTTTGTTATTATAGGCTATTGCACATGACTATTTCTAATCCCTGTTCCATGGAATCTAGTACAGATTGCTCATCCAATTTCTAGTTCACTGACAAATGCCCATAGAATTTACTCATTTTAAAAGAATAAGTGAATAAAAATGAAACTCCAAAGCCCCAAACCTCTGTGGATGTAATAAGCAGAACAGCAGAACTTTCCGTTTGTCTTTAATTCCACATTCCTGCTCATTGGAGGACTTGACTAAATGTAGCATCTTAGGGTACATACAAAAATATATAATCCATTGAAAAAAATGGGGCACAATTATGTCCTCTTATATATTACATTAGGAAAACATTCTTGAAACACAAGAAAAAAATTTATTGTTAAGAAAGGGATAGCAGAGCTAGATTTTTTTAAAATTTATTTTCCTAAAGCTTTTCTCCAAGTATATTGTCAATAAGTAGTTTATATTTAGTAAAGTTAAAGCTTTCAACCATGGAACAAATATGTCATGCACACTCTAAAATATTACTGTGAATTGGCTAAAGGCAGTTTGAGGTTTAAGGTTTAGAAAATATACTGAGGCATATATTTTAGAGTCTGTGCTACCTAAAGGACATCTTGAAAAAACTAATAGATCTACTTATCCTGAAGCCTGCCTGTTTCTGCCTGCAAGAAGTGATTTGCTGAATGACAAGGCTTATTACTATGAACAAAAGCCAGGAAGGGGTCATTAGGGAGTTGGAGATTGCTGAGTTTCCATTTTAGACCTTGAACTACGTACAACAGATGCTGAAAGAAAAGATGCAAAGATCAAGAATCGGTGACTGGTACTTTTGCAAAGGCATTCTCAAAACTCAGGGAAAAAATAGAAAAATCTTTCTTTATCACCCCCTAAGGGCTGCCTGACTCAGTGAGATGAAAGGCAAGTCAGAGAACCAACATCTTTAGAGAACACATTCAGTTCAGTGCATGATCCTAGCCTAAAGACCTATGAATCCCTCAGCTTGCAAATGCAGACAACCAAGTTCACCATCCTTCTGTCTCCTGGGTTTGGAGGTGAATGGGAGTTACTGATAAAGGTAGGAAAAGTATGCTACAAAAGAGAAGAAAAAATATTTTCAGAAATGAAATGGACTACAGTGGGCATTGGAGGAATATCACCTTCAGTTTCTGGAGTGGATGACAGTTGGCCTGGGTCAATCAATGTAAGTTGTTTTCTTTGGAAATAACAACTTGTTCAAACCCTTAAATAATCAATACATGGAATTCACTGGCCAGGTAATTTTTAGTACCTTTAATAATAACCAGAATGCTAGATAATTTTTATCGATCTATCTATCTATTTTTCCAGAGTCATTAAAATTATCAAACATCAAAAACTATTGAAAAAATTTTATACTAAACTTGTATATCTACCACCTACATTCTACCACTAATATCTTATTGCTACATTATCTATCCATTCTCCTATCTATCAATCTATCTTAGTTTTGATGCATTTCAAAATAAATTTTATAGGTCAATGAATTTTACCATAAATAATACTCATTTATATAATTTAACTATTTGGTTATAATTGAATTTTCTTCTTTTGATATAACATTTATAGACAATAAAATGCACAAATCTTAAGTACAATATTGACAAATGCATATGCCTCTGTAACACAAAACCCTATCAAGATGTTGAACATGACCAACATCCAAGAAAGATTTCTCATATTTCTTTCTAGTCAAATTCTACCCATGCTACTCCAGAGGCAACCATGTTCTGATTATTTTCCACCATAGACTAGTTTTCCTATTCTTGATCTTTATATAAATGGAATCATAAAGAAGGTATTCCTTTGTAAGGTGTTTTTCCTAGTCCAATTATTTTTCACTTTCATCCATATTACTGTATGTGATAATAATTTTTTATTGCTGAGTAATATTTTATTGTATGTATATAACACATTTTTTCTATTCACCTGTTTTTTGATACCTGGGCTGCACCAGTTTTTTGTTTTTTTTTGTTTTTTGTTTTAAATAAAGCCATCAACATTCCTTTGCAAAAATGTAAGCAAGGGTGCATAGAAAAATCTGTCCAAACAGAAAGAGCTATTTTAACACTGACGTTGTATAGAATTGCTGAAATACAATGATAAAAAGCAGACTGATTATCTTAAGTTTTATTCTTGTTTTTAAATTCTCTACATGCAAAGTACCTACTTATTGCTTATACCTGGGTGAACTGCTCCCACTGCTTATCATGCTCCTTATCTTAAAACACCACAATGAGACCAGATTTACTTGGCTTATGTCTATTAGTCCATTTTTTGGTGTAGTGTCTGGCTCAATATATATTTATAAATTTGCTAAATGAATGATATGCTATTGACAATGATAGAGAAAAGCAGTAGAATTCAAGTGAACTTTCTTGTTTCTAAAACCTCTCTTATAGTCCACATACTTTTATGCTAAAATAAATATGCCAAAATATCACATCAAATGAGTCCTTTCTATTTCATTCCAACTCTAAAAAATAGCCAAAATTTATTTCATATAGTCTTCAAAGAAGTTTGCACTTGTGTGATAGAAGGCTGAAGTTTGAGAAATTTATTTTGCAATATTGTGTATGTCTATTTTCAGGGCTGTTTTGAGAAGTGAGAAAGTCAATTTGAAACATCACATCTATGAACCAAAAATTGTGTTCTTGAAATTATATTGACTCTTAAGTGTATATACATAAACAACTAGCAATTTATTTGTAATTAGTATTCTGCTATATTTGGAATTCTAATTTATTGGATTATTATTACTTCCTTATAGTTTTTCAAGAAATAAATTATTTTATCATCACATTTTACTGAAGGAAATGACTAGCAAATATTCATGAAAATTAGAACCGCTATGTCTTTGGAATGAGTCCAAAATTACTTCTGAAGATTTGAAGACAAAATTTAGCATTTAATTTTTTACAGTATAATACATATTATAAAATATATATTTGTAAATATGTATTATATTATAAAAATTATTACATTATGTATATTCTGTGTATTATATATTACTTTTTATAATTTAATAATTGTATATTATTAATTTTTTATAATATGAAAGGCATAATTATAGATTCTGAAATCAAATAAAATATGCTTCAGTCCCAATTTCACCATTTCTTATTTGTGTGAACTTGGGAAATTTACTAAAATTCTCTGTATTTCAGTCTCCTTTTTAAATGAAGGCAGTCTACACTGAACCAAACTCAAGAGATGGTTGTGATGATCTAATATGTTTCTGTACACACCAGCCTTAGCCCATGAGGATAGCCAAGTGCATATGTCAGAGCTTCTATTTTCTCAATGTTCATTGTTCAACAATCTTTCTTCAATGTACAGAACAAAGGTCTGAATTATTATGAACATTTACAGACAAGGCCACTGAAGCTCTGAAAGGCCGATGCAACATAATGACTCTCTAGGCCTCAAACATTGTCTCTAAATCGCACCCTATTCCTTTGCCATTACACTATAGCTAAAAAATACACATATATATTATATGTTTGGCAATAAACAGGATCAAGTTCCTTTGACTATTTATGCAAATGCAACAAAGAATTTTAATACATCTAATAAATATTTCATATCAAAAACTTGATAGAAATGCCCCTACATTATGTTTCATTGAAAATTGAAGAAGTTATTCAAAATAGCTTATCATTTTCAGTAAGCTAAGAAAACTGACTTCCCCGAAGTGAAATATGTGAAAATTGCTTGAATGTTTGAAATTTAAGACCTAATCCATTACTTAGGCACCTGCATTTCACTATCTTTGATTTCACAGTCAAGATAAAGTCTACAAAATACACTGATATATCTCCAAAGAAGAGGAAATTCCTAAATTTATTGAAGTGGTTGTGTTATGCCATTTAATTTTTGTATTGCCACTTTGCCCCCTTAAAGATGGTACATAAATGGAGCACTATACAAGTGCAGTACTACGATTCAGTCATACATGCTTCACTGAGTCAAATTCAATGGTCAAAGGTGGAAGGTGAAAATAAATATGCAATCTCCAGGTAGGAAAGAGAGCAGTGAGGCAGAGAATTCCTGAATCATAAATCTTGGCTTTGCCTGACAGGCAGGGAGAGCGTAAGCTAATGAAGTGTAAAAGGTACAAATCCATTTCTAGATTACTATCCATCTTCAAAATCATGGATCAGAGATACCCAAAATAAACAGGCACAATCTGGCTAGACATTCATGGCTCTAAGCATATTCCCTGCAACCTTCCCTCATTCAACAAGTGCACCTCCTTAAGTAAAACATAATTCATATCTAGGGTAGAAGGAGTTTTGTGAATCAGGATTTATGGTACATGATTATTATTCTTGCAGGAACTAGGAATTACTAGGGAGAAGAAAAAGATAAAAATTTTAAGCATCATATGAATTTGAGTTTATAATTTAGAAACCATCTGATGTTCCTCTATAATGATTTTTTAAGCTTCCCATTTAGGCGATATCTGCTTATGTATCATGTATTTTCCAAGTATCTCTTTTTATTTATTCTTCTCCAGCATAAGACAGATTTTCCTCAAAGTAGGGTTCAGTTGAATATGAAATACAAGCCCAGTAGTGAACTCATGTGTCCATATTATTGAAAAACCCTTGCATGAGACCTAAGCCTTGGTGTCAGGTTGTTTCTTTTCTTTCCCTCACTATCCACTCAAATTAGAATGGTTCCAGAAAACAAGAGTGAAATGTAGACAGTGGTGACTTCATAGGTGTGCAACCTGGTCAGTCATACTCAGAAGGGCCTCACTTTTAATTTAATGCTCTGTTGTTGCCATCTTGAAATTATTAATTAATAATTTTATCTTTGCATTTGTGTTTTGTGAGTGAGGTCTGATAGGATAACGGAACATGCATGTGAATAGAGGAGATGCACACAATATGCATATCTGCTGCTATTCCTCGTCATCTCGTTTGTGTATAGTGGTGTTAATACACCATAAACACAAAATTCTGATGGATTTATGATATTTGGGAGTTTCACAAGACTCAAAGGTAGTACAGGATAAGCATGTTCCTTTAATAACTGAATTAGTGGTGTGCTGATAGCCCTCAGAGACTATAATTTCTGTTTAAGCTAAAACATGCTTTGAAGATAGAAAGCAGACAACATTGTACTAAAAAAACATGAACAGTTCAGGAAACTTACCATATACGTTATTTAATTTCCTGTGTCAGCCAACCACTTTTGCAAAAAAGTGACACTGCAGAAGAGGGAAACATAGGGCAACCCATAGTTTCTTTTCCTTTCACTTCCTCCTTACTTACTCTAAGCCAAAGATAGTGTTGGTAGAATGTGCACCTATCAAGAAGAGAAGTAAAAACAGTAGCGTTGGTTTGTGCAGTGCTTCTATTGTTCTGTTAAAAATGAAATATATAAGCATATATGAGCTAGAAAATGGGAATTGTGTAATTTTGATGATGTATTAGATGCTCCTATATTTTCATTTAAAACTAGCATTGCCCAATATAAAGATGAATGGTAAAAGTCATGCTAATAATATATAAATTTAATTGTTCTTTATGTAGAAAGACATTAAAATATCAAATAACTATGACAAGACAGACCACTAAAGAAGAAAAATGCTTTATATTTTTATGTCTTTAATGGAAATTTTTACCTGCTTTTAAAAATAAGATCTGCATTTTCATTCTGCACTGTGCCCCATATATTATGTAGTTGACCCTGAATACAGGAAAATGCTTTTCATTATTATTTCCAAAAATAATTAGAAGTGTCTTGTGGATGCAAGAGGAATGTATTGACTATAAAGTAGATGATTTGGGTAGAAAAAAATCTCATATAATCTTCTCCTTACTTCAAAACTGGGTTCTGCACATGTAATTCAGTTGGCATTATTTCAATTCTGTTATACTCCAAGCTTACTATATAACAAAATTAAATATTGTGTTGAATATTAGTTTATCAAAATCAAGGACAATGAAACACTGACATTTTTTTTCAGGGGCTAGGGTAAAAAAATTTTGAAATGATGTCAGAACTCAGATCCTGATACAGATTTTATTTTTCCTCCTTTTTCCCAGGAAACACTGTTCCAGCAAAGGTTAAGTGAATCATCTTGGTAGGTCAACTTATGGCCAACAATATTTTAGAAAATTGGGAATGTGGCTTTTAGCAGACTTCTATCAATATAAGTATCATATTCAAACACAAGTATCATATTCAGTCAGCCTTTCTGTTGTAAAGGGTAGTGTTGGGGATGTCCATTATAGATACTGTGGCATTTTTGCCTCCAAGAATTAAAAATTTTAGAAAACGGGAGCAAACAAAAAATTAGTAAGGATTAGAAACTGGCTAGCAGATTGCATGGGCCCATATCCTTTTATTGGAGACTTAATTCTCTGTAGTATTTATTCAAATATTTGCTGAGTACCTGGTCTAGGAAAAGTATGGTGGCAACTCCAAAAAGGGCCAAGATGAGAGTAGTTGAAAGAGTAAGAAAAGATTTGGGAATGGTCACATCCCTCTATATAAATCAACTTATATTTTCTAAGTTGATAACTATATCTCCCTCTTTATCATCAGTGAGATTTTGATCACAGTAGAACTAGAATAATTATATATAAAAAAAGCAAAGAACACTTTTGCTGAGCATTATAGACCTGAACAGATACTAAGATAGCAAATCTTTAAGAAAAAAATCATCATAAATTACAGCTTGAATACTTTAAATGACTATCAGTGTGTATCGGTTTTGTCTATTTCATAAACTGAAATGCATGGACAATATGAGAGAGAAATACATGTCTGAAACAAAGACACCTAAGCAAACTTCCCCCTGTATCTACTCCAATTCTCTAAGAAAATCTTTGTTTGAGAGGAGGGGTGAAGACAGGCATATTACCTGACATAGAAATAACACAGAGCTACCTTGAGAAGGAAACAATAGATACAGAATGCAAAAAGAGGAATTAAGGTGTAAAAGGAGGTGAGAAGATGACAAAAAGATAGATCCAGATGACTATAAACAAAGGAAGGTAAAGAAACAAAGAAGAAAGCAATTACTGTGAGAAGTACAACTGGAGAAGGATATGTTTTTTTAGAAAGGTATTTTTAGAAAGATTTTCTGTGTGCTATAGGATTCAATTTCTCATTTGTTATCTCTTTCAGAATGCCTTTATTAATACTCACATTATTTTTTAAGGCCTTATAAATTCCCATTGAATTTATTTTTGGATTTGACACATTAATTTAAGTTGACCTGTCATATTTGTTTTAAACAAAAAGCAAAATAAAGAAGATAGAATTTGGCAGTCTTTGGTGGTGGTAGACACAGAATTTAAGAAATTTTCAATAGAGAAAATAAAACAGCAAAGGAAGTTTAGAAGGGTAACAGCAAGGCAAAACTCTATGACGGAATTTTTTCAATTAGTAGAAATTTAGAAAATACTCAAGAGGAGGAGGAGAGAAATGCTAATGGCATCATTTTGCCCTGCTAAAGGCATTTCAGTATAGTTTGGAAGACATTTGATAATGACTAATTTAAGCAATGTAATGTAAAAGATAAGCACAAAGGCTTAGGGATCAAATTGAATTATAGTTCTCCACTTGCTGATAGTTATTTAATGTCATTTGAGAGATGAATAATGATCCATACTTGAATAAAAGGAACAAAAATGCATATTAATGACTTAGAATAGTTTTTAACACTAGCTCAATAGATGTTAATTGCTGTTTTGTTTTGTTTTGTTTCAGAAAACACGAGGACAGATATTTACCAGAATTCAGATTTTCAGATTTTAGAAAATGAATATAGTACATATATCACCAGTGGGAGAGTCTGATCAAGATGGTGAAAAAGGTAAACAATGTGCTCACTTCCTCTCACAATCACATCAAAATTACAACTAAACTACAGAATAACCACTATTGAGAACCACTTGAAGTCTAGATGAATGGAAGTCCAATAACTAAAGATACACAGCAGAGGCCATGTAGAGACTTATGAAAGGAACAGAAATGCTAAATGGGGCTACTTCCACACCCATGTATGGCAGCTAAAATTCAAGGGGTGTATATCAATTGTAGAGATTCCCACTGAGGAGCAAGTGGTACCAACTCCATACCTTGCTCCCCAGCTCAGGGTTCTAGTACAGGGAAGAGAAGTGCACACAACTTCTGGCTGTAAAAACCATAGGAGATTGTGGCTGAGTGAAAGAGAAGGTGGCTAGAGACCAGATATTCCTTTGAAAGGGCTCACTCACAGACTTACTCACTGATGGACACGTTCTGAGCTCCAGTGCTAGGCCAGTAGTTTTGAAGCTGCCAGGGGCATGCAGGAAAGAATGTAATCGTTTGGCTTCATAGCAAGGGCTAGAAGGGCAGCTTTGTCCAAGACAGAAGTGCTAACAGAAGCCACTATGACTTTGTTGAGCTCTCCCTTCACCCAGCATGCATGCATATGCAGGCACCATATCTGAGTCTCCATCAACCTGGCTAACACTGTTCGTCCAATCCTGGTGATTATATGAGACCTTGCCCCATCCAACTTGCAGGTCCACCCAAGCAGCTTTCAGTGATTTTTACGTACAAACAGCCTGTCTTGGTCCATGCAGTGAACTTTCCTAAAATCTCTCAAAAGTTCACAAACCAAACAAGCAGCATCTGGCCTTGGCATGCCCCATACCTCTTGCTGAGCAGCTCTAATCCCAGCACTAGAGGCAGCCAGCCTCAGTTCATAGCTTAGCCTCTTCTAGGCACCTCGAAGCCCAACACAAGTGACAACCATCTAAAGATCATAACAAGTGGCACCAGGCAGGGCACGGGTAGCAGCTGAGTTCTAGCTATGAAACTCTGCAACAGAGCTCCTCCCAAGAGGTCCGAGGACCAACACATCTGGTGGCCAGCTTCAGATCACACTAGAATACCACCCAACCACCTCCACAAAAGACTCACCCAAAGAGCTGACTAAGCAGACACCAGAGCCCTGCTAAAGCAAATCTTGCTCTATAGGGTTAGCCCCTGCACAACAGCAGTCATGGCCAATTCTTATGATGAAATCAGCCCATGAGTCCATTCCTTTCACTGATGTACAAACAGCAACCAAGGTTCACTACAACAGGAGGGCATGTACAAACCACACAAGAGACATGCCTGGAGCATCTGACTCAGGTGACCAGGGAGACTGCTACTGGGCCCCACAGAACACTTACTATATAAGGCCACTCTATTAACCTGAAAGAAATAGAAGCTCTACCTAATAATAGATAAAAACAAACACAGGGAGGTAGCCAAAATGGGGAGATAAAGAAACATGTTTCAAATGAAAAAAAAAAAAAAAAACAGAACAAAGCTCCAGAAAAGGAACTTAACAAAATGGTGACAAGAAATCTACCAAATGCAGAGTCAAAACACTGGTTATAAGTGAACTCAGTGATAATTTCAACTAACAGATGAAAAACAAAAATAGAGGTAGAAAAAAATTTAAAAACCAGAAATGAAAAATGCTATAAGTTTAAAGAAATCTACATTAGAGGGAATCGATGGTAGATCAGATGAAGCAAAGAAATGAATCAGCAATATGGAAGATAAAATAGCAGGAAAAAAATTCAGAACAGCAAAAAGAAAACAGAATCCAAAAAAATGAAGATAGTTTAAGGGGCCTCTGGGATAACTTCAAGTGTACCAACATTCACATTATATGAGTACCAGAGGCAGAAGAGAAAGGGTGAAGAATTGAAAACCTCTTTGAAGAAATAATGACAGAAAACTTCCCTAACCTGGAAAAGAAAATAGATATAAAAACCCAGGAAGTGCAGAGTCTCAAACAAGATGAACTCAAAGACATCCATACAAAGACACATCATAATTAAAATGCCAAATGTTAAAAACAAAGAGA